>LR738716.1:136431763-136445980 GCA_902687465.1 Secale cereale
CGTTGCCGGGGAGATCTACGCAAAAGTCATATACCAAGTACCTATCACAAACCCTTATCCCTCGCATTACAATATTTTCCTCTCGTTTTCCTCTCCCTCACTTCACCTTTGCCATTTTATTCGCCCTTCTTTTTCCATTCGCCTCTTTTCACTTGCCTTTTGTGTGTTCGTCTTTATTGCGGTTTGTTGCTATCATGTCTGAGATGGGGGAGGATGTCGTTGAAAAGGGTAGTAACGCTCAGGGCAACTTTGCTTTTGTTGATCCTCCGGATGAAACTACCACTTTACATACTAAGAAGTTTCGGGTTGGTAGTGGTAATATTATTGGAAAATGAGTTCTTCAAGACTTCTTTACTTGTGCCGGTGCTTTACCCACTATGGGTGGATCTATTCTTCATAGAACCAGTAGTCTTGTGGATGCCTGATACGTCCAAAACGTATCTATAATTTCTGCTTGCTCCATGCTTCTTTTGTGTGATATTGCTATGATATTTATGCACTTTCATACACTTTTGATCATATTAGGACTAACCTATTAACTTAGTGCACCCCAGTGCCAGTTTAAGTTTTCTGCTGTTTTTGTATTTCAGGTTTTCCCATTACTTAAATTGCCAGAAAAATTCCGGGAAAAATATATAAAAAATCAGCGCAGAAGAAGCTTCCATGTGCCAGAAGTGGGGCCAAAGGGGGGCCAGAGGGGCCCCAGGCGCCCTGATGGCGTGGCCCCACCCCTGGCCGCGCTGGGGGGCCGCCTGGGGGGCTCCCACCTCCTCTGGTGCCCTACTTGGCCTCCTATTTATTCTCCCGTCGCGAAAACCCTGATTCCAGAACCCTTTTCTCCAGAAGCAATTCCGATCTCCGCCGTCATCGCCACCAAGTTTCGGGGGACCAGAATTCCTGTGCCGGCATCCTGCCGAGACGGGGAACTGCCCCCGGATTCATCTCCATCGACGTTGCTTCCTCCCTCCATGATGCGGGAGTAGTTCCTCCTCAGGGCTGAGGTTTCTACCAGTAGCTATGTGGTCAATTCTCTCTCCCATGATGTGATCTTCGTTGTGATCATATGCTATGTTAATGTAGGGAGATCCCATGATATTTCCCCTTCCTCTATGTATTGAATTGATGTACTCACTTGTCTTTATCTAGTATAATCCCCGAGACCAAGGTGACAGCGGTCTATTGGACATGGATTAGAAGAATATTTTCATGAGTGATTTCCTCTTTTGTGTGTTGATTGAAGATTGAGAGTCTCTTGGTGCTTGTCTTTGACTATCCTGGAGATATGTTGTGGTGATTGTGGTACTCTCTTTGGATGGCCGCGGTGACATTGGAAAATCCATAGATTGAGAACTACGAACTTTGAGGTGTGCTTTTGTAGCCCTACATAATTCTCGTCCTCTCTTGACCACAAAGGAATGACCTCCGAGTGCGTCTCCATTGCATGTTTTATGGGAAATATCATGTGATTAGACTATGTAAATGTTGTTGGGAGTTGCCACTAGTGAAAGTATGAAGCCTAGGCCTTGTTTCCACCATTGCAATACCATTTGTGCTCACATTTACCACTTGTTTGCTTGCTGCACTTTTTATTACAGATTTATATTACTTTGCTTTGCCACTCCTATCATCCATATTTTACCATCTCTTCGCCGAACTAGTGCACCTATACAACTCCTAGTTGTATTAGGTGTGTTGGGGACACAAGAGACTTCTTGTATCTTAGTTGCAGGGTTGCTTGAGAGAGACCATCTTCAACCTCTACTTCCCCGAGTTTGATAAACCTTAGGTCATCCACTTGAGGGAAATTGCTGATGTCCTACAAACCTCTGCGCTTGGAGGCCCAACATAGTCTACAAGAATAGAAGCATGTGTAGACATCAAGCTATTTCTGGCGCCATTGCCGGGGAAGTAAGTGTTTGAAGGTATATCTTTAGATCTTGCAATTAAATCTTTTCGTTTCTTGTTTTTAGTTTCACTAGTTATGTTTATGGAAATCCGCACTCTTAGTTCGCTGCTTGGGGAAGGCCGCTTTACCACACCCGTGGTAGAGAAGTTTCCTCCACCTACTGAATGCATCCCGTTCCAAATACCACTTGGGATAATTGAAATAATTAGGAATGATTGTTATGATGGGACAGTCAATCCTAGTATTCATTTGTTGAAACTTACAGAACTTTGTGAGTTGTTTAAGATTTCAGGTTTGACAAGAGATGGAGTCAAGAGGAAATTATTTGCCTTGTCACTGAAAGGAAAAGCATTGGAATGGTATAGGCTACTAGATGACTCTCACCTGCTGGATTGGGAAGAGATCCAGACTCTCTTTTACTCCAAGTTTTATCCTCTTCATGAAGTCCATGAGAATAGGAATTATGTTTATAATTTCTATCCTCATGACGGATAGAGCATAGCTCAAGCTTGGGGGAGACTGAAAACGTTAATGCTAAAATGTCCTAACCATGGGCTCCCCAAAGATATGATTATTACTAATTTCTATGCGAGGCTCTCTCGACAGGATATAGATTTGCTCGATGCTTCCTCTATGGGTTCTTTCACAAACGAAAAGATTGATGTTAAATGGGAACTCCTTGAAAGAATTCAACGCAACACTGAAGATTGGGAGATCGACAAAGGTAAAGAGTCAGGTATAATTTATGAGTATGATTGCATTAAGTCCTTTGTTGAAACTACAAGTTCTAATAAGTTTAGTGCTAAGTTTGGGCTTGATTCTCAACTCCTTGTTGATTTCCTCAAATCTTTTGCTTCACATCTTAATATGCCTAAGGAGGATTGGATCAAGCATCATGAACCTTTTAAAGAGATTTGCAAAGAAAATGAAATTGTTCATGATGATTGCAACATGCATGATCCAATTCCTAAAAATGAAGTTTTATATAAGCATGTTAATTTTTGTGGAGTGGATAGACCTTGTGAAAGGCCTATGATTGAAGAAGAGAAGTATTGTAAGCAACATAAGCATGAAAGAACAATCACTTGGGTCAAAGATTTAAATGAAATTGCTAGAGAATTGTGTCCTTTATCCTTTTACTTGTGAACTTTGCTGTATAGAGGGTCACTTTAATTTTCAATGCATGCACTTTCAAAACATAACTGTTAACCAGTTGTGTGATAACATGATCACCCCTGATCTTTATGATGAGCTTATGTTATTTTTGATGTGTGAAGAGTTATCAGAAAAGACTTCTTGGCTAGATGTTAATGCCATAGGAATAAAAAACACTTTGCAAAATTGCCATCTCTATTGTGTTGTTAATTGCCATAAAAATTATTACATAAGTAAGATTAGAAAGGAGGGAACTTTACCAAAGTATAAAAATGTCTCTTATATTTCTGCTAATAAAAAGGAGAGTTTCTCCCAAGTTTCCCCTATTGTTTCTAATGATAAACCAGGATATGTGGAGAAGCTTCATCTCCAACCACTCCCTCCTAAGGTGAAGAAGAAGAAAAAGAAGAGGAGGAGGAAGAGGAGCAAGAAGGAAGAAGAATGGGTATCAACCTGGCCTGAGCATATTCCTCCCATCAACTTTTATCCTAACGGTTGTAAGTTTAAAGAAGAAGGTGAAGTTTATTGCCTTAATTATCATCTTGATGATATGTCCGTAGGTACTATTGAAGATGATTTTGATTATGATATGCATGTTACTTATTGTGATTGGGAAAATGATGATAATGCTACTTATGATCTTGAAAATCTTTTTGGTACCAACTCTGAAAGTGATGATATGGAAAGCTCTAAGCTTGGGGATGATAGATTGCAAATCCTTTACCCACTAGTGATGTGATAATTGATAATTCTTTTGCTAGTAAGAATAAAGACAACATGTTTACAAATATATTTGCTAGCAATGATAATGCTCTTCTCTACTATGATGATGTTATAACTCCAATCTGTAGTGATTATAAAGGTACCTATGACATAAGGAGAAATTATCCTTATGAAACTTGTCATAATCATGGAGGGAATTACTCCCTTGTTGAACACCATCTTCCTAATACACAATTAATCTATAATGTTCAAGTTGTTTATGATAGTCCTACTCCCACTATTACCAATGAGAAAGATTATGCTTATGTGGAGAGTAAGAGTACCTTTTTGCATGTGGATCATGGTAACAATGCTTTATGTGATGCTTATATTGTTGAGTTTATTCGTGATCCCACTGAAAATTATTATGAGAAGGGAACATATGCTTATAGATATTTCAATAATATCAAGTTCCCTCTCTTTATGTTGAAGGTTTTGAAGTTGCGCTTGTTTTGTCTTCCTATGCTTATTGCTTTGTGCTTCAATGAATTATTCTATTGAAATATTCCTATGCATAGGAAGCATGTTAGGCTTAAATGTGTTTGGTATTTGCTTCTTGATGCTCTCTTTTGTTCTTCAACTCTTATTCCTACGAGAGCATCATTAAAGTCTTAAGCCTATCTTTATGGCTATAAAGAAAGAGCTCTAGGGAGACAACCCTTGTTATCTTTGCTTTCAATTTGTTCTTTTAGTTTTTAGTGGTCTTGATGTTTGTTACTACTGTAGCAACATCATTGTATCTTTTCTTTTCAGCTTTGTGCCAAGTTTAGCCTCCGATTGCAAGAAAGTTCAAAAGTTGTGATGTGCTGTCCAGAAAACAGATTCTGTCCTTGGACAGAAAAATTCGAATAAAATCACCAGATCATCTTTTTGATCTGAATTTTTTTGACAGCATGCTCTATACAATTGGCTTTCGAGCGTTTGTTCTGAGTTTTTTGATTTGAGTTGTAGAAGTGCCCCGAAAAAATTATTTACTACCTGCTGGTCTGTTTTTCACAGATTCTGTCCTGTTTTGTCTTTTCTTCGTTTTGCAAACCTTGAGCTTGCTTTTTCTTTGCAAAAACCTTTTGGCAATCTTGAGAAACAGTAGCTCTTCAAGATTATCTTTATTTCCAGTAGGGAAAAATTATTTTATTGTGGGTACTAACCTCGCTAATCAGATTATGGTGAGTTATGTATGAAGGGATTTTTCGAGTGTGCGAGAGAAGATGATAAAAGAAGATTCAGGAGGGTCAAACGCTCAAGCTTGGGGATGCCCCAGTGCACCCCCAAGAAGTATTCAAGAAGACTCAAACGTCTAAGCTTGGGGATGCCCCCATGCATCCCCTTCTCCATCAACAATTATCAGTTCGTCTTTCGTTCCACTATAATTATCACTTCATGTGCTATGTGCTATGCTTGGAGCGTCTTGCTCTTAGTTTCCTTTTTAGTTTTCTTTAGCTTTGCTTGCTGTTCATAACAAGTTAGAACCCAGCTTTCTTTGTGTGGGAGAGAAACACGCTCCACTTCAACCTAGAACACAACATAGGATTTTCATGCTTATCTTTGTTGTGTGTGTTCTTTGTCTTTCCATAGCTGTTGTCATGTTTAGCTCTTAGTTTTCATGCTTTTCTTTTTAAAGAGCTTTTGTTTAGTTGGTTGCTGAACTCTTTTGAGTTTTCATGTTTATCTTGTTAAGAGAGTTTTCCTGTTGCACTGAGTTGTGTGCCTTAACTTAAAGTAGGTAATTGAGGTTGCTATTTAATTTTAGTAGTAACTTGCAATAGTTTTGAGGTATTGCCATGAGTAATGTCTGAACTTTTGGTGTCAAGAGCTTTAGCCTATTAGTGATAGATGTCGTATTTTGGGCAATCCGTGTTTATTTTCGAAAACCTACAAAATAGTTGAGAAATTTAGCTACTAGATGGATCACTAATCTTTGGAGGGATCAAATATTAGAGTACACTCACGTACCATGAGTCGAGGATGCGCAAGGATAACCAAACCCCCATACACTCCTCCTCAGGGTACTTGTCTCTTTGTGAACCTCCTAATTAGATTGAGAGTTACCGATAATAAGTGCATGAGTTCTTCGGACTAATGTGAGTATTCGAAAGTTGACACTTCCACCTAGCCATATTTTTCTAGCCTCTTCGGTACCGTGCATTGCCCTTTCTCACCTCGAGAGTTGGCGCATACTTCGCCGGTGCATCCAAATCCTTGGCACGATACGCTCTGTCATCATAAGCCTCATTATATCCTTCCTCAAAACAGCCACCATACCTACCTATCAAGGCATTTCCATAGCCTTTCCGAGATACATTGCCATGCAACATCCATCTTCTCATGACTTGATCTTCATGTCATACATGCTTTTTGCTTGATCGATGAGCCGCATGCTAGTTGGGCCTTGCCCTAATCATTCCTACATGACGCGCTAGTATCATTGCATATCCTGCTAAACTGGCAGAGGCATACATTTGCATACATCATGATAGTTTCATTTTCTTTATGTTGAGTACTTTCGTGAAGTGTGAAAGATCTTCTATACTTCTTGTAATACATAGAGTGTTGCCCCTAAAGTGAGGAAAAGATCCCAATGAGGACAAAATCAAAAGATCCCAAAGAGGACAAAATGAAAAGATCCCAAAGAGGACAAATGAGAGTTAAATAGAAAGAGCCATTGAGGCCACAAAAAAATAAAAAAATAAATAAAGAAATAAAAAGAGAGAAGGGGGCACACTACTATTCCTTTTGAGAGATCCACACTCGTACTCCATCTTATACCTTGTACTCCATAGAGATTATCATTCATGCATATAGCTATGTGGGGACCTTCACACTATAGAACTTGGCTTGTATATTCCAATGATGAGCCTCCTCAAAAGAGCTCTAGGTCTTCTTGAGCAAGCAAGTTGGATGCACCCCCACTAGTTCCATTGGAGAGCTTACCCTAGCTCATATGCGCATCCGTTGCATGGCAATCCCTACTCCTCACATCATATCTATCATTTGGCTTTCTCTCGCCTATGATTGTCCTCATTGATGTGAGCCTTTCACACCTTTTTTGTCTTCCCCCTTCATCATTTTTCTCTCTTTGCCATCCTAAGTGTCGACTTTCTTGCTTACGCTCATCCATTGCATGAGTGCTCAAAATATCGAAAGGGAGTGGATCATTTTGACTTGTACCTGACTGGTGGTCTGGGGATGAGTCAAGATAAGATTCCAAAGAAGACCAAGTGTGAAACTTTAGTAGATTAAGTTATCAACAATACAAAAACTATGTTTTACTCTCTCGTATATCCCTATCCCCTTTCTTGCACGCAAACACCATTTGGAGACATTCGACTCACGGACAGCGAGAGCTCTTGCACCTTTATGTTCTTATGTTGCTTGTTACAATGCTAATATAGACTCTTGCTTGTTATGACTTGAATTGAATTACATGCCTTGATTGCTTTACTTAAAAGTTCTTATATGGTTGATAGCATGTCACCACAGAAATTATGCTTGTTATCATTTACCTACTCAAGGACGAGTAGGAATTAAGCTTGGGGATGTTGATATGTCCAAAACGTATCTATAATTTCTGCTTGCCCCATGCTTCTTTTGTGTGACATTGCTATGATATTTATGCACTTTCATACACGTTTGATCATATTTGGACTAACCTATTAACTCAGTGCACCCCAGTGCCAGTTTAAGTTTTCTGCTGTTTTTGTATTTCAGGTTTTCCCATTACTTAAATTGCCAGAAAAATTCCGGGAAAAATAAAAATCAGCGCAGAAGAAGCTTCCATGCGCCAGAAGTGGGGCCAGAGGGGGGCCAGAGGGGCCCCAGGCGCCCTGATGGCGCGGCCCACCCCTGGCCGCGCCGGGGGGCCGCTTGGGGGGCTCCCACCTCCTCTGGTGCCCTACTTGGCCTCCTATTTATTCTCCCGTCGCGAAAACCCTGATTCCAGAATCCTTTTCTCCAGAAGCAATTCCGATCTCCGCCGCCATCGCCACCAAGTTTTGGGGGACCAGAATTCCTGTGCCGGCATCCTGCCGGGACGGGTAAGTGCCCCCGGATTCATCTCCATCGACGTTGCTTCCTCCCTCCATGATGCGGGAGTAGTTCCTCCTCGGGGCTGAGGTTTCTACGAGTAGCTATGTGGTCAATTCTCTCTCCCATGATGTGATCTTCGTTGTGATCATAGGCTATGTTAATCTAGGGTGATCCCATGATATTTCCCCTTCCTCTATGTATTGAATTGATGTACTCACTTGTCTTTATCTAGTATAATCCCCGAGACCAAGATGACAGCGGTCTATTGGACATGGATTAGAAGAATATTTTCATGAGTGATTTCCTCTTTTGTGTGTTGATTGAAGATTGAGAGTCTCTTGGTGCTTGTCTTTGACTATCCTGGAGGTATGTTGTGGTGATTGTGGTACTCTCTTTGGATGGCCGCGGTGACATTGGGAAATCCATAGATTGAGAACTACGAACTTTGAGGTGTGCTTTTGTAGCCCTACATAATTCTCGTCCTCTCTTGACCACAAAGGAATGACCTCCGAGTGCGTCTCCATTGCATGTTTTATGGGAAATATCATGTGATTAGACTATGTAAATGTTGTTGGGAGTTGCCACTAGTGAAAGTACGAAGCCTAGGCCTTATTTACACCATTGCAATACCATTTCTGCTCACGTTTACCACTTGTTTGCTTGATGCACTTTTTATTACAGATTTATATTACTTTGCTTTGCCACTCCTATCATCCATATTTTACCATCTCTTCGCCGAACTAGTGCACCTATACAACTCCTGGTTGTATTAGGTGTGTTGGGGACACAAGAGACTTCTTGTATCTTAGTTGCAGGGTTGCTTGAGAGAGACCATCTTCAACCTCTACTTCCACGAGTTCGATAAACCTTAGGTCATCCACTTGAGGGAAATTGCTGCTGTCCTACAAACCTCTGCGCTTGGAGGCCCAACATAGTCTACAAGAATAGAAGCGTGTGTAGACATCAATGCCATATCTATGCTTGTAGTTGAAATTGAAATGCAATTTATCCATATGCATCCTTGCATTTCAGAGAATTTTTCTAGATTCCAATATTGAGCATTCTTCAGTTAAGCGTGCAGCTACTATCTTTTTGGCTCACGAGTTCAGATTCATAATGAAAGAGGCCAAAGAAATCTTTACGCATTATAGTGTAGACGATGGTCGTCCTCCCATAGAAGCTATCTTATTTAATCAAGAGGACATAATGCGTTTGCAATCTTTAGATCTTCTTGCTTGTAATGAAAATCTTAGAAAAAAGGTTCCTACCGATATCTCAATCGATAGAATCTCTGAATTGAATGATGATTTTGCTATTCAAAACAATGGGTTAGGTTTTTCTCTCGAGCGAAGGCTCATGACATTTTGCCAAAAGAATGCTGATACGTCTCCAACGTATCTATAAATTTTTATTGTTCCATGCTATTATTTATGATGTTTTGGATGTTTAATGGGCTTTGTCATACACTTTTATATTATTTTTGGGACTAACCTACTAACCCAGAGCCCAGTCCAGATTGCTGTTTTTTTGCCTGTTTCAGGGTTTTACAGAAAAGGGATATCAAACGGAGTCCAAACGGAATGAAACCTTCGGGAGAGATATTTTTGGAGAAAATCACGCACGGGAGACTTGAGAACCACGGAGTAGGGGGCACGTGGTGCCCACGAGGGTGGGCCCCCCCTAGGGCGCGCCCCCCTGCCTCGTGGGTCCCACGTAAGGCCCCCGGTGCCCTCTTTCCTCCTATATAATACGTACCCCGAAACCATCAGAGGAGAAGAAAGGACCCTAGTTCCACTGTCGTAACCTTCTGTTCCCGTGAGATCCCATCTTGGGGCCTGTTCCGGAGCTCCGCCGGAGGGGGGATCTACCACGGAGTGCTTCTACATCATCATCATCACCTCACCATGAGTTGTGAGTAGTTTACCACAGACCTTCGGGTCCATGCAAGTATCTAGATGGCTTATTCTCTCTCTTTGGATCTCAATACAAAGTATTCCTCAGTCTTCGAGGAGATCTATTCGATGTAATCTCTTTTTGCGGTGTGTTTGTCGAGATCCGATGAATTGTGGGTTTATGATCAAGATTATCTATAAGAAATATTTGGTTCTTCTCTGAACTCTTTATGTATGATTATAATATCCTTGCAAGTCTCTTCGAATTATTGGTTTGGTTTGGCCTACTGGATCTATAGTTCTTGCAATGGGAGAAGTGCTTGGCTTTGGGTTCAATCTTGCAGTGTCCTTTCACAGTGACAGTAGGGGCAGCAAGGCACGTATTGTATTGTTGCCATCGAGGATAAAAATATGGGGTTTATATCATATTGCTTGAGTTTATCCCTCTACATCATGTCATCTTGCTTAAGGCGTTACTCTATTCTTATGAACTCAATACACTAGATGCATGCTGGATAGCGGTCGATGTGTGGAGTAATAGTAGTAGATGCAAAATCGTTTCGGTCTACTTGTCTCGGACGTGATGCCTATATATAATGATCATGCCTAGATAGTCTCATAATTATTCACTTTTCTATCAATTGCTCGACATTAATTTGTTTACCCGTCGTAGAAGATCGCTATCATGAAGAAGCCACTAGAGAACACTATGGCCCCCCTGTCTATTCTCAACATATCAATCCACATCTACTTTACTTTTTCCGCTTTTACTTTCTGTTCTTATAATAAAAAATACCAAAAATATCAAACTATCATCTCTTTCAGATCTAACTTTCGTAAGTGACCGTAAAGGGATTGACAACCCCTTATCGCGTTGGCTGCAAAGTTCTTATTTGTTTGTGCAGGTGCGAGGGACTCGCGCGTGGTATCCTACTAGATTGATACCTTGGTTCTCAAAAACTGAGGGAAATACTTACGCTACTGTGATGCATCTCCCTTTCCTCTTCGAGGGAATACAACGCAAGCTCGAGAAGTAGCAAGAAGAATTTCTGGCGCCGTTGCCGGGGAGGCTTACGCAAAAGTCATATACCTAGTACCTATCACAAACCCTTATCCTTCGCGTTGCATTTTTTGCCTCTCGTTTTCCTCTCCCCCCCTTCACCCTTGTCGTTTTATTTGCCCTTCTTCTGACGTGTGCTTATCGTTCGCTTGCTTCTTGGTTGCTTGTGTGTGTTGGATTGCTTGCTTGTCACTATGGCTCAGAACAATACCAAATTGTGTGACTTCTCCAATACCAACAATAATGATTTTATTAGCACTCCGATTGCTCCTATTACCGATGCTGAATCTTGTGAGATCAATGCTGCTTTGTTGAATCTTGTCATGAAAGATCAATTCTCCGGTCTTCCTAGTGAAGATGACGCTACCCATCTAAACAACTTTGTTGATTTGTGTGATATGCAAAAGAAAAGGGATACGGATAACGATATTGTTAAATTGAAGTTATTTCTGTTTTCACTTAGAGATCGTGCTAAAACTTGGTTTTCTTCTTTGCCTAGAAATAGTATTGATTCGTGGAATAAGTGCAAAGATGCTTTTATCTCTAAGTATTTCCCTCCTGCTAAGATCATCTCTCTTAGAAACGATATTATGAATTTTAAGCAACTAGATCATGAGCATGTTGCACAAGCTAGGGAGAGAATGAAATTAATGATACGTAATTGCCCTACACATGGTTTGAATCTATGGATGATTATTCAGAACATTTATGCTGGCTTGAATTTTGCTTCTAGAAATATTTTAGATTCGGCCGCAGGAGGCACTTTATGGAAACTACCTTAGGAGAAGTTACCAAAATCCTAGATAATATTATGGCTAATTATTATCAATGGCACACCAAAAGATCTACAAGTAAAAAAGTGCATGCTATTGAAGAAATTAGTGTTTTGAGTGGAAATATGGATGAACTTATGAAATTATTTGCTGCTAAGAGTGCTTCTTCTGATCCTAATGATATGCCTTTGTCCACTTTGATTGAAAATAACAATGAATCTTTGGATGTGAATTTTGTTCGTAGGAATAATTTTGGTAACAATGCTTATAGAGGGAACTTCAATGCTAGGCCTTTTCCTAGTAATTCCTCTAATAATTATGGTAATTCCTACAAGAACTCTTATGGAAAGATGCCTTCTGAATTTCAAACTAGTGTTAAGGAGTTTATGATTTCGCAAAAGAATTTTAATGCTTTGCTTGAAGAAAAATCGCTTAAGATTGATGAATTGGCTAGAAGTGTGGATAGAATTACTCTTGATGTTGATTCTTTGAAACTTAGATCTATCCCACCTAAGCATGATATCAATGAGTCTCTCAAAGCCATGAGAATTTCCATTGATGAATGCAAAGAAAGAACCGCTAGGATGCGTGCTAAAAGAGAGGATTATATTAAAGCGAGTTCTTCTAGTTATCATGAAAATAAAAATGAAGCTCTGAAAGTTATTGATGTGTCTCCTATTAGATCCTTGTTTTCTAGCATAAATCTTGATGAAGATAGGATTGGAGATGATTCTACTTTAAGGTGTCCCAATGATTCGGAGTTTTTAGATCTTGATGCTAAAACTGTTAAAAGTGGGAGTGAAGAGATTAAAACTTTGCATAGTGATGAACCCACTACTTTGGATTTCAAGGGATTCAATTATGATAATTTCTCTTTGATTGATTGTATTTCCTTGTTGCAATCTGTACTAAACTCTCCGCATGCTTATAGTCAAAATAAAGCTTTCAACAAACACATAGTTGATGTTTTGATGCAATCTTATGAAGAAAAACTTGAGTTAGAATTTTCTATCCCTAGAAAGCTTTATGATGAGTGGGATTCTACTATCAAAATAAAAATTAAAGATCATGAATGCTTTGCATTGTGTGATTTGGGTGCAAGTGTCTCCACTATCCCAAAAACTTTGTGTGATTTGCTACGGTTCCATGAGCTTGATGATTGTTCTCTAAATTTGCATCTTGCGGATTCCACCATTAAGAAACCTATGGGAAGGATTAATGATGTTCTTATTGTTGCCAATATGAATTATGTGCCCGTAGATTTCATTGTTCTTGATATAGATTGCAATCCTTCATGTCCTATTATTCTTGGTAGACCTTTCCTTAGAACGGTTAGTGCAATTATTGATATGAAGGAAGGAAATATTAGATTCCAATTTCCATTAAGGAAAGGCATGGAACACTTTCCTAGAAAGAAAATCAAATTACCATAGCCACTTATGGATTGCCTTCTAAAGATGGCAATACCTAGATCTATCATGTATCGTGCCTAGCTAGGGGCGTAAAACGATAGCGCTTGTTGGGAGGCAACCCAATTTTATATTTATTTTTTGTTTTTGCTGCTGTTAGGGAATAAATATTGCATCTAGCTTCTGTTAAGATGTGGTTTTGTGTTTTGTTTAATGTTTGTACCAAGTAGAACCTTTGGGAAGACTTGTGTGAAGTTTATGTGATCTTGCTGTGAAAAACAGAATCGTTAGCGCTCGCTAGAATGATCATCAGATTTTACTGGAGCGTGCTATTTAGTTGATTCTTTTTGCAGATGATTAATAGACAAATTCCTCACGTATACCAATTTATTTTGAAATTTTTGGAGTTACAGAAGTATGCGAAACCTGCAGATTACTAGAGATTGTTCTGTTTTTGACAGATTCTGTTTTCCGTGTGTTGTTTGCTTATTTCAATGTATCTATGAGTAATATTGGGAGGTATGAACCATAGAGAAGTTGTACTACAGTAGGTTTAACACCAATATAAACAAAGAATGAATTCATTGCAGTACCTTTGAGTAGTGGTTTGCTTTCTTATACTAACGGAGCTCACGAGATTTTTGTCTAAGTTTTGTGTTGTGAAGTTTTCAAGTTTTGAGTATTGCTTTGATGGACTAGGGAACAAAGAGTGGAAAGAGCCTAAGCTTGGGGATGCCCTGGGAAGGTATCCCCTCTTTCGTCTTCGTCTATCGGTAACTTTACTTGAGACTATATTTTTATTCACCACATGATATGTGTTTTGCTTGGAGCGTCATGTATAATTTGAGTCTTTGCTTTTTAGTTTACCACAATCATCCTTGCTCGACACACCTTCTGAGAGAGATACACATGAATTGGAATTTATTAGAATACTCTATGTGCTTCACTTATATCTTTTGAGATAGATAGTTTTGGTCTAGTGCTTCACTTATATCTTTTTGAGCACGGTGGTGGTTTTATTTTATAGAAATTATTGATCTCTCATGCTTCACTTATATTATTTTGAGTCTTTTAGAACAGCATGGTAATGTGCTTTGGTTATAAATTTAGTCCATGGTCATATAAAGTGCATTGAATATGATGAGAAGTTTGATACTTGATGATTGTGTTGAGATATGAGGATGGTGATATTAGAGTCATGCTAGTAAAGTAGTTGTGAAATTGAGAAATACTT
>LR738716.1:136451621-136468435 GCA_902687465.1 Secale cereale
AAGAATCTCGGGTAGCGCTAACTCCCTATGCAATTAATTAATTAATTAAGTTGTTATTATGAGCAAATTAAAAACCAATGTTGGGCCTTGCTGGAGGAGTTTTATTCAAAGACGAAGTGTCAAGGGGTCCCCATATACCCAACCGTGTAAGGAACGCAAAATCAAGGAACATAATGCCGGTTTATCGGCGCCTAAGGTGGCATGAGTGGAACAAAACACCAAGCAAAAGGCCAAGCCTTCCACCCATGCCCAGTATATAGGTGTGTTAATAATAATAATAGATATTGTGATATTCCAACAACAAGTTCCAACATGGAATGATCTTCATCTTCACCTGCAACTAACAACGCTATAAGAGGGGCTGAGCAAGCGGGTAACATAGCCAAACAATGGTTTGCTAGGAAGGTGTCAAAGGTTAGAGGTTTCATGGCAACAAGGAGAGGGGCTGACAATAATGATGGGTAGCGCGACATATAACGATAGCATCGAGACAACTAAGCATGGCAATGAGATCCCGCAAGGAAGAAGAACGGATCCATGAAGAAGACGAAGAAGAAGCCTTGAAAACGAAGCACGAGTAGACGAACGAATCCTCACGATCGCAACGGAACAAGCACTAACGAGAAGAAGCAAGCAATACGGTAAACACACAACACAAGAACATGATAATATGCTCAACCAAGTATGATGCAAGACAAGTCTATATATGATGCAATACATGGCAAGGGATGAAGCACACAAGAACAACACAAGTCAACAAGTTTAAATGAGGCCGGAAACTACACATAACAAATCCGGTAAGTCCTCATATGCATAATTTGAAATTAGTCCAGATCTGAACAAACCTTAAGTTAAAGTTGTTAAACAGCAGGTTAACATGCACCATGATGATCTACATGAAATTCTAGTCAAGTTTCATATAAAGTTTATTTAATTCGGAGCTACGGTCTAGAAGATATGAGCAAAACAAGACAAGCATGGCAACGGTGCAAGATGCACCCAAACATCAAGCAAACACACTCCAAATAGGTAAACAACATGATATTATGATTCTACATGCAAAATCACACAAGTTTCATATAAGGCACATTCAAAACGGGGCAACGGGCTAAAAGATACACATGAAACAAGATATAACAACAAGCTGAAGTTAACAGCCACATAACAAGTTTGAAGGAAGGTATATATATGCTACAGCACTCAAACATGTTAACAAGAAGCATGTATGTGAAGTAGGCATGTTACTTAACAAGTATGAACTTAGAACACACCCAAAAGCTTGTTGTAACACATTTAAACAAGCATGGCAAGTTGCAATAAAACTATCCAGACTTAGCCAAAATCTGGGAAGGCAAGAACATCATCACGATGCTGCCTTCGGAGGCACAAAAGAACATGCATATCAACTCCATTAAGTAAATAAAGAGCATGGACACGTAGTAGACATATCCTACAGCAAACAACTCCATTGGAGCAACTCCATAGGAGGCATGGATCAATAACAACAAGCTCCACAAAATTGAACATGCTGATAAAATCCTGACAGGTATAATTTATAGCAACTTGAGAGCAAGAAATAAATAAGCTACAGCAGGTCATATGAGCAAGTAAGGGCATGAATGGATAGACAATAACATGGACAACAAGACATGATCATTGGCCACTCCAAAACAAGCATGGATTTGAGTGGGTCATCAAGCAAACATAGCATCAGGTTATAACAGATTCCAGACTTAGCAGTTTTTTCACTAAGTATAAAACAACAATAACAACATGGCATGTTTACAAGCATGTTTAAGTCACCTCAAGGCATATCATGGAAAGTTAAATGCACCACATCAAAGACCATATTATTGTGCTTCTAAAACATCTAGACATGTGGCATGAAGACAAACACACCAATAGCAAAGAGCATGTGAAATCAGCATCTCATAACAAGTTTCAGAACTTAACAGCCGAATGCACTTTTGCAACAGAGATTAACATGGCAATATGGACTCAAACAAGCATGCTACAGCAACCATCATGTAGTACACTTCATAATGAACATTTTGACATATCATATGCATCATTTGGATAAACATGCACCAAGTTATCATATCTCAAACATGGCATCAAAATAACAAGTAACAGCAGTTTATAACTTGTAGCACTCTTGCAACAGAGATTAGAGCATCTAGATGAAGTCAAACAAGCATGGCACAATGGAACAAAGTGTAGAGCATATCACCACGATCATTTTGACATATTACATGCATCATTTGGATAAGCACACAAAAAGTTACAGCCATCACAACATGCAACATAAATTATGACATTTAGGGACTTAGAAGAAAAAGACCTCCGGAGGGGCGGACATGTCCGGTGTCAGGTCGGACATGTCCGTCGGTGCAGCTGGACGCGGGTCCCACCGTCAGGGACACAGAGGGAATGAGGGTCGGACACGTCCGGGCTCCTTCCGGACATGTCCGGCAACGGCGGCTCAGATCGTAGATGCCGATCGGGACGCGGCCGGCGGCGCAACTACCGTGGCTCCGGCGGAACAAGCGTAAGGCCGAGGAGGTCGCGGGTTCGGTGGATCCGGGGACGGGGCAAGCGGATCTGGCGATGGGGGCGGTCGACGGCGCTCGGGGAGGCCATAGGCGGCGCCGACGAGCTCGAGCCCTCGGTGGTAGCGGCGGCGACAGATCCTGGGCGGCGGGGCAGGTCGCGCGGCGGCGGGGAGCGGCACAACTTGTGCGGAGGCGACGGAGAGGCGAACTAGGGTCGTCGGCGGCTACTCCGACAGGGCCGTGTTGCCGGAGGCGGGCGGCGCCATCACGAGGCGGCGGCTTCAGGAGGCGGGCGGAGGGAGCCGGGGCTCGGCCCGAGGAGCCTAGTGCTCGGGCGCCAAGGAGGCCGGGGCGGCGGGATCCGGGATCCGGGCCCGGCGGGCCGGATCTGGGCGACGCGGGCCCGTGGCGGCGGGGAGGAGAGAGGAGGTGAGGTGGCAGATGCCCATTGGCTACGGGGGCTGGATACGCTGAGGTGGCGCCCTGTGATTGGCCGGGGTGAGGTGGCCGGCTGGACATGTCCGGCGCGGATGGACATGTCCGGCGGTGCGAGGAGGAAGAGGACTAGGTTTGAACCGTGAATTTTGGGGAGAAGGATGTTTACATAGGCATAGGGAGCTAGGAGTGTCCAAATGAGGAGCGGTTCGCGGCCACGCGATCGTGATCGAACGGCCAAGAGCATGGAGGGGTTAGAATGGGCTAGGTGGGTTGTGTGAAAGGGGTGTTGGGCCAAAAGAGAGAAGGCTTCCAGCGGCTCGGGGAGTTGGCGGCGACAAGTGGCGCTGTGCGGCTGGCCGGGCACGGAATTTGGTGGGAGAGACGGCTGGAGGTAGGGGGAGATTAGGGGAGGCCATTATGGCATGGAGGGGTAGTTTTATAGGGAAATGGGGTTAGGGTTAGGGGATTAGGCCGTACCGGAGCCATCGGATCGCGATCCAACGGCAACGGAGTGAAGGGGGAGTAGGCTGGGCCTAAAGGGAATTAGTGGGCTGTGTAGAAGTAGTTGTGGGGAGAGAAGAGAAGAGGCCCAAAGAGGTTTTCGGAGACCGAAAACGTCCGACATTTAAACCGGCGACTAGTGCGGCTTTATATATCCGTTGGGCTATCAAATGGACTCCGAATGCGATGAAACTTGGCAGGCGGCCTGTCTACACTATAATAAGACCACATGCCAAGTTTGAGCACATTCCGAGAACATTTTCCGGCCACTCATAAAATAAATATTTAGAGGCGCCGCGGGCACGTGGTTGTCAGAATCGCGATTTTGAATCGGATCGGAGCTCCGACGGTAGGATCGTAAATAGTAGAATCTTCACTATCAGAATCGTAGAAACGTAGATTCTATGAACTAAAATCGTAGAATCATAGGGTTTAGTTTGGATCGTAAAGTCGTAGAATCGTATAACAGAATCGCGATTCTGACAACCTTGCGTGCGAGTGTGTCTAGGCTCAGAACGGACAACGGAAAGGACGAGGGACTCGGACGGATGCAAGTTTTGAAAACATGCTGATGCAACACACAAGATGACATGGCAAGATGCAACACGCAAGAAGATGACATGGCAACGACGACGAATAACTGGCTGACACCTGGCGCACCAGTCTCGGGGTGTCACACGCACCAGCCCACCTGGGGCTAGTCCCCTCCCACACTTGGCCCACGCAGCCCTCTGGGGCCGGTGGCCCCACCCGGTGGACCCCCGGGACCCTCCCGATGGTCTCGGTACGCTACCAATAGCGCCAGAAACTTTTTCGGTGACCAAAACGGGACTTCCCATATATGAATCTTTACCTCCGAACCATTCCGGAACTCCTCGTGACATCCGGGATCTCATCCGGGACTCCGAACAACATTCGGTAACCGCGTACATACTTTCCCTATAACCCTAGCGTCATCGAACCTTAAGTGTGTAGACCCTACGGGCTCGGGAGTCGTGCAGACATGGCCGAGACAACTCTCCGGTCAATAACCAACAGCGGGATCTGGATACCCATGTTGTCTCCCACATGCTCCACGATGATCTCATCGGATGAACCACGATGTCAAGGATTCAATCAATCTCGTATATAATTCCCTTTGTCTATCGGTACAGTACTTGCCCGAGATTCGATCATCGGTATCCCGATACCTTGTTCAATCTCGTTACCGGCAAGTCTCTTTACTCGTTCCGTAACACATCATCCCGTGATCAACTCCTTGATCACATTGTGCACACTATGATGATGTCCTACCGAGTGGGCCCAAAGATACCTCTCCATCATACAGAGTGACAAATCCCAGTCTCGATTCATGCCAACCCAACAGACCCTTTCGGAGATACCTGTAGTGCACCTTTATAGCCACCCAGTTACGTTGTGACGTTTGGTACACCCAAAGCATTCCTACGGTATTCGGGAGTTGCACAATCTCATGGTCTAAGGAAAAGATACTTGACATATAGAAAAGCTTTAGCATACGAACTACATGATTTTTTGTGCTAGGCTTAGGATTGGGTCTTGTCCATCACATCATTCTCCTAATGATGTGATCCCGTTATCAACGACATCCAATGTCCATGGTCAGGAAACCGTGACCATCTGTTGATCAACGAGCTAGTCAACTAGAGGCTTACCAGGGACATGGTGTTTGTCTATGTATCCACACATGTATCTGAGTTTCCTATCAATACAATTCTAGCATGGATAATAAACAATTATCATTAACAAGGAAATGTAGTAATAACCAATTTATTATTGCCTCTAGGGCATATTTCCAACAGTCTCCCACTTGCACTAGAGTCAATAATCTAGTTCACATCGCCATGTGATTAACACTCACATGTCACATCGCCATGTGACCAGCATCCAAAGAGTTTACTAGAGTCAGTAATATATAAGCAGCTTTATCCAGGTCTTCCTTTGAAAAACTCCTTTCAAACAACCCTTTATGCTTTCCAGAAATTCTACATCATTTCGGATCAACAATATGTCATTTACATATACTTATCAGAAATGTTGTAGTGCTCCCACTCACTTTATTGTAAATACAAGTTTCTAACAAACTTTGTATACCCAAATACTTTGATCACTCCATCAAAGTGTATATTCCGACTCTGAGATGCTTGCTCCAGTCCATGGAAGGATCGCTGGAGCTAGCATACCTTTTAGCATCCTTAGGATCGACAAAACCTTTCTGATTGTATCACATACAACCTTTCCTTATGAAAACTGGCAAGGAAACTTGTTTTGACATCCATCTGCCAGATTTCATAAATGCAGCTAATCCTAACATGATTCCGACGGACTTAAGCATCGCTACGAGTGAGAAAATCTCATCGTAGTCAACTCCTTGAACATGTGAAAAACTCTTCGCCACAAGTCATGCTTCATAGACGGTGACATTACCGTCCACGTCCGTCTTCTTCTTAAAGATCCATTTATCTCAATGGCTTGCCGATCATCGGGCAAGTCCACCAAAGTCCATACTTTGTTTTGATACATGGATCCTATCTCGGATTTCTCGGGTTCTAACCATTTGTCAGAATACAGGCCCACCTTCTCTTCTCCATAGTTCGTAGGTTCATTGTTGTCCAACAACATGACATTTAAGACAGGATCACCGTACCACTCAGGAGTAGTGTCGTGGAATTAACACGGCAGATGTCCGGTTTAGCGGACTTGATGATGGAACCATCGCACGGGTTAGCTTGAAAGGGTTCATGGCGCACAAAGGGCACAAAGGATTTTATACTAGTTCGGCCCCTTTGAGAAGGTAAAAGCCTACGTCTAGTTGGTTTGGTATTGCTTGGGCGTCGGTTTACAGGGAGCGGAATCGCTTGCCTGCGTCTCGACGTATCGATTGTTGCTTGTCCCTGAACCGGTGCCGGGTCGTCCCTTTATATAGAGGTGACGCCTGGTCCGGTTTACAGAATCCCGAGGCCGGCTCATAATCGTGTCCGCCTCGGTCTCTGTCCTTTCTTTCTTGTCTCTCAAGTTACATCTCTTTGGCGGTTTACAAACCGTATTTCTATACATGGGCCTTGAAATCTCATAGGCCGTAATCTCTACTAAAATAATAAACCAAGTACGATATAACTAAACCGGTTTACAATATCCGGTTTATACCTATTAACCGTATCCCCGACATTAGGCCCCAAAATGATTTGAACTTGTTCATATCAGTCATCATTGTCTTCCGCAACTTTTCTTCTGTCTTCATTTTTTCCTGTAAACCGGCTCTGACGTCATCTTCCGAAATCATTAAAGTCTGACAATGACATCAGCTCCGCATTTATCGCCGCGAGCTGTACTGTAGCTTATTTTTAATGGTTATCCCGAGAATCGAGGCGTTCAACGGATCTTTATCCGATTTTCTTCCTTGATTACCGCACCTGTCGTTTCACATCCGCCTCTTCGTCTATAAATACCGCTCTGCTCCATTCATTATCCTCTCTCGCGTCGTCTTCCTCCTTTCTCCTCCTGATCCTCTAGAACTCCATTGCTGCCTGAGCCCGAGAACACCGCCGACGACCACCGGATCTTCCGTCTTCGACCGGCCGCTGCATCAACCTGAGCCTTGACCAGATTTTCTGCGCCGCCGATTCTCACCGTCCCTGGTATGTTCTTCCTCCTCACTGTAGATCTTATCATATTCGCCATTGCTTCGCCCGTGTTCTTCCGCCATTAGAACTCCCGATGAAGCTCCGTTCTTTTGTAGATACTTATATCATAGGAATCTCGTAACCCTTTAAGCCTTAGTCTGTAGATCTCACTTAACACCAGATTGGATCTTGCTGTAATGACTCTGCTGCCTTTATCCGTTCCGCCATTAGGGTTCTTCACAAGCTTTATGCTGTTCATTCTCTGAGACCTGCAACTTCGTAATATTTTTACCTTCCTGATCTTGCCGTAAATGCGTCTGGTATTTTAGATCTTGCTGCTTGTATTTCTGTTGCTACCTGCTTTAAGTCTCCTTTTTATGCACATCCTGTAACCTCATCTGCTCTGAATTGGTCCTCTGTAGATTTCCCGTGTAATTTTTGTTTCTTTATCTCATTATGCTCAGATCTCTTCTTCCTTAGCAACGCATTGAAAACTTGTTTTTCCCTTCAATAAATCTGCTAAGTATGCTCCGGTTTAGATCACCATATCATAAACCGGAAATGATGTAGACTGATGCAATGACGTAGTTATTCCTCTTCAACTGCCATTTTTAAACCGGAAATGATACATCTTGTATTTATGATTGCCGGTTTAACTTTGCTAGATAGTTCTTACCTCCCTTGCGCAATACACATATATAGGTCCCAGATCTTTTGTATGTTCATAATTTGTTCTGTACCTTCTTTTCTTCAGCACTTTGTTCAAATGGCTGCCAAGCAATACGTTTCGTGCGACTGGGTTCGTTCAGTTGTGACTGAAGAAGACTTAGTCAAGCTGTCGAGTATTGGTACGTTAGGTCCTCGGGCCGAGTTGAAATGGCGCGCTCCGGGTAATGAATGCCCTCCTGCTCCCAGGTCCGGAGAGGTCATAGTATTTATGGATCATATCTCCAGGGGTTTCTCTCCCCCCGGTTCAAAATTTTTCCGGGACGTCCTTGCCACCTTCCAACTGCATCCACAAGACATCGGACCAAATTCCGTTTCCAATATTTGTGACTTTCAAGTTTTTTCTGAAGTGTATCTGCAAGAAGAACCTTCAGTTGATCTATTCCGGGATTTCTTCCATGCGAACCGGCGCACTGAATTCACTAGCGGGCCTCACCAAGAACTTGGTGGTATCAGCATCCAGAAAAGGAGGGATGCAGTTTTCCCGCACGCCTCTTTACACACTCACCCCAAGGACTGGAACAAGTCATGGTTTTATTGCATAGACACATCTCCTGAGGGTGAAAATCCATTGCCGGGTTATCGGGATACTCGTATCCCGGCAAACCATCCTCTGCCGCAACGGTTAAGTGCTACTGAACGGATCCAATTTTCACCTCAACTTTCCAAGCTGAGAGCTTTCATGGCTAATGGATTGCTTGGAACCGATTTCCTTCGCTGCTGGTTATCATGGAGCATTCTCCCCTTAAGCCGGCGCTCTGATTTGATGTGCAATTATTCCGGTAAACCGGAAGATCCTCAGAGGTTTACTAAAGAGGAACTTTCTGAATCGGAGGTGATAGAGTCGGCCAAAAAGATCGTCAACCCCGCCTTAACAGACTGCTCCAGGGTTGGCTTGGCCCCATACTTTAAGAGGAACACACAGCCTGACGTAAGTTTTCCTTAACCCGTATTTTATAAACCATCCTTCTTTGAACCGTCCTTCACTTGCTTTTATTTTTCATTCAGGCTGATAACCCCTTCTGGAGAAGGAAACTTCAGGACAAACCTGTAAAACAGACTCGCCGGAAAACTCCTGCAAATAAGAAAAGGAAGGCAGTCGTTGACGCCGGTTCTCCTTCTGAAGATGATGATCCGGACTCCGAGGTATGCTTTACTCCGGTTTACATTTGCCATTATATACTTGTCCATATCTCTAATGATGCCCTTTTCACAGGATCCACTTGAAGGCGATAACCCGGTGGAGATTGAGGTAACCCTTATTTCTTCCGATTCAGAACCCCCTCCTCAAAAGATCCGTCGGACTGTTAGAAAGTATCAATTTTCTCATCCTTATGCTAAGTTGGATCCCAATTTTGATTTGAAGAAGCAATAGCACGAAGCCTTGCGCCGGACCACTCGCCATTCCGGTTTAGCAGTTGAATCCTCTGGAATCTCCTTAACCCCGGCTCGGAAACGCCGTGCTGAGGTGATACTTTCTCCAACACTTCTTCATCCCAAGGCCGGTCTTATTAGAAAACCACTTAAACCGACTGATCCTGATTATCAGGAAACTCCACTATCTTCATCTGGCGAATCAACTGCGACACAGCTTCCACCCTTGAAGACAGCCCCAGGGTGATTCTCCTCACCTTTTCCGGTTTATAACCTTCCTTTTTCTTTATAATGCTGACTTATCTTTGTTCATTTCTCCAGTAAACCGAAACCCAGCAAAAGGGCTAAGGGTAAGAAGCCTGCTGTTGATCCTTCTGCCGATGAACCAGCAATCGAACCGTCAACAGCTATCCCTCCTGAAGGTACCCCTGTTACTCCGGTTCAAGAACCTGCTCTTGATATTCCTGCCACTGATGCTGCCCAAGATCCACCAAGTCCGGCCCGGGTTAACTCTCCTCAAGTTAACCCGGGCTCTCCTGATCCGGCTCAAGATGAAATTATTCCTCCCAATGCACCTTCTTCCCCTGACGTTGTGGTTACTGGCGCTGCTTATGTTGCGCCAGCCGAACCCACCGTTTTAGCAAAACACACTGCCAAAGCGGAGAAGGTAACTCAGGAAAAAGGGAATTTAAACGCGGATATCTCCAGCCTTTCGAGCCTGAGTCCCCAGGATATTTATTCCGGATATCTGAACCGGCTCCACAGCAGTCGTGACTATGAAGCCAGCCTGGTGAACCTCATGAGAGAGAAATACGAGGTAAATTTTCCTGTTCTGACTTTGCTTTTTCAACGCATCTTTACCTTATAACAGCCCCCAAGTTCCGGTTTATCTGCTTTATAGCAGGTGATCCGGAACTTTTGTAGGTTTGAACTGCTGTCTAATACATTAGCCCCCAAGTATCAAATAGATAACTTGATTATGTAGTTGATACTTGTAAAAATCTTGCCTCTGACGCATTGCTTCAACTGCCATTAGCCCCCAAGTGTCAAGTAGACAACTTGGTTGTGTGCTTGAGACTTGCATTTTATCTTTGCCGGATTACTTCAACTGCCATTAGCCCCCAAGTGTCAAGTAGACAACTTGGTTGTGTGCTTGAGACTTGCAATTTCTAACTTTGTTTTTGAACTTGTCTGCAGGCTGAGTTAAACCGGAACGCTGTAGAAAATAGCGAACTTCGAACCCGGCTTATGGAAACCGAGGCAGCTGCTTCAAAGGCGAAAAAAGAACTTAAAGTGAGTTTGAAAACTGCTGAAGACTTGAAGAAGTTCTTTGATGAGGAACGGACTGCTTTTGAAGTCCAGAAGAAGGATCTTGAAAAGCGTGTTCAAGATGCCGAAGGAGCTCTTAACCCGGTTACTGAAGAATTGGCCGGGTTAAAGCACCAAGTTAATTTGATGATTTCTGCTATCTTTGGTAATCATAACTGTAACTTTCGTCTGTTGTCTTTGTAACCTATAACCTGCACCGGTTTAACTTTTTCTTGTTGTATGTAGGACGCCGCGTCTCCCATCTTGGGGATGACGTACGGAAGAAACTGAAGGCGTGTTATACTTTGGTGGAGCAATTATATTCTGGGGCGCAAAGGATCATCAGCGCTACCTCTTTTGGTAAACCGGCCCCTTCAACCATCAAGGCTACTTTGAACAGTTTGTCAATTCTGCCAACCCGTCTTGAAGAGGTGAAGAAATCAGCTGCTCGAGGAGGTGCTCTTCTGGCCTTGACAAGAGCTAAGGCTTGGGTTCCAGACATTGATCCGGCAGAAGTGCTAACCGGGTTTCCAGACACAAAGGAAGACGGTTCAGCCTTTGGTGAGAAAGATCTGTATGTTCTGACGAAGGAAATGCGTCCACTCTCGAGCAAGATAGCGGTGGAAGCTGATTTATCCCGGTACCACCCTGCGTACAACCTTCAAAACGAGCGTGTGGAACGTCCGGTCTATGATGTTGCAAACTTAACTCCGCCGGTTCGTCCTCACACTTATGCTCCTGATATTGAACCTACCGAGTTGATCAACGATGAAGTGTATTTCCGTGCTTTGGCCAAGATTGACTGGCGTGCACCAGATTTCCCGCCGCTTCATGAGGAAGAAGATGTTCCGGAACCAGATGGTGGCCAGTCATTCCGGCAAGGAGGAACGGAATCTTGAACACTTATTGCTGTCATCGCACTTGTTATTCCCTAAACAATGCTTCCGGCTATTTGTCTTTCGTGCCTTGTAATAGGCTTAAACTGAAATTGCAATGTACTGTGATCCGGCTTTTGGCCGTTTTATAAATATTCTTTCACTGACTTGTTGATTGATGCGGATCTCTTGCCCTGTTCACAAAAAAGATGAAAAATATGCCCTAGTGGTATGACCACCGGACGGATTAACTTGCTCTCTTGGTATGATAAACGAGCATACCTTTGATAAATAACTTAGATACCCTAATTGCATGCAGCCAAAACACCTTAAACCGGCAAGATGTTTAAAATTACCTTAATAAGTATTTGGAACTCTTCAGCCCTAACTTGTCCATGAATTTTCCTTTTCTTTGTCCAGCAATTCGTAACTTGTATCTGACCCCGTGCTGCCAATTGTCAGCTCATAATGGTACCAGGCCGGTTTAATAAACACCGGTCATTATACCTGATCCTATACTGCCAATTTGTTAGCTCGTCAAGAAGGTCGATCCGGGTTATGATGCACACCGGTTTAATTCTCGCTGGTGTTCATGACCCAGACTTATGATGTTATAAATAGGTGGTCAACTTCTGGAGCTGTTCCACTCGGTTTAAAAGGTTATAGAACACAAGAAACACCAAAAAACACACAATTTTTGTAAATCAAACTATGTAATCGAGGCTTTTTCAAAGAGCTGCCAGGCTCAAAAACTGTCAAAAGAACCAAGCCATCATTTTAACGCGTGTTGATACCGACTGCGGATTGATACCGACTGCGGATTAATACCGACTCCGGATTGATACCGACTGCGGATTGATACCGACTCCGGATTGATACCGACTGCGGATTGATACCGACTCCGGATTGATACCGACTGCGGATTGATACCGACTCCGGATTGATACCGACTGCGGATTGATACCGACTCCGGATTGATACCGACTGCGGATTGATACCGACTCCGGATTGATACCGACTGCGGATTGATACCGACTCCGGATTGATACCGACTGCGGATTGATACCGACTCCGGATTGATACCGACTGCGGATTGATACTGACTTGTTTGGGGAACCCAAAATTTCATAATATAACCATTCAAGAGGTGTGTGGGCGATACCACTGTCCTCAGGGGCCTTTGACATTCCTCCTAACCCGGCCGGGGTTTTTTCCTTTTTTATGAGGTTTTTCTTTTCTTGAACCGGATAAGAGCTCATATTCCGGTGAGTTCTACCGCTCCTTCACACACCCTGCAAAGGTTAATTTCTAAAAACCAGCCAACATTGAAATACGATTCTTTGATAACAAACTGATATGGACATTTGCCGCAAATTTGATGTATGTGGAAAAAAGGGCTGAGCCCCCGGTTTACCGAGGGTGCCGGTTTATTCATTATTTCATAATATATACATAGGATACATGGGAGCCTATGGCTCAAGTGTAATATGGCCGTAGATGAGCAATGTTCCATGGCCTTTTCGTCTCCTCTTCTGATGTCCGTGAATCTTTGTGCTCTCGAATGTCCACCAAATAGTATGACCCGTTGCGTAAATTTTTGCTGATGACAAAGGGCCCTTCCCACGGCGGGGATAGCTTGTGCATGTCCGTTTGATCTTGGATAAGCCGGAGCACCAAGTCACCCTCCTGGAATGTCCTGGTTCTGATCCGGCGGCTGTGATATCTGCGCAGGTCTTGCTGATAAATCGCCGACCGTGCTGCAGCTATGTCACGCTCTTCATCCAACCGATCCAAACTATCCTGTCTTGACTCTTCGTTGATGGCTTCTACATAGGCCGCCACCCTTGGGGAATCATGGCGTATGTCGCTTGGAAGAACTGCTTCTGCACCGTAAACCATGAAGAAAGGTGTATAACCTGTAGACCGGTTTGGTGTAGTGTTAATACTCCAAAGGACAGATGGTAACTCTTCAACCCAACATCCTGGGGTTCTCTGCAAAGGTGTCATAAGCCGGGGTTTGATTCCTCGCAAAATCTCCTGATTTGCCCTTTCTGCCTGTCCGTTGGATTGGGGGTGAGCCACAGAGGATACGTCCAAACGGATATGCTCTCGTTGACAAAACTCTTCCATCTCACCCTGAGATAAATTGGTGCCATTATCTGTGATGATGCTGTGTGGAAAACCAAACCGGAATATTACTTTTTTGATGAACTTAACCGCCGTGGCCGCATCACACTTGCTTATAGGCTCCGCTTCAACCCACTTCGTAAACTTGTCCACTGCCACTAGTAGATGAGTTTTCTGATCTTGGGATCTCTTGAAAGGACCAACCATATCAAGCCCCCAAGTTGCAAAAGGCCAAGTTATTGGTATCATCCGGAGTTCTTGTGCTGGAACAAGGGCACGTCTTGAGAACTTCTGACAAGCATCACACTTGCGGACCAAGTCTGCCGCATCTGCATGTGCCGTTAACCAATAAAAGCCATGCCGGAAAGCTTTAGCCACCAACGATTTTGACCCGGCATGATGACCACAATCCCCTTCATGAATCTCCCTTAAAATCTCACAACCTTCCTCAGCTGAAACACACCTTTGAAATACTCCAGAGGTGCTACGATGATGTAGCTCTCCGTTGGCAATTGTCATAGACTTGGAACGCCGGATTATCTGCCGTGCTTCATCTTCGTCCTCTGGCAATTCTCCCCGGCCTAGATATACCAAATAAGGTAACGTCCAATCCGGAATAACATGGGTTGCTGCAACCAACTGTGCCTCTGGGTCTGGAATAGCTAGATTGTCCTCTGAAGGTACTTGAACCGAGGGATTGTGCAACTCATCCAAAAAGGTGTTTGGTGGTACCGGTTTACGTTGCGAGGCTAGCCGGCTTAAAGCGTCAGCTGCTTCGTTCTTCCGCCGGTCTATATGCTCCACCTGATATCCTTTAAAATAACCTGCGACCGCTTCAACCTCTCGTCGATAAGCCGCCATGAGGGGATCCCTTGAATCCCACTTGCCCGAAACCTGCTGTGCCACTAAGTCTGAATCACCCAGGCACTTAACCCGGCTCAGATTCATCTCTTTTGCCAATCTCAAACCGTGAAGTAATGCCTCATATTCTGCTGCATTGTTAGTACAAGGAAATAACAAGCGGAGTACATAACAAAATTTATCACCTCTGGGGGAAGTTAAGACAACTCCGGCCCCCGATCCCTCCAACTGCTTTGAACCGTCGAAGTGGATCGTCCAATAAGTAAGATCCGGCTTCTCCTCAGGCGTTTGCAATTCTGTCCAGTCGTTGATGAAGTCGACCAGTGCCTGAGATTTTATAGCAGTTCGTGGCACATACTTCAATTCATGTGGACTGAGCTCAATAGCCCACTTAGCTATCCTGCCTGTTGCTTCTCTATTCTGGATTATATCTCCCAACGGAGCTGAACTGACCACAGTTATCGGATGCCCTTGGAAATAATGCTTCAACTTCCGGTTTGCCATAAACACCCCATACACCAATTTCTGCCAATGAGGGTATCTTTGCTTAGACTCGATGAGTACTTCACTCACATAGTAAACCGGACGCTGAACCGGATGTTCCTTCCCTGCTTCCTTACGCTCAACCACAATCGCCACGCTGACTGCCCGTGTGTTCGCGGCAACATACAGTAGCAAAGGCTCCTTGTCAATAGGGGCGGCCAAAACCGGCGGCTTCGCTAGTTGCTGCTTCAGATTTTCAAACGCTGTATTCGCTTCATCGCTCCAAATAAACCGGTCCGTTTTCTTCAACATTTGATAAAGCGGGATCGCCTTTTCTCCTAAGCGACTGATAAACCGGCTTAACGCCGTGATCCGGCCGGCTATGCGCTGAACATCATTAATGCAAGCTGGTTTTGATAAAGATGTGATGGCCTTGATCTTCTCCGGGTTGGCTTCTATTCCCCTGTTCGAGACCAGGAATCCCAAAAGCTTACCGGCCGGGACACCAAAAGCACATTTCTCCGGGTTAAGCATCATCCTGTAAGCACGGAGGTTATCAAAGGTTTCCCTGAGGTCCTCTATCATTGTTCTTTCCTCCTTTGACTTGACCACAATGTCATCCACATACGCATGTACGTTCCTTCCTATCTGCCCTTTCAAACAATTCTGAACACAACGCTGATAGGTTGCCTGCGCACACTTGAGCCCAAAAGGCATAGACACATAGCAAAAAGCACCAAAAGGGGTTATGAATGATGTCTTCTCTTGGTCTTCAACTGCCATTTTGATCTGGTGATAACCTGAGTACGCATCCAGAAAACTCAGCCGCTCACACCCTGCTGTAGCATCAATAATCTGATCAATGCGAGGTAGAGCAAAAGGATCAGTTGGGCAAGCTTTATTGAGGTCTGTGTAGTCCACACACATCCTCCACTTCCCATTCTTCTTTAGAACAAGCACCGGATTGGCCAACCATTCCGGATGAAAAACTTCCACTATGAACCCTGCTGCCAAAAGCCTGGCCACTTCTTCTCCTATAGCCTTGCGCCTCTCTTCGTTAAAGCGGCGCAGATATTGTTTTACCGGTTTAAACTTCGGATCGATATTCAATTTGTGCTCAGCGAGTTCCCTCGGTATACCTGGCATGTCAGAAGGTTTCCATGCAAAGATATCCCGGTTCTCACGGATGAACTCGATGAGCGCGCTTTCCTATTTGGGGTCAAGGTTAGCGCTGATAGTGAACTGCTTGGACGAATCTCCTGGCACAAAATCAACTTGCTTGGTCTCCTCTGCCGATTTAAATTTCAAAGCCGGATCATGCTCGGTGGTGGGCTTCTTCAGCGGAGTCATATCCGCCGGATCAACATTATCCTTATAAAACTTTAACTCTTCCGTGGCACATACCGCTTCTGCATAGGCTGCATCACCCTCTTCACACTCCACTGCTATCTTACGACTGCCATGTACTGTAATTGTGCCTTTATGACCCGGCATCTTGAGCTGCAGATAAACATAACATGGCCTAGCCATAAACTTAGCATAAACCGTCCTCCCAAACAAAGCATGATACGGGCTTCTGATTTTAACAACTTCGAAAGTGATCATCTCTGATCTGGAATCATGCTCATCCCCAAAGGTAACCTCTAAGTCAATCTTACCAACTGGATAGGCTGACTTACCTGGGACCACCCCGTGAAACACTGTGTTTGATGTCCTCAGTTGTTTATCTGTCAGACCCATACGGCGAAAGGTCTCGTAATATAATATATTGATACTGCTACCTCCATCCATGAGTACTTTAGTAAACCGGTATCCTCCCACCTGAGGTGCCACTACCAAGGCTAAATGTCCCGGATTATCTACCCGTAATGGGTGGTCTTCTCTGCTCCAAACAATGGGCTGCTCCGACCATCGTAGAAACTGTGGCG
>LR738716.1:136469435-136479449 GCA_902687465.1 Secale cereale
TGTCGTGGAATTAACACGGCAGATGTCCGGTTTAGCGGACTTGATGATGGAACCATCGCACGGGTTAGCTTGAAAGGGTTCATGGCGCACAAAGGGCACAAAGGATTTTATACTAGTTCGGCCCCTTTGAGAAGGTAAAAGCCTACGTCTAGTTGGTTTGGTATTGCTTGGGCGTCGGTTTACAGGGAGCGGAATCGCTTGCCTGCGTCTCGACGTATCGATTGTTGCTTGTCCCTGAACCGGTGCCGGGTCGTCCCTTTATATAGAGGTGACGCCTGGTCCGGTTTACAGAATCCCGAGGCCGGCTCATAATCGTGTCCGCCTCGGTCTCTGTCCTTTCTTTCTTGTCTCTCAAGTTACATCTCTTTGGCGGTTTACAAACCGTATTTCTATACATGGGCCTTGAAATCTCATAGGCCGTAATCTCTACTAAAATAATAAACCAAGTACGATATAACTAAACCGGTTTACAATATCCGGTTTATACCTATTAACCGTATCCCCGACAAGTAGTACATATCCTTGTCGACCTACGCGGTTCGATAGTAACTTGATCCGAAGCTTAATGATCACTATCATTAGTTTCCTCTTCAACAGTCGTAGGTTCCACAGAAACATCTTTCTGTGTTGCACTACTCTCTGGTTGAAGTGAGGGTTCGACAACCTCATCAAGTTATATCTTCCTCCCACTCAATTCTTTCGAGAGAAACTCCTTCTCGAGAAAGGACCCGTTCTTGGCGACAAATATTTTTGCCCTTGGATCTGAGATAGAAGGTATACCCAACTGTTACCTTTGGGTATTCTATGAAGATGTATTTGTCCGCTTTGGGTTCGAGCTTTTTCCGGCTGAAGTCATAAGCATCGCAGCCCCAAACATTAAGAAACGACAACTTTGGTTTCTTGCCAAACCATAGTTCATACGACATCGTCTCAACGGACTTAGATGGTGTCCTATCTAAAGTGAATGCAGTTGTCTCTAATGCATAACCTCAAAATAATAGCGGTAGATCGGTAAGAGACATCATAGATCGCACCATATCTCATAAGGTTCGATTACGATGTCCGGACACACCGTTACGCTGTGGTGTTCCAGGTGGCTTCAACTGCGAAACAATTCCACAATGTCTTAAGTGATTGCCAAACTCATAACTCCGAAAATCTCCCTTTGGTCAGATCGTAGGGACATGATCTTCTTGTTATGATGATTCTTAACTTCACTCTGAAATTGCTTGAACTTTTCAAGCGTTTCAGACTTTTGCTTCAGTAAGTAAATATATCCATATCTACTCAAATCATCAGTGAAGATGAGAAAATAATGATATCCACCACATGCCTTAATTCTCACTGGATCACACACATCAGCATGTATAATCTCCAACAAGTCACATGCCCATTTCATTGTTCCTGAAAACGGGATCTTAGTCATCCTGCCCATGAGGCATGGCTCGCATGTGTCAAGCGATTCAAAATCAAGTGACTCCAAACATCCATCAGCATGGAGTTTCTTCATGCATTTTATGCCAAAATGACCTAAGCGGCAGTGCCACAAGAGAGTGGTACTATCATTATTAACTCTACATCTTTTGGCGTTAATATTATTATCATGTGTATTACTATGATCGAGATTCAATAAACCATTGGGTGCATGACCATAAAGGTATTATTCATGTAAACAGAATAACCATTATTCTCTAACTTAAATGAATAACCGTATTGCAATGAACATGATCTAATCATATTCATGCTCAACGTAGACACCTGATAACATTTATCTAGGTTCAACACTAATCCCGAAGGTAGAGGGAGCATGCGATGGTGATCTTATCAACCTTGGATACACTTCCAACACACATCGTCACCTCGCCCTTAGCTAGTCTCCGTTCAGTCCGTAGCTTTTTCTTCAAGTCACTAATAATAGCAACTGAACCGGTATCCAATACCCAGGTACTACTAGGAGTACTAGTAAGGTACACATCAATAACACGTATATCAAATATACTTTGCTGAAATTGCCAGCTTTCTTATCTACCATGTATTTGGGGTAGTTCCGCTACCATGTGACTGTTTCCCTTACAATGGAAGCACTTAGTCTCAAGGTTTGGGTTCAACCTTGGGTTCCTTCATTAGAGCGACAACTGGTTTGCCATTCATGACGTTTCCCTTCTAGCCCTTGCCCTTTTGAAACCAGTGGTCTTGTTAAACCATCAACACTTGATGCTCCTTCTTGATTTCCACTTTTGTGGTCTTAAGTACCGCTAATAGCTCCGGGATCATCTCCATCCTTTGCATGTCGTAGTTCATCACGAAGTTCTAGTAGCTTGGTGATAGTGTCTAGAGAATTCCGTCAACCACTATCTCATCTGGAAGATTAACTCCCACTTGGTTCAAGTGATTTTAGCACCCAGACATTCTGAGCACATGCTCACTAGTTGAGCTATTCTCCTCCATCTTGTTGGCAATAGAACTTGTTAGAGGTCTCATACCTCTCAACACGGGCATGAGCCTGAAATCCCAATTTCAGCTCTTGAACATCTCATATGTCTTATGGCATTCAAAACGTCATTGGAATCCTGATTCTAAGCCGTAAAGTATGGTGCACTAAACTATCAAGTAGTCATCAGGACGTGTCTGCCAGGTGTTCACAACATCCACAGACGACGTTGTAGGGGTTTGCACATCGAGCGGTGCATCAAAGACATAAGCCTTCTGTGTAGCAGTGAGGACACTCCTCGGACTACGGACCCAGTCTGTATCATTGCTTACAATATCTTTCAAATTAGTCTTTCTCTAGGATCGTATTAAACAGGGAGCTACAACGTAGCTATTGGTATACAACATAATTTTCTAAGACAACTTAGACTATTGTTCATGACAACTAAGTTCATCTAATGAACTCCCACTCAGATAGACATCTCTCTAGTCATCTAAGTGATACATGATCCGAATCGACTAGGCCGTGTCCGATCATCACGTGAGACGGACTAGTCATCAACGGTGAACATCTTTATGTTGATCGTATCTTCTATACGACTCATGTTCGACCTTTCGGTCTTCCGTGTTCCGAGGCCATGTCTGTACATGCTAGGCTCGTCAAGTGAACCCTAAGTGTATTGCGTGTGTAAATCTAGCTTACACCCGTTGTATGCGAACGTTAGAGCCTATCACACCCGATCATCACGTGGTGCTTCGGAACAACGAACCTTAGCAACGGTGCACAGTTAGGGGGAACACAATTCTTGAAATTTTAATGAGAGATCATCTTATTCACTACCGTCGTTCTAAGCAAATAAGATGTAAAACATGATAAACATCACATACAATCAAATAGTGACATGATATGGCCAATATCATTTTGCTCCTTTTGATCTTCATCTTCGGGACTCCATGATCATCATCGTCACCGGCATGACACCATGATCTCCATCATCATGATCTCCATCATCGTGTCTTTGTGAAGTCGTCTCGCCAAACATTACTTCTACTACTATGGCTAACGGTTAGCAATAAAGTAAAGTAATTACATGACGTTTTCAGTGACACGCAGGTCATACAATAAAATAAGACAACTCCTATGGCTCCTGCCGGTTGTCATACTCATCGACATGCAAGTCGTGATTCCTATTACAAGAACATGATCAATCTCATACATCACATATATATCATTCATCACATCCTTTTGGCCATATCACATCACACGGCACATGCTGCAAGAACAAGTTAGACGTCCTCTAATTGTTGTTGCAAGTTTTTACGTGGCTGCTATAGGTTTCTAGCAAGAACGTTTCTTACCTACACCAAAACCACAACGTGATATGCCAATTTCTATTTACCCTTCATAAGGACCCTTTTCATCGAATCCGATCCGACTAAAGTGGGAGAGACAGACGCCCGCTAGCCACCTTATGCAACTAGTGCATGTCAGTCGGTGGAACCTGTCTCACGTAAGAGTACGTGTAAGGTCGGTCCGGGCCGCTTCATCCCACGATGCCGAAGAATCAAGATAAGACTAGTAACGGCAAGTAAATTGACAAATCGACGCCCACAACTACTTTGTGTTCTACTCGTGTAAGAAACTACGCATAGACCTAGCTCATGATGCCATTGTTGGGTATCGTAGCAGAAATCAAAAAAATTATACGCATCACCAAGATCAATCTATGGAGTAATCTAGCAACGAGGGAGAGGGGAGTGCATCTACATACCCTTGTAGATCGCGATGCGGAAGCGTTGCAAGAACGCGGATGAAGGAGTCGTACTCGTAGCGATTCAGATCGCGGTTGATTCCGATCTAAGTGCCGAACAACGGCGCCTCCGCGTTCAACACACGTGTAGCCCGATGACATCTCCCACGCCTTGATCCAGCAAGGAGAGAGGGAGAGGTTGGGGAAGACTCCATCCAGCAGCAGCACGACGGCGTGGTAGTGGAGGAGGAGCGCAAGACTCCAGCAGGGCTTCGTCAAGCACTGTGAGAGACGAGGAGGGAGAGAGGTAGGGCTGCGCCAAGCGAGAGAGGTCAAACCGTGTGTTGGGCAGCCCCAAACCTCAAGTAAATATAGGGGGGTAGGGGCTGCGCCCCCTTTAGGGTTTCCACCCCTAGGGGCAGCGTCCAGCCCTAGATCTGTCACACCCTGATTTTCATGTCACATTGCTTAAGCTAATTTTCATGTTAAAAATGTGGATTTGCAAAAACTTTTGAGTGTTTTTGACTTTGCTTGATTTGACTTTTGTCTGTTGTTTGCTAGTGCTCTAAAAATCAAATAAATCCTCCAACTCTTGTACTTCATCTCCTTGACCCAAAACCTTTTCCCAATGATCATGCCATGTGTATAGACCAGTATAGAATTTTCTTATAAAAATATTTTGGCCAAATGGTATTTTCTAAAATTAGTTTTCCAAAAACCCCTGAATTGAGGTTTGCACTGCAAGTACCTTATTTAGGGTGCGAAAAATCTTTCAAAAAGTATATTTGAATCCTATTAGGTATAGGACTCCCAGAAACCACAAAAGTATAATTTTAAAAGTTATTTTTATATTTTATTTAAAAGCTTTTTCTTAAGGCCAGAAATGGTCTTTAATAGGGAAAATTTATTTAATCATTTCAAAAATATTTGCCAAAATTCAGGGAGACTCATAGGATTGTCCATATATAAGAGTTTCAACACATGGTCATGTTCAAAATATTGGACAAATCCTTCCAAAATCCTTTCTGGATATTTCAAGCTTTTGAAATATTTACAAAGGAAATATTCTCCAAAAATTCCAGGGAAATTCTATCATGTCATATATGACATATTTGATGATCTTGCAAAGCCTCATGCCTTGAAGATCAAGGAAACATCCTCTAATCCCCTCAAAACCATTCTGTCCATATTTGAAGTTTGAGCAACTTTACATTGCCAAACTTGTCGAAATGCTCTCAAATTTGGTGCACATGCTAGAATGGCCGAATAAGGCATCTAGACCAAATGGCACAAGATTTGGAATAGAGCAACTTGATCAGATCACCCCAAAACCCCTTCTGTTCAAATTCAAATTTGAACAACTTTACATTGTCAACTTTTTATGTGGAGCCTCAAACTTTGTGGGCATGTTCATAACCCCAAATGATGATGCTACACCAAGTGGTGCATCAAGGGGAGATGATTTGCTTAACTCCAACATGGTGAAACCATTTCTGTTCATTTCTAGGGTTCACCAAAGTTACATTGGCCACTTTGCCCAAATGAGCTCAAATTTGGTGTAGGGGGCTAATTATATGTGACATTTGATCCTGTTAAGTCCCATGTCAAGTGGATGTTATTTGCTTGACCAAACACTGATCAAACACCTTCTGTTCATTTACCAAAACCAGTGTTTGAACCTCTTTTAGTTTTTCTCCTTACCTCAAATTCTTACCACAGCCTATTCTGATCATCATCTACCCCCAGTAACATTCCCATGGCCTCAGCTCAATTATTGGAGGGGGTAAAACCCCAATTTACACTGCTGGACAGCAGGTTTCACCCTCTTCCTCACCTCCCTCCTCATCCCAGTGGTTCCCCAGAGCATCCAAGACCTCCACGCCATTGTTTACTACTCCCTAGCACTACTGGACACTGGGGGACACAGCCTGGAAAGCAAAGACACGAGCAGGCCGGCCAAAGGCGCGCTCTGGAGCACGCTACAGTGCACCGAGGCACTGTAGCTCGGCCCTCCCGAGGCTTCCAGGCGGCCTTGGGCAGAGTGGGCGTGTCCATCGAGGTCCCCTCGACGTCCGCAACCTGCCGGGCTGCCGGTCTTATCCTCCCCGGCCCTCCTCCTTCTCTCTCTCCACGAGCTCGCCCGTGCGCGCTCTGGACCGTGCTCACGATGCACCGCAGCTGTCCCTATAAGAGGCCTCCCCCCGAGCACCTCTTGCCTCTTCTGGACCCTCCTCTCTCCCGTGCACCTCCCAGACGTCTTCCCTCTCCCCCTAGTACTCCCTTTCCCTCTCCGTGGCCACCATGGTCGCCGTCGGCCTCTGCCCGGCCCGGATGAACCAGGGCCTCTCCCCCTCTTCCTTGGCCACCAGGAGAACCGCAGCAGACCGGTGGAGCTCCCCCCACTCTCCATCTTCCGCTCTGGTGCTGTGTGGCGCCGCAACCACCTTTCCCCGACGCCTCATCCGCCGGCATCAGAGTCACCATCACCCTGGGCCTCCCCAGCCTGCGTGGGGGCCATAGATGGGCGCGGCGCGGCCTCACGAATCCGCCGGTACGCCGGACGTCGTCGGGGATGGCCGCAGTCGCCGGCACGGGAGACCACCGAGCGCCGGACCCGTCGGCCTCCACGGACGCAAGGAGCTCGCCGCACCTCCCTGCAACCCCTCATGCGGATGCGGCTAGGCCCCGCGGCCCTGACCCCACCGCAGTTCGACGCCGGCAGGCTGAGCAGCGCCGGCAGGCTGAGCAGGCCGGCGCCCTCCTCTGTCTCCCGTCGGGAGGAAGAAGAAGGAGCCATGAGGGAGGGAGAGAGCCCGGTGGGCCCTGGCTGTAAGTGACCCAACGGCCTGGCCCCACTGTTTAAGTGGAGACGTACTCCATGAAGTCCGTTTCTGGCAAATGGAGACGTATTCCCTGGAAGGCGCTATCGACGTTGCACCTGGGCGCTCGCGGCCGTGCAGCTGGGCCGGCCCACCATCAATTCCTCACCAGCGCGCAGTAAAAGGGTATAACCCCTTTTTCCTTTTATTTTCTATTTCCAGTAAACATCAAATATCTCCCAAATATTCATATGAACTCCAAATTGCATGATTCAAATTTCCTATGGCTCCATAAATCATGCTCTATCACATGGTGCAACATGCACATTATTCCAGAAACTTTTCCTGCACAAATATTTATCAAATGCCCATTTTCCACTTTCTGTGATTAACTTTAGAAAATCACAGAGAGCTCATTTTTGATCCAAATGCAGTGATTCAAATTCCTAAATGCTTGCCATGTCCAAACTTAGTTTTGGAACATTTTTAATAATAATTTCTGTACCCCACCAAATATTGAGCCATTTCTTTATATTTATCAGCTTTGGAAAATCCTAGGAAATTCATTTGAATTCCAAATCCAGTGAAACCAACTCCTAAATGCTTCTAAAATCATGACTTGATGATGGGTACCTTTGCTCATCATTCAAGGAAATATTTCTGTATACTTCTTCCAAATCCATAAACCCTTTGGTTCCATCATATTGGAATGTTCCCAATCACCCATTGATCCAATACCTATGAAACCACCTTGGTCATTTCTAATATGTCCAGAGGTATCCTAGAAAAGTCCAACTCCTATTTTTAGAGCACTTTTATTGTTGCTTTGATTGTGTTGCTTATTATGATTGTTTCCATCGTTAGTTGACGTAATAAACGGAGTATTCGGAGATGGACCAGAAGATTTGAAGACTCTGAAGAATAAGGCAAGCAACCCTTTGACCATGTTCAAGAAACCTTTTTATGCATGTCTCATAGCACCTTATTATTCAATGCATCGGAATCATGTTGAGGTGGAAGCCACTTTGGTTGCTACCCTTGTTACTTTACTGTTGAAACTTGCATAAAACATGACCCTACCTTCCTATGAGGGTTATGTGGGTGGGAGTAGTTAGGTTGCTATAATAGTGGCTACGCAAATGGGACGGGTATATGCATGGTGACGGAGGCAGGATACTTTCAAAAGACTTTTCGAAAACCCCGTCGGGTGCCATTTATGCCCGAGGGAGATGGTGAGATGGGTAACCACTTGATGACGAAGTGGTGTACCGAGGAAAGTGTGTGTGTTGTTTTTAAAAACGGATTGGTTTAAGTTGCGACCGTTATTCCAACCTTACATGCGCAACCACTCTACCCTTATATGGGAAAGGGCATTATTGATTACCTAGGTCGATACTAGCATGGTGCCCGCATTACTAGTGACGGGAGTGACATGAGGTCACTCTTGGGACGGGGTCGTGCTTGGATAGGCGGCCATGACTGTTTTCACAGGGCACCGGACACACCGTTGGTACCCCGTGCTTGTGATATGTGATGAATTCGGAGCGAGTCTCCACAAACCTTGTGATGTGAAATGTGGGGCACGGGGCTGTTACCAATCGAGTGGACTCCATATTAGTGTCGCCTAGGGAAAGATAGTGATCGGGTGCTTACCCCGGGTACTTGAGGTACCGCGGGTCGTGGATGACACGGAAGTTCGCCGGATCTAGTGGGTAAAGTGTGCAACCTCTACAGAGTGTAAAACTATTCGAATAGTCGTGTCCACGGTCATGGACAGTTGGGTAACCGCTCTTGGGCTACGTCCAATGTTTGCGAAACCTGGTGTGTGTGTGTGAGGAAACAACACGATTCAGAGATATTGATGATGTGATCGTGAGGAAGTGACAATGAGCTTGTGCATGTGCTGATTACAACTCTTTCTTGATATTGATGTCTGTGACCTCCTGATACTTGTTACAGACACTTGCATGCCCTTGTTATATGTTGATCATAATTGCATATGAAAAACTAGCTTTCTGCAAAACTGCCAACCTAGCAGCAGAGCCTTGCATAATTATTCTGTTACCACACTTGGGTTGCTTGCGAGTACATTCAATGTACTCATTGGCTTGCCACTGGTTATTTTATTGGCCAGGCATGAGAGCACAGGTTATGATGAAGATTTCTTGGTGACGAGCATGCGAGCTAGGACGCTTCCCAGTCAGAATGCCTGTAGGGTTAAGGCAGATGGCATGGGTCCATGTTGACATTGAGGATTTTCCGCTGCGATGATATATTCAAGACTTGACCATTATGGTCCTATTTGTGTAATACGGTATGTATGGATGTAAGACTCTTGTTATTCAGCTTCTGTGTGTTCAGTGAGCATTGATCTCTGGGATCACTGTACACGTGCATTCGGTGATCACGACTTATGAGTCGGGGTCCCCACAGAGCTGGTATCAGAGCCATCCTGACTGTAGGAAGCCTTAGTTAGCATGGTCGTTAGTTAGGGTAAAACTATTTTCAAAACTATTGCTAGTTTTCAAAACTACCTATACTTCTCTTCCCTTCTCAGTTTTTCGAAAATTAGGCTATACTTGATCTATTCCCCTTCAAAACCTTGGTCGCTAAAACCCCTATGCCCCTGACCACTGGATTTTCTATAATCCTCGTGGAGTGCACCTTGGCAAACACTCACCCACCACTTTTGCACACAAGATTGGTGACACCACGACAAGACGATACCAACGGAAGTTACATCCTCGATGGATAAGGACATGAAGATCCAGAAGATGGGGGACACCCTTGACAAGAGCCCCCAAGATGGTGCAACCTTGGCCTACAAATGACCAGGGTATAGGTTATGCAAAATCATGATATGCATCGCTAATAGAGTAATCCTGTCACTACCGTTGTTGTATCGGCAACCACCGGTGGATGAGAACCTTGCCATTTGGTCCGCCTCACTATAGTGAGCAGGAAAACGGTTCTCTTCGTCCCCCGCTCTTGGTGTCGATGTTTTCATCAACGAA
>LR738716.1:136522640-136562771 GCA_902687465.1 Secale cereale
TGCATCTACTACTATTACTCCACACATCGACCGCTATCCAGCATGCATCTAGTGTATTGAGTTCATAAGAACAGAGTAACGCCTTAAGCAAGATAACATGATGTAGAGGGATAAACTCAAGCAATATGATATAAACCCCATCTTTTTATCCTCGATGGCAACAATACAATACGTGCCTTGCTGCCCCTACTGTCACTGGGAAAGGACACCACAAGATTGAACCGAAAGCCAAGCACTTCTCCCATTGCAAGAACTATAGATCTAGTTGGCCAAACCCCAATAATTCGAAGAGACTTCCAAGGATATTATGAGCACACATAAAAAGTTCAGAGAAGAACCAAATATCTTTCATAGATAACCTTGATCATAAACTCACAATTCATCGGATCTCTACAAACACACCACAAAAAGAGATTACATCGAATAGATCTCCTTGAAGACCGAGGAGAACTTTGTATTGAGATCCAGAGAGAGAGAGAGAAGAAGCCATCTAGATACTAGCTATGGACCCGAAGGTCTGTGGTAAACTACTCACAACTCATGGTGAGGGCGATGATAATGATGATGAAGAACTCCGTGATGGACCCCCCTCCGGTGGAGCTCCGGAACAGGCTCCAAGATGGGATCTTCACGGGAACAGAAGGTACGGCGGTGGAATTAGGGTTTTCTCTCTGTTCACGGAGGTTTTGGGGTACGTGGACTTATATAGGAAGAAGGAGGGCACTGGGGGACGCTCGAGGGGGCCACAAGGCAGGGGGCGCGCCCCCACCCTCGTGGGCCACCTCTTGATCCCCTGACGTGGTTCTCAAACTCCGCGTGCGTGATTTTCTCCAAAAATATCTCTCGCGAAGGTTTCTTTCCATTTGGACTCCGTTTGATATTCTTTTTCTGCAAAACCCTGAAACAGGTTAAAAACATCAATCTGGACTGGGCCTTTGGGTTAGTAGGTTAGTCCCAAAAATGATATAAAAGTGAATGATAAGGCCCGTTAAACATCCAAGACTTCATAAATAATAGCATGGACCAATAAAAAATTATAGATACGTTGGAGACGTATCAAGCATCCCCAAGCTTAATTCCTGCTCGTCCTCGAGTAGGTAAATGATAAAGAAATAATTTTTGATGTGGAATGCTAACCAATATAGTTTTTCAATGTAATTCTCTTGATTGTGGCATGAATGTTCAAATCTGAAAGATTCAAGATAAAAGTCTATATTGACATAAGTAATAACAATACTTCAAGCATACTAACAAAGCAATCATGTCTTGTCGAAATACTATGGCTAAAGAAAGTTATCCCTACAAAATCATATAGGCTGGCTATGCTTCCTCTTCATCACACAAAATATTCATATCATGCACAACCCCGATTTCAGCCAAGCACTTGTTTTCATACTCTATCTTTTCAAACCTTTCAATTTTCACGCAATACATGAGTGTGAGCCATGGATATAGCACTATGGGTGGAATAGAGGTGGTTGTGCAGAAGACAAAATGGAGGGAGATAGTCTCATATCGACTAGGCATATCAACGGGCTATGGAGATGCCCATCAATAGATATCAATATGAGTGTGTAGGGATTGCCATGCAACGGATGCACTAGAGCTAGATATATATGAAAGCTCAACAAAATAAACTAGTGCGTGTGCATCCAACTTGCTTGCTCACGAAGACCTAGGTCATTTGAGGAAGCCCATCATTGGAATATACAAGCCAAGTTCTATAATGAAAATTCCCACTAGTATACGAAAGTGACTAAGCATGAGATTCTCTACAATGAAGAACATGGTGCTACTTTGAAGCACAAGTGTGGAAAAAAGATAGTAGCAATTGTCCCTTCTCTCTTTTCTCTCATTTTTTGGTGGGGCTTTCTCCCTTTTTTTATTAGCCCCTCTCTATTTTTTAGGGCCATCTCCTTTTTTATTAGCATTTCCTCACATGGGACAATGCTCTAATAATGATGATCATCACACTTTTTATTACAACTCGAAATTACAACTCGATACTGCAACAAGTATGACTCTACATGAATGCCTCCGGCGGTGTACCGGGATATGCAATGAATCAGGAGTGACATATATGAAAAATTATGCATGGTGGCTTTGCCACAACTACGATGTCAACTACATGATCATGCATGGCAATATGACAATATGATGCGTGTCATATGAACGGAACGGTGGAAAGTTGCATGGGAATATATCTCAAAATGGCTATGGAAATGCCATGATAGGTAGTTATGGTGGCTGTTTTGAGGAACAATATGGTGGCTGTTTTGAGGAAGGATATGTAGGGGGTTTATGGCACCGACGAACATTGCGCGGTACAAGAGAGGCTAGCAATTGTGGAAGGGTGAGAGTGCGTATAATCCATGGACTCAACATTAGTCATAAGAACTCATATACTTATTGCAAACATCTACGAGTCATCAAAACAAAGCTATCAACGCATGCTCCTAGGGGGGGGGGTTGGTAGGAGTTAACCATCGCGCGCCCCCGACCTCCACACAAAGGTTGGCACTCTACAAATACCTCATGCTCTAACTTCGTCACATAGCGGTTCACCATACGTGCATGATACGGGAATCACTAACCTTAACACAAGTATTTCTTAATTTCATAATAACTCCACTAGCATGACTCTAATATCACTATCCTCATGTCTCAAAACAATTATCAAGCATCCAACATCTCATTCTAATCAATGCACTTAGTGTGAACTTTTTTACTACATTGACCTTGGATGTTTATCATGTGAAGACTAGTTTCTTTAGCCTAAACACATTACCATGCCGTTTTAATAGACTCTCAAAAGTATATAAGTGAAGCATGAGAGTTCAACAATTTCTACAAAATATTACCACCACCGTGCTCTAAAAGATATAAGTGAAGCACTAGAGCAAAAACTATTCAACTCAAATGATATAAGTGAAGCACATAGAGTCTTCTAATAATTTCTAGGCCATATTTAACTCTCTCAAATAGGTGTGTCTAGCAAGGATGATTGTGGCAAACTAACAAGCAGAGACTCAAATTATACAAGACGCTCCAAGCAAAACACATATCATGTTGCGAATAAAAATATAGCTCCAAGTATAGTTACCGATGGATGAAGACGAAAGAGGGGATGCCTTCCCGGGGCATCCCCAAGCTTAGGCTTTTGATTATCTTGAATTTACTTGGGGTGCCATGGGCATCCCCAAGCTTAGGTCTTTGCTACTCCTTGTTCCATAGTCCATCAAAGCAATACTCAAAACTTGAAAACTTCATAACACAAAACTTAGACAAAAATTCTCGTGAGCTCCGTTAGTATAAGAAAGAAAACCACTACTCAAAAGTGCAGCAATGAATTCATTATTTGTTTATATTGGTGTTAAACCTACTGTATTACAACTTATCTATGGTTCATATCCTCCAATACTGCTCATAGATGCATTGAAATAAGCGAACAACACACGAAAAACAGAATCTGTCAAAAACAGAACAGTCTGTAGTAATCTGCAGGTTTCGCCTACTTATGGAACTCCAAAAAATTCAAACCAAATTGGTAAATTTGCAGAAATTGTCTATGAATCATCTGCAAAAAGAATCAACTAAAAAGCGCGCGCTTGTAAAATCTGAAGACCACTTTAGCCAGCGCTAACGATTCTGTTTTTCACAGCAAGATCACATAAACTTCACACAAGTCTTCCCAAAGGTTCTACTTGGCACAAGCACTAAAAAACATCAAACAACATCTAATTAGAGGCTAGATGCAATTTTTATTCCCTAACAGCAAAAAAAATTGGGTTGCCTCCCAACAAGCGCTATCGTTTTACGCCCCTAGCTAGGCACGATACAAGATAAAACTAGGTATTGCCATCTTTGGAAGGCAATCCATAAGTGGCTCTCATGATATATTCATATGGTAATTTGATTTTCTTTCTACGAAAGTGTTTCATGCCTTTCCTTAACGGAAATTGGAATCTAATATTTCCTTCCTTCATATCAATAATTGCACCAATCGTTCTAAGGAAAGGTCTACCAAGAACCGTTTCCCACCCGTTCGTGGCGTTTTCTCGAGGCCGCCCTCGGTGCCTTCGACGAAGACTACGTGGTGTTTTCTCAGCGTGCACGTGCTTACCTCATCTCGAGAGCCAGCAGGTTGGTGCCCGGAGCGGCTCAGGCAACTCAGCACTACGGCGAGGGCACCCATGATGCGGAGGCCTCGCCCTCTTCCATGTCCAAGGAGCCAATCATCATCGATATCTCTGACAATGAGGAGTAGCTTGTCTTATTAGTTCACTATAAGGACCCATGTTCAGTTTGCTGGCTACTGCCTTTCCTTAACAAATTCTAGTGAATTGTGCTATCTACTTTTACCATGCAATGTGGTGTTCAGTTAACTGTTTGGTTCAATTATGCAAATGTGATGTTCAATTCTTCAGGGTGCAATTTTCGAAGTTGTCAAGCATGCTTGGTTTGGTTAACTGTTTGATCTTCTATTAGGAGTATGTTATATTGTGCAATGTGGTGCTCAGTTAAGATTTGGTTCATTTGTTGTGGTGTTTAGTTAACTGTTTGGTTCAATTCTGCAATGCGATGTTCAATTGTTGTGGGTGCATTCTGTTATTGTATACCATGTGAGAAATAAATCGAATTTGGCTGTACTAAATACATGAGAAACAAATACAATTGCTATATTTCCAAGTTGTTAAGCATGCTTGGTTTGTTTAGCTCTCTGGCCTTCTATTGGGAGTATGTTATATTGTGCAATGTGGTGCTCAGTTAGCGTTTGGTTCATTTGTTGTGGTGTTTAGTTAACTGCTTGGTTCAATTCTGCAATGCGATATTCAATTGTTGTGGGTGCATCTGTATTGTATACCATGTGAGAAATAAATCGAATTTGGTTGTACTAAATACATGAGAAACAAATACAATTGCTATATTTCCAAGTTGTTAAGCATGCTTGGTTTGTTTAACTCTCTGATCTTCTATTAGGAGTATGTTATATTGTGCAATGTGGTGCTCAGTTAATGTTTGGTTCATTTGTTGTGGTGTTTAGTTAACTGCACGTGCATGGTCCGTTGTCTAATAGCACATTATTGTGCAATTGCAGGAACCATTCTAATATTTAGGTTTTTAACAATTTGGTCTTGCACATGTTGGTCCTGCTGCCAGAGGTTTTGACCCACTGTTCAACCATTTTTGCATATGGGGAAATGAGTTGTCCATGAATATCAATCAAATCAAGAAACTCAGAAAGATTGTTCGCATGACGCAAGCCATGACGACCAAGGCCAGGCAGGCGCAGGACGACCAGTTTCCTCTTTGGTGCTAAAGAGGCAAGCGCAGGCGCGGAGTCCCGAGGAATGAACCAAAGGTTTCCATTTCCGTGCAACAAGACCAGGATCGCCAGGATGGCAGGACGGAGGTCATCGTCGAGCCCATCATGGCGTCAGGATCAGAAGCTTTGCAGGTGAAGACCACCTTTTGTCATGATAAGATGCACTAGTTGTCTCCCTTCAAATTTGGTCGTTGTGGGATCCCTTCACGCCTACATTTCGGGGGAAGAGGACCAAGTCCTCTATATATATAGCTTAGCCACCACCATAAAGGGGGGGATCATTCATACCACCCTCACCAACAGAAACAAGAACATGCCTCGCGAGGCTGTTCATCCACTATACTAGTTCTTCCTCAGCCCACCTTGAGGCAATCCACCACATTGCAGCAGTAGGGCCACTCACCGCTAGGTGGCTTGAACCTGGGTAAAATTGCCCCGTGTCGTGTTCTTTCTTGTTCCTCGAGCTAGTTTGTAGAAACGGCAAGTAGGCTGATAGGGTAAGTTGAGTTCTTCGCATGCACCCAAGTGTTCAAACTTACTAGGGTTTTGCAGAGCCCTGAATCCGACAGGTACGGCGAGGTGCTATACAAATAGTTTTTAACCCCTTTTCCGTGACAGTGTTTTGAACTGTTGCCATGTGAGTGACTGCGATAGGGGGTCCTTCCCACACGACCAAGAAACTGTTGGGGATAGGTAGCCTTTATGCATACAGTTGTCCCTATAAAATTGTTTCTGATATCTCGAACATCCCAAACTCTTCATCCCTGCTACTCATTTGTGCTTGCATTGCCATCACAGTCGGTATTCTGTGGTGCTATGTTTATGATACGCGACCCATCACAAACAGTTCACGATTATAGAACGTGTACGATAAGCAGCCAATCACATAGATATACTTTCCCTCGACTAGATGCGATTCAATATAAGAGCGCATATAGTTGTCCCTATAAAACTGTATGTGAAGCTTGAATACATCCCACACGATTCATCCGTCGTACCCGTGTCGGATGAAGACCTATCGCACGCGTTCTTCTATGATCAAACGTTTGTGATGCGCATAGCATCATAAACAGTCTATAATTGCCAGGCCTGTGTGATAAGGTGACTTTCGCAAACATTTAATAAGAAGGAACTATGTACAATCCTGTTGTTAATCGCACACATTTTTTCTTGGCTGATCGTGTGGGCAGTAGAGATTGATCGCACATGTAGTGTACCCGAGAAACGTGTCTGGTCTCCAAGTCTATCGTAGACGTTTCCCTTTTGCAAACTGTGTGCAATGCAATTCCTAATTTGTCCCTAATTTAATCCCAAATTTAAAAATCACTTATTTTAAATTCAAAAGTAGGAAATCACTTATTTCATATTGAACCATGTTTATAAAAAATATAGGTTCAACTACGAATGCATAATTCGATGCACAGGTACATATACTAAAGAACTACAGAAGCACCAAGTAAAGAACGATGAACCACATTTGTACTAAAGACTGTAAAGGGAGAGGTGAAAGACATTCTGGTTGCTGGAGAAGGTGAAGCGGAATGCCCATATTCTGCCCTCCTACATGTGTAATGCGCACACGACTCTAGGCCAACCCCTTGTGATGGTTGCCCGTCCATCCTTCACTGTCTTCATTAGGACTTCTCATTGCTCATTATAGTCTAGATGAAATACTTTAACCGTCATTGCATGTCCACCAATCATGTACTTTGCGAGGTAATCTTGAGTAAACTGCTATGGGAACCACTGCGAACGAAAAATATTCAAATATTGTTATCTAACAACTCATTATGGGCAGTAAAAAGAGAAGGCTGCAGAGTTTGTAGTTACCATCCTATAGCTCACTGTTATGTTGGATAGAGCATAAACGAATAATTCGCTTGCCACCGTTCGTATCTTTTTGCTAATAATCCTTATCAGTTCCCTCACTTAATGCTTGTTCATGAATATCTCATTGCCCCATACGCAAAAAGGGTCGATACGTGGATCCTTGCCAAGGGCATATGTACCTACAAGCAACAAGTCAATATTAGAAGCTAACAAGTGTCTAGGCCTAGATGTATATGCACTACATTATGGAACGACGGGGGAGTACAAGTCGAGGGATGAAGCTAACCTCGGCGAAAAATGGTGGCCACTCCCGTTGTTGTCCTGCATAAGTAGTGGAAAGGCATGTTGAGCTCTCGCCCATGTCGGAGGGCCCGTTCAGGTTTGCCCGTGTCTCCAGGCCTGGCGTCGCGCGCCTGGAGATGCAGGATGGGATCCCCATCCAGAATGCCTGGAACATCCAGCATCTCTGAAGGTTCTACCCATGAAGCAAGGCCCCATGTGTGTGAACATCTCCGCTCATGACGCTCTCACGTAATAATGAGTGGGGTTATACACGCCCCAGAGTCTCCTGAGCGTCGCCCTTGGGCCTCACGGGGGCTCCCTACCACGTCTCAGTGGCAGCACATAGCTCGGCACTGGTGAGAAGATGAAGACTAGCTTAGGTGCCGGACGCGGCTTTTCTTTTGCTTGCTTTCTATAGTTGGTTTGCTTTTCTTGGAATGAAATTTGGAAGTTTTTGTGCTTTCTGTTTTTGCGGGTTTGAATTCCCTTCCTTTTTATTCACTTTTCCACCCTCACCCCAAGGGAGGGCGGCAGTTGCACGTCGCTCCTCTACGCATGCCCCGCGTGCAGGGGATGGGTAGGTGTGTACGTTTGGGTTAGCCCACAACCACACCTCGCCGAAGACTGGGTGCCCCAGAGCCCCAATGTTTCGATCCTCACGAGACACCCCTGAATGAGCTCGTGGTCATGTGCGCTCCATCTAAGTCTGTGCCTCCGAGTATCGCGATGAGGCGCACCAGCCACGGTACACCTAAGCTCGAGGGATGTGCAAAGAGGGACAGGATGGCTCGCGAAGTCCCCTAACTCCGCATCTACACAACACCTCCGGAGGCCCAACGGCTCCGGAGCTGACATGAAGGGAAGCTTCGAGAAAGCGCCCCAGGAGACGCGCCCCCACGACAAGGGAATCTATCACGAGCATGACAAGCTAATTTACCCTACCCGCACTTAGTAGCAATACAAATACCATGACACGATATGAGAAGCATAGCATGTTGGCGTAGGCGCCATAGTTCATTACACACCCTAGCGGGGCCTTCTACCTTTTTCCGGAAGATGCAGGAAAAAGATAAAAAATGGATGAACGGCCGCAGTGACTCTCGATGCCTTGGCTCCGGCAGCCTGGGGGCTCAGTCTGAGCCCCTGAGGGAGTCCTTTATTTAGGGGTCCTCAGTCATCCGGGTCATTGAAGCTGGGCCGCATAAAGAATAAGAAGAAGACCCTCCCCTGTATTCGGTCAGGACTCTTATGCACGTAGAAAAGTAAGTGTACAGTCCAGATGTAACAATTACATCCTCCCCAAGTCTTCCTTGTAACCCTAGGTCCCCTCTGGCGTGTATATAAGCCGAGGGGTTTAGTCTATAGAGGGGATCATCATCGTCTCAATATCCTCATAGGCTAGACTTAGGGTTTAGCCTTACGATCTTGAGGTAGATCAAATCTTGTATTCATATTCATCCATACTAAGACAGCAGGAAGTAGGGTATTACCTTGATTGAGAGGGCCTGAACATGGGCAAACATCGTGTCCCTAGCCTCCTGTTACCATCGATCCTCTAAACGCACAGCTTGGGCCCCCCTACCCGAGATTTGCCGATTTTGACACCGACAATGGTGCTTTCCTTGAGAGCTCCGATGTGCGCTCACAATGAGCGATCGATGGCGTGTCTCATCATCAACGGCGGGATCACCTTCGGAAACAACCTGGCTATCGACCAGGTTCTCCATCTCGGTAGGTTCGCTGTATGCGCCCGCATGGCCTCTGGGCCGGCCGCACTCCCTGCGGCTGTCGAGCATCACCTTTATGCCGATTCCGACCACTCCGATGACGCGACCCCGGCAGAACTCTCGCCCATAAACAAGCTGCTGGACCGCATCGCCGCCCTGGGGCTTTCATCGCCAGGAGATCAGATCGGACTGAAATCCGACCACTATGAGATCGATCCTGCCCCGATCACTCACCTGGTGGCAACAGTTGAAGACGGAGCCATAGAGACTTCTCCTCTTGAGACGGAGACCCTCACAGTTCGGATTTCCAAACCCATCGAGCCGAACACTCTCCTATCGGGAGGCACTGTGTGTTCTTTGAGCTTTGGGACTAACATCGGGCCCACGGAACGATTGGATCCTGTTGAACTCGGATTCTCACCAGCGGAGGTTGTCAAAACCCTGAATACCACTTGGGGTCGGGATTCAAAATTACCAACACCCACCCACCCTGGGAAAAGCTCTCCAAGTAAATCCGGACTCCTGGACATAGATGGCCTCGCGAACATACAACAGCAGCCCGAGGAAACAATCAACCACTTCTGGGCCAGATTCCTACTTGACAAAAACAAGATCAGGGACTGCTGCGAAGATAAAGCGGTCTCCCTATTTTACCGCAACTGCATGGACGAGGGAGTCTTGAACGCCCTCAAATAACGTCGTGTTCTGAGTTTCACAGAATTAGCGCAGTTAGTACAAAAGTACTGCGCAATGGAAAATACTTGGAAAGCCCAGAATACACCTCTTGAACAGTCCATATACGGACATTACATTATCAAGGCTAAACGGACATACCCTAGTAGGTCATCTGATAACACGCCTATTGGCAAGAAGAACAAGTCCTCTTTAAGGAGCAGGTCCGTACTGGACGAACTACTCGATACACCTTGCCAAATACATGCAACCCCGGACAACGCCCCTAACCATTGCCTTAGAGCATGTTGGGTACTCCGGCACGTAGCAAAGAGCTGTACGACAATTCTTACCACCGTACCAAGGGAGAAGGACATCGATGTCTTCACTGTCTTCGAGACGTTCTCCTCAAATAACCGTCGCAAGAGAGCAAATCGTGAACTTACCGAGGTTTACCAAATTAGCTCTGCAAGCCCATGGAGTGACACAACAATTAGTTTTTCTGCCGAAGACGCACCTCGAGTCCAGCCGATCCGAGCATCAGCAGCTCTTGTACTAGACCCAATAGTAGATGGCTTCCGCCTCACTAAAGTACTTATGGACGGAGGAAGCGGACTAAACCTCATATACGAGGAAACACTAGCAAAAATGCAAGTATAAAAATCCCGCATTGAGCACACGAGCACAACCTTTAGAGGAATTATACCAAGCCGCGAGGCCCGGTGTTCGGGAAGCATTAAACTCAATGTAGTGTTCGGCACACCCGACAACTACAGATCGGAGGAACTACTCTTCCACATTGTGCCCTTTCACAGCGGATACCACGCCCTTCTAGGATGTGATGCTTTCTCACGCTTTCAAGCCATACCCCATTACGGGTACATGAAGCTTAAAATGCCAGGGCCCAATGGGGTGTTCACATTAATAAGTGATCCGGATAGAGCACTCAGCACCGAAAACAAAACGGCATCCTTAGCCCTAGAGGCACTATCCGAAGCCCTCGTAGCCGAAGAACTAACTACCCTACGATCAAAGGTAGATAAGGATGATGTAATCCTCACCAAAAGATCGAAGTCTACCTCCTTCAAACCAGCAGATGAGATCATCAAATTCCAAGTGCACCCAATGGACCCAAATAAAACGGCATCCATCGGAGCACAACTGGATCCGGCTGTAGACAGCGCGTTACGCGCCTTCCTTCGGGAAAATTGGGATATATTCGCCTGGCACCCGTCAGATATGCCGGGAATCCCACGCATGCTGGCCGAACACAGCCTCAACATTATCAAAGGATTCAAACCGGTCAAGGAGTCACTGCAACGGTTTTCCGAACCCAAAAGACAAGCAATGGGAGAAGAGTTAGCCAAGCTATTATAAGCCGGATTCATCAAAGATATTAAACACCCGGATTGGCTAGCTAACTTAGTCATGCTACCGAAAAATGATTAACCCTGGCGCCTCTGTGTCAATTTCACAGACCTGAATAAGGCTTGCCCAAAGGATCCCTTTCCTTTGCCCCGCATTGACCAAATTATCGATGCAACAGCCGGACACGACTCGCTATGCTTCCTCGATGCTTATTCCAGATACCATCAAATAAAGATGAAGGAATCCGATCAGGCCGCAACAACATTTATCACCCCGTACGACCCTTTTTGTTTCAACACTATGCCCTTTGGACTCAAAAACGCTGGCGCCACATATCAACGCATAATTCAAACATGCTTAGAAAAGAAAATTGGCAAAATAGTGGAGGCATATGTTGAAGACGTAGCCGTAAAGACCAAACACATCGAGACCTTGGTGGATGACCTCCGCCTTACGTTTGCCAACCTCCAATAATATGACATAAGGCTCAATCCAGAAAAATGTGTTTTCGGTGTTCCAGCTGGAAAGCTATTAGGGTTCATCGTATCCCATAGAGGAATCGAAGCTAACCCTGCCAAAATCCGGGCCTTGTCAGAACTCAAAATACCAACCGATCTCAAGCAAGTGCAAAAACTAGCAGGCTGCATAGCGGCTTTAAGCCGCTTCATCTCCAGATTAGGAGAAAAAGCATTTCCACTCTACAGATTTCTACGACGCACTGATAATTTCGAATGGACGAATGTGGCCATAGCTGGGTTGGAAGATATAAAAGCTCTACTAGCAAGCAACCCAATCCTAGCCGCCCTCGGTGTTGGCAAACCAATGCTGCTGTACATATCAGCCACTCACCAGGTAGGGAGTGCCGTGCTCGTGGTCGAATGAGCCGAAGAGGGACATAAATTCCCTATTCAATAACATGTATACTATGTGTCCGAGGTTCTAACACCGTGCAAATCACGGTACCCCCACTATCAGAAAATTTCCTATGCGGTCTTCATGTCATCTCGGAAACTCTGACACTATTTTCAAGAGTGTTTCATCATAGTGGCATCCGAGGTACCACTCAAAGATATTGTCAACAATATAGATGCCACAGGATGCATAGCCAAATGGGCCATTGAGCTCTTACCGTTTGAAATATCCTACAAGCCCGCCGGACTATTAAATCCCAGGTGTTGGCCGACTTTGTCGCAGAATGGACCGAAGCCGAACTCCCAAAACAGTATGGCTCATATTCCCTGTCGGTGTACAAAAAGAGGGGCACACTTTTTGTACCCCTATGACTGTGCACGGGCAGTCTGAGCCACGGGCACCACCACACCAAGCATGGCCGGGGAGGTGAGCCAAGGTAGGACCGAAGCTCGACGGAATTGGAGCAACGCCACGAACAAGACAACAAAGAGCAAAGGGACAAAGCGGCTTCCCTCGGCAAGGTCCTTGCTGGGAGCCGGTTTCAGCAGCCTTGGCAAGACCCTTACCGGGGCCGGCTGGCAACCCCGGCAAGGCCCTTGCCGTGACAGCTCGCCCCGCGCCTACGGAGCGGATCACCCTTGAGTCCACCGCCCCCATGGGGCGAGGATTCGGGAGATATCCCCGTGGTGGCATGCAGATCTTTGTGAAGACACCCAAGATCAGATACAAGCTAAGAAGACGACGACCCTTGGCGAGAACCCAGCCAAGGAGGACCACAAGGCCTCCGGCAAGCACCTTGCCGGGGATGACAGCAGGCGCCCCGGCAAGGCCCTTGCCGAGGACACCCGCAAGGCCAGCATCAGGCCCGCACCAACTGAGTTTCCACCGCCCCACGCGGCTGCCGACCCAACCAGCTGGACAGGCTTCTGTGTGGCAACCTGCAGATCTTCATGGAGACCCGCCGTTGCGCCACCTCAGCTGCCTACCTGCCTACATGGCACCTCAGGCACCGCTGGCCAGGGCGCGTGTCAACATGAGGAGAAGCGGCGACGGACAAGACGGACGTCTCCCCCTCGTCCCCGATAAAGCGAGGACACCTAAGCTAAGCGCATTAAATGCGCCTTGTTCTGTAATGCGAGGGATAACCTCGCATCACTGTACCCTTTCCACCTCCTGTGTGCCACTGTGGCAACCCCTTTTCCTATAAAAGGAGGCCCGAGGCGACCAGGAGAAGGATTCGGCTCTTTTGAACTCCTCACGACTCTTTTGGAGTTCCTCACTAGTTGAAGAACACAAACTTATAATCCACACCAAAGCAGGAGTAGGGTTTTACGCATCCTTTGCGGCCCGAACCTGGGTAAAGGAACCGTGTCGTGACTGTTAGACCCGCTCTTCTCTCAACCCCGCGCCCCGCAACCGTAGTAGGGATTCTTGTGATCCCATTGGTGTCGATCCAAATACACCGACCTCTTTGGCGCGCCAGGTAGGGGGTGCGCAGTTGTGAGAATCGGCTTTACCGGTTAGTTCGACGCTTCTTCATCGTCATGGCGCCCAAGAAGAAGACGATGGTGGCGGTTGGCCAGTCGGAAGCCGGACCGCCCGTCCCGACGCGGGCGAGCAGCGGATTGGTCGTAGAAAGGAGCCGGGGCGCTGCTCGCGAACACCAACACCGTCCCAGCAGTCGGAGTTTGGGGGGTGGCGATGTTTGTGCGCCTGGTAATGGGCCACACACCGCCAGTTCCAAAGACGGAGCCCGGCCCTCCGCAGGTGGCGCGGGGCCTTCCAAGGTCGCTGCCATATCACTCGAAGGCGACGCAAGGACCTCTAGAACTCCCACGCCGGCGCCAACAGCGCGCTCTTCTCAAGCAGCGCACGACAAACGGCGTCGTCACCCCGAAGATCCCAGGCGTCGCCATGGGAAGAGCCTCGAGTGCCACTCCTGGGACGTAGAGGACCTGCCCGCCCGCCAAAGCACTGGTGGAGACGGTATGCGACCGCGGGATCATGATGGGGCTCCTCCTGACACGCTCAGGGGTCGAAGCGCGTCGCGATCCGTGCAGGTTTCGCTACCGTTGACCCCAGCCGAAGCTCTGGCACGCGCGCAGTTGCTCCTCGACTTTCCTCCCGTTACGGGGAAACTCGACGAATGGAGAGCCACCATCCGAAGCCTTGTCGCAGTCTCCAATAAGGATGAACCAAATCCAGCGGAGCTCCCTAGTCGACGCTCCGATGGAGTCCCACGCACCGGTGGCGGGAGGACCGGCAGCGCCGTGGCTATTTTGCATTCGCCTCCTGCTCGCCCGGTACCGCGTGTGTCGACTCGGCGAGGCGTCGCGGGCGACACCATCTCCATCGCGTCGTCCGACCTGCGGACCCACGGCGACCAGCGTCGAGTTCTTCAGGAGCGAGCTCATGAAGACGCTCGAACCACCATCGAGCGCCGGCGCGGAGCACGCCACCAGTCAGACAGGCGAGCGGGGCCTCCTGCGGACCGCCCAGCACCGAAGAGCCCTGGGGGTCTACATTATGAGGTAGGCTGTCCGGCCTTTACCCGTGAGCTGCGGCAGTTCCAGTGGCCCTCTCACCGCACCTTCAAACCTGACGTTGGCGAGAAGTACAACGGCAAGACCCACCCGTCGGAGTTCCTCAGCATCTACACCATCGCGATGCAAGCTGCCGGGGCCCACGACGATAAGGTGCTTGCAAATTACTTTCCGTTGGCTCTTAAACCTAACGCCATGTCGTGGTTGATGCACTTTCCAGTAGACTCTATTTCCTCCTGGTCCGACTTGTGCCATGAGTTTGTTAGCGCCTTTACTGGAGGCCACCAAGCCCATGGCCAAGCAAGTGACCTGCATGTCATACCCCAGAAGGAAGGCGAGAGTCTGCGCAAGTACATACAGAGATTCAGCCGGGTACAGTACAATAACCCCGATGTTCACCCTGCCGCCATCATCAGCGCGTTCCATCAGAACGTGCGCAACCGCAAGATGCGTGAAGAGCTGGCGATGACCAAGGTGAAAGATGTGGCGGAGCTCTATGTTTTTGCCGACAGATGTGCTCGGGCTGAAGATGGAAGGAAGTACCCCGACGAAGATGCCGGCGTGGAAACCGACTCTTCAGACGACGATACTGCCACCCCGGTGAAGAAGGGCCGGAACCACAACAAGAAGCACAAGGGTAAAGCTGTGCTTGCCGTCGAGGGATCTGATGACACCGGCTCCGCCAAGAAAACCAAGGCGGGTAACCATGGCAAGGAAATTGCCGGGTGTGTCGTCGGCCGGGCCTTGGCGGCTGCCGAGAAGCCAGGAAACTCCGGCAAACCGTACTGCAAGATCCATCGCACCAAGGGCCATGATCTCTAGGACTGCCGACAGGTTAAGATCCTTGCCGAGAAGCAGAGGGCTGAATATGAGAGGCGGGACAAGGAGAAGGGCCAGGACGACACTGAGGGGTCCGGCAAGAAGCGTGACGGCCAAGCAGGCCGTCGTGGCAAGGAGAAACAGCAGGAAAGGCCCGCCCGGGGCCATGACAGAAGGCCTAAAGACGACGATCACGAAGAGGATGACGAGTCCGACGACCATGAATTTCAGAAAGCTACGGAGGCCATGTGCGTCGACGGTGGCGCCTCGCTGCATACTTCTCACCGCCAACTTAAACAGTGGGCGCGTGAGATTACAGCGGCGGAGCCATCGTCCGGCACCTAGAAGCCGCTGAAGTGGTCCGGCACACCTATCATCTTTGACGCCGAGGACCACCCTGATCGCAGTACTGCGATCGGGTGCTTGCCATTGTTGGTTTCACGAACAATACACAACATCAAGGTGACAAAGATGCTAGTTGATGGCAGTGCCGGTCTGAACCTACTCTCGCCCACCGTGATCGAGAAGCTGCAAGTTCCTGATGGAGACCTCGAAGAGACGGGCACGTTTCAGGGGGTCAACCCAGGAATAAGCCAACCAAAGGAGAAGGTCACGCTACCCGTGACTTTTGGAAGTGATCTGAACTATAGGACGGAGAGGATTGTGTTCGATGTTGCCAAGATCCCCTTGCCCTACAACGGGATCCTTGGCCGCCCAACGCTGGCCAAGTTCATGGCGGCGTCACACTACGCCTACAACACCCTGAAGATGCCAAGACCTATGACGATCATCACCATCCCCTCCGATAAGAAAGATGCGCTGATCTACGTGACCAACTGTACCAGCAAGCGTTTGCAGCAGCTGCCGCTACGAGGGCACTTGCTCCTGCCACTGGAGCCCCGGGAGGGAAGAAGAAGAAGACCGGAGAGACCTCGGGCGCCCACTCCGGCAAGCACACCTCTTCGGAGTGTTGTGCTCCCGTCGAGGACGTGCCAGAGAGCTCCACCGGAAAGAAGAAGACCGGTGAGACCTCGAACACCCACTCCGGCAAGCGCACCTGTTCGGAGTGTCTCGCTCCCATCGAGGACGTGCCAGAGAATTCCACCGGCAGAAACAAGAAGTCTCGGGCCACGCCGCCAGCAACCAAGAGGGTTTCCGTCAAGGAGGACGGCATGGAAGGGCTTTCACCATAAGCTCCTCCCTTGATGACAAATAGGAAGATGCGCTCGTCACCTTCCTACGGGCGAATGTCGACGTGTTTGCATGGCAAGCATCCGACATCCCCGGTGTTCCCAGGGAGGTGATTGAGCACCACCTTGCTGTCTGTCCTCATGCGCGGCCCGTCAAGCAGAAGGTCAGGAAGCAAGCTTTGGAACGGCAAGAGTTCATCACATAGGAGATCCGGAAATTGGAAGCTGTGGGTTTGGTAAGAGGAGTGCTCCATCCAACGTGGTTGGCCAATCCACTGGTAGTGCGCAAGGCAAATGGGAAGTGGAGGATGTGTATTGATTACACAGATATCAATAAAGCTTGTACCAAGGACCCCTTCCCGTTGCCGCGCATCGACCAGATTGTTGACTCCACAGCTGGGTGTGACCTGCTGTCATTCCTCGATGCCTACTCCGGCTACCACCAAATCTTCATGGCGAGAGAAGACGAAGAGAAGACATCATTCATCACCCCATGTGGTACGTACTGTTTCGTATGAATGCCTTTCGGGTTGAAGAGTGCCAGCTCGACGTTTGCAAGGGCAGTCCAGATTGGTTTTGAACCCAGCTCCATAGAAATATGGAAGCTTATATGGATGATATAGTGGTCAAAACCAAGAACAGGGCAACCCTTATACGAGATTTACAAGAAACATTTGTCAACCTACGCAAGATCAACCTCAAGCTAAACCCTGAGAAGTGCCTCTTCGGCGTCCCGTCCGGCAAGCTCCTCGGGTTCTTTGTGTCACTGCATGGGATAGAAGCCAATCCGGACAAGATCAAAGCTATTGAGCAGATTGAAGCACCCAAACGGGTCAAGGACGTGCGTCGGCTCGCTGGCTGCGTTGCCGCCATGAGCATATTCATTTCCAAGTCTGTCGAGCGCGCCCTTCCCTTTTTCAAGATTTTGAAAAAGGCAGGCCCAATGGAGTGGACGCCGGAAGCAGAAGCAGCATTGCAAGATCTGAAGAGGTATCTTTCCTCCACGCCAATACTAGTTGCGCCGAGACCACAAGAACCATTGCTGCTATACTTAGCGGCAACAAACCTGGTTGTCAGCGCCGCACTAGTGGCGCAGAGAGAAATCGATGATGAGATGATAGCAGCAACAGAGCCTGATGCCACTGGTGTAGAGACGATACGGCCGGTTGGAGTGCAGCCAAATAAGAAAATGATGCAACACCGGGTCTACTTTGTTAGCTCCCTCTTGCAGGGGGCTAGGTCACGGTACTCCGGTGTGCAGAAATTGCTCTTCGGCCTTCTCATGGCCTCAAGGAAGCTGTGTCACTACTTCCAGGCGCACGAGATCACTGTCGTCACTCGCCCCCCTCTACAACGGATATTGCACAATCCAGATGCAACGGTAAGGATTGTAGAGTGGGCACTGGAGCTGTCCAGCTTTGGCCTCAAGTTTGAAAGTACCTCGACGATTCAGAGCCGAGTCCTGGCAGAGTTCGTCGCAGAATGGACCGCAACGCCTGATGAAGAAGTCCAGGAAACTGCTCTCCCCGGCAAAGAGGCGAGTTGCAACTGGATCATGTACTTTGATGGAGCTTTATCCTTGTAGGGCGCCGGGGCTGGCGTACTGCTAGTCGCGCCCACTGGAGAGCACCTCAAGTACGTGGTCCATATGCACTTCCCCAGGGAGGCACCAACGAACAACACTACTGAGTACGAGGGGCTGCTTGCTGGTCTCAGGATCGCGACAGACCTCGGAATCAAGAAGCTCATTGTCAGGGGCGACTCGCAGCTTGTCGTCAAACTAGTTAACAAGGATTACCAAAGCCCGTTGATGAAGGCCTACGTCGATGAAGTGAGAAAGTTGGAAGAGCGCTTTGATGGTATACAGGCGGAGCACGTTCCCCGAGCGGAGAATGACATCGCCGATTACCTGTCAAAGCGTGCTGCGCTCAAGCTACCCATGGAACCAGGTACCTTTGTGCTTCAGCTTTCTCAGCCATCCGTTGATCCATCAACAAAGCAGAACAAGAGGAGGAAATCAGGGCCCGGCAAGTACTTTCCCGCCGAGCTCCCCGGAGCTGCCAGCAAGGATGTTGCCGGAGACACTGACCCCGCCACAGGAAGGCTAACTCCGGTGAAGCGTCAAGCTTTTGCCATCGAGACGGCCGCTCCCTTGGCGGAGGAAATGCCTTTGGTCCTCGCCGTCGAGCCCCAGGCTCCAGCGTGGGCGCAGCATACCGTCCGATTCCTCCAGACTGGGGAACTTCCTGAGGAACAGGAAGAATCGGAGAAAGTAGCCCGTCGGTCTGCTATGTACCAGTTCGTCGATGACGTCCTATACAAAAGGAGACCGAACGGTGTGAAATTGAAGTGCATCCCTCGAGAGGGAGGACTGGAGCTGTTGGCAGAGATACATGGAGGCATATGTAGATCCCACATAGTGTCGAGAGCCCTTGCCGGCAAGGCATTTCGGCAAGGCTTCTTCTGGCCCACTGCCCTCCAGGATGCGACGGCACTGGTCACCAGGTGTGAAGCGTTCCAGTTCCATTCAAAGAAACTTCATCAACCAGCTCAAGCCCTTCAAACCATTCCTCTCTACTGGCCCTTCTCGGTCTGGGGGCTCGACATACTGGGCCCATTCCCTCGCGCTGTCGGGGGCTTTGACTACTTGTACGTTGCACTCGACAAGTTCACAAAGTGGCCAGAAGTGGAGGCAGTAAGGAAGGTCACAGCTCAGTCAGCCGTCAAGTTATTCAAGGGACTAGTGTGCCGTTTTGGTGTACCCAACAGGATCATCACCGACAACGGCACACAATTTACAAGCCGCACCTTCATGCAATATACCCAAGACCTCGACAGCAAAGTCTGTTTCGCTTCCGTTGCTCACCCCCGAAGCAATGGTCAAGCTGAGAGGGCAAATGCTAAAGTGCTGCAAGGATTTAGGACAAAGACCTTTGACAGGCTGCACAAGAGCGGGAGGCGCTGGATTGATGAATTGCCGACGGTTCTTTGGTCGATCAGAACGACGCCAAATCGAGCCACCGACCAGACGCCCTTTGCCCTGATATACGGGGCAGAAGCAGTTCTCCCCACTGAACTCATATACGGGTCACCTCGAGTGCTCGCTTATGACGAGCTTGAGCAAGAGCTACTGCGGCGAGACGACGCAATGCTCCTCGAGGAAGATCGTCTTCGGGCGGCTGTGAGAGCAGCACGCTACCAGCAAGCCTGGTGCCGCTACCATAGCCGCAAGGTCCGTGCCCGAAGCTTTGAGGAAGGCGACCTTGTTCTCCGGCGCGTTCAATCGGCCAGGAATACGAACAAGTTGACGCCGAAGTGGGAAGGCCCTTATCGGGTAATACGAGTCACCAGGCCTGGCGTAGTCCGCCTGGAGACCGAGGATGCCGTTCCAGTGAGCAATTCCTGGAACATTGAGCATCTTCGCAAGTTTTACCCATAAGGCGCGGCTTGCCGGCCCCCCCGGCAAGCCACCCTTTTGTACAAGCCTTTCCGGCAAGGCATGTAACCCTTTGTACAAAGCCAGGCGCAGACCCTGAGCATAAATAAATGAAGCGCTGGCGCCCTAAGTTATAGCATGCATGCTGAGTCGAGTCTCGTCCTTGGTTAGGGTTGATAGTGCTTAGCGGTGGCTAACCCCTAGCTTAGAGGTCGAGTTTGCATCTCTTTGTCTTTCCTCTATCTCCATTGGTTCACATGACGCACGGACATCCTTGCCGAGGCCACTTGGGGAGGAGAAAGAGAAACAGACCAGCATCAAGGCCCCGGCAAACTAGTGCTACTGGGGGATACAAGAGCAAAGATTCGCCCACGGCGAACCAGGGTTGCCGGGGGCTGCGGCTTCAGATAAGTTCTTCGTCCCTTATCATGCATTCCGTTATGGACTGAGGTATGTGAAACCTCGTTCTTCTCCTTAAGCTACCGTGCTCCCATAACCCTAGGCCCTAGGGCTCGTCCCTGGGACTAAGTTTGGTCGTAGTCGCGGCGGCAAGAAGGTGAGACGAGGAGCCTAAGACCAGTCATCCCTGCCTCCGCCAAGCGCGTGAGAAAGGTCGAGCGAAGTAGGAAGACAGCAAGGCCTGTTGCCGGGCAAGAAAATGTTTATCTTAGAGATATCAGGGATTTATTCCCTGTTGTGGGTTCTTCCTGCGAACGAATGACCCGGCAAGCATTCCTTTTTCATTAAAAACATTCCATTCAGGTACAATCCATAGGGAATGAAAAACACGAACAAGGAGATTACAAGTTTTAAACTTAACAGATGCCCGAAGGCTTACAGACTAAAAAGAGATAAGATGCCTGTAATGCCTTTCTTGTCCCTCTCCTCAGGAGGTAGGTCAAGGAGGCGAGAAGGGCAAAAGGGGCGCCTAGGCGAGCTACGGGTGGCAGAAGACACCAAGAGGACATCTCGGTGGCCGCCTAAGGGCTGGATGGTGATGACGGCGCCAGAGGCAGAGCTCGAAGACGAGGCGGCAGGACGTCAGTACGCGTCGAAGGCGCCGGTGCCCGCGTACTCCGACATGACGACCTAGCCGCCCGCCTTCTTCCTCTTCCTCTTCCGCAGCCTCCCTACGCCAGCCGCCAAGGAGACGGCCCCGAGAAGTTCAAGGAGCCGGCGACACGGGTGATGGGGTCGCCGGTGCCACCAGGAGCGGCGCCCGACACCTAGTCGGACCCGTCATCCTGCCGTCCACCGCCCTCATCATCGCTGCCGCTGTCCTCCTCGTCACCCTCGTTCGAGGAGGAGTCTTCGTCATCGGAGGAGCTCTCCATGCAGCACCTCACACGAGTCCCGAGGTGCCCGAAGACCTTGACAAAGAGATGGCCATCCTCCATCAACTTGAAATGGAGGGTGAGCCCATCTGTCTGGCTGTGGATGCGAGCGAACGTCTTCCATCCTTGACGAAGATACATCACATGAGGGGTAGGGAAGTCGACACGGACCCGCGTCCCACTGATCCCGCAGCCCCTCATGTGGAGCCGCAGCGACTCCGGCGGATCCACCTCCATCTCCCGCGCAAATGGAGTCGGGAGACGAAGGCGACAGCGCGGCGGCACCTGCATCGTAACGAAGAACTCACAATGGTCATCCCGAATATGACCTTCCATTGGAGGAGGAGCTGCTGGTGGGGGCGAGGCCGGCGGGCCGCCCCGTCCTCCTCTTCCCCGAGCGCCCCGGCCTCGCCCACGGCCTCTCCCCCTCCCCCTTCCCCTCGTGGCTGGTTCAGCCACTCCAGGTGCAGAAGGAGGGACACGTTGTCGGGCAGCGACCCTCGCCGCCACCGTTGAAGAGCGGGGATTTCCTCTCTTCATGGCGGGCAGAAGAGAGGAGCGGAAGCTGAAGGAGAAAGAAGATGGAGGAGTGTGGGCGCCGTCCCTTCCCTCCGCTCTTTATAAAGGGGTGGGGCTGGAGCTCGACCGCCCCGCTCGACCAATCAAGACGCAGAAGGCGAGGGAGCCGGGACCGACCCGCCACCCCAACCCGCGACGGCTCGGTTTCCCGCCTCCACCGCTCGCCACCTCGAGCGCATGGAAGGCACGTGGCGAACGTGCAGAACCGAGAGGACGGGTGAGGCGACCTCTCCCCACCCCGTGATCGTGGGGAGTGGACGCTTAGACGACCGCGCCTCGGTCCCATTCAGTAAATGGGCCGCGCCTCCACGCCTCCCCCCGTTTACGGGGAAGGCGCGAAGCCGCCTCCTTTCGCATTTACTGCGACGTGACGCATGCCTGCGGGAACCGCCCCACGCATGCCGCCCACGTCACGCACGCCCCTCCACCCCGTGCAGTGCGGCACCGTTCAAGAGCCGGGATTTCCTCTCTTCATGGCGGGCAAAAGAGAGGAGCGGAAGCTGAAGGAGAAAGAAGATGGAGGAGTGCGGGGCGCCGCTCCTTCCCTCCGCTATTTATAAAGGGGCGGGGATGGAGCTCGACCGCCCCGCTCGACCAATCAATACGCAGAAGGCGAGGGAGCCGGGACCGACCCGCCACCCCAACCCGCGACGGCTCGGTTTCCCGCCTCCACCGCTCGCCACCTCGGCGTATGGAAGGCATGTGGCGAACGTGCAGAACCGAGAGGACGGGTGAGGCGACCTCTTCCTACCCCGTGATCATGGGGAGTGGACTCCTAGACGACCGCGCCTCGGCCCCATTCAGTAAATGGGCCGCGCCTCCACGCCCCCCCGTTTAAGGGGAAGGCGCGAAGCCGCCTCCTTTCGCATTTACTGCGACGTGACGCATGCCTGCGGGAACCGCCCCACGCATACCGCCCACGTCACGCACGCCCCTCCACCCCGCGCCATGCACGCGAGTCGTGGAAGGCGCAGCGCGCGGATAATTTTACCATGGTGAAAACCGCCCCGCCAGCCCACGCATCGTTCTGGGCCTGGCCCAACAATGCGACGCGCTCATGTGTGGCCCAGGCCCGGGGGCTCCTGTCGGTGTACAAAAAGAGGGGCACACTTTTTGTACCCCTATGACTGTGCACGGGCAGTCTGAGCCACGGGCACCACCACACCAAGCATGGTCGAGGAGGTGAGCCAAGGTAAGACCGAAGCTCGACGGAATTGGAGCAACGCCAGGAACAAGACCACAAAGAGCAAAGGGACAAAGCGGCTTCCCCCGGCAAGGTCCTTGCCAGGAGCCAGTTTCAGAAGCCCTGACAAGACCCTTGCCGGGGCCGGCTCTGGCAACCCCGACAAGGCCCTTTCCGCGATAGCTCGCCCCGCGCCTACGGAGCGGATCACCCTTGAGTCCACCGCCCCCATGGGGCGAGGATTCGGGAGATATCCCCGTGGTGGCATACAGATCTTTGTGAAGACACCCAAGATCAGATACAAGCTAAGAAGACGACGACCCTTGGCGGGATCCTAGCCAAGGAGGACCACAAGGCCTCCGGCAAGCACCTTGCCGGGGATGACAGCAGGCGCCCCGGGAAGGCCCTTGCCAGGGCCCCGGCAAGGCCCTTGCTGAGGACACCCGCAAGGCCACTATCAGGCCCGCACTAACTGAGTTTCCACCGCCCCACGCGGCTGCCGACCCAACCAGCTGGACAGGCTTCTGCGTGGCAACCTGCAGATCTTCATGGAGACCCGCCGTTGCGCCACCTCAGCTGCTTGCCTGCCTACATGGCACCTCAGGCACCGCTGGCCAGGGTGCGTGTCAACACGAGGAGAAGCGGCGACGGACAAGACGGACGTCTCCCCCTCGTCCCCGATAAAGCGAGGACACCTAAGCTAACCGCATTAAATGCGCCTTGTCCTGTAATGCGAGGGATAACCTCGCATCAATGTACCCTTTCCACCTCCTGTGTGCCACTGTGGCAACCCCTTTTCCTATAAAAGGAGGCCCAAGGCGACCAGGAGAAGGATTCGGCTCTTTTGAACTCCTCACGACTCTTTTGGAGTTCCTCACTAGCTGAAGAACACAAACGTATAATCCACACCAAAGCAGGAGTAGGGTTTTATGCATCTTTGCGGCCCGAACCTGGGTAAAGGAACTGTGTCCTGACTGTTAGACCCGCCCTTCTCTCAACCCCGCGCCCCGCAACCGTAGTAGGGATTCTTGTGATCCCATAGGTCCTGATCCAAATACACCGACATTCCCACTGGACAATGTGCTTCGATGGTTCCAAAATGCTAGCCGGGCTAGGGACCGGCGTAATATTGATATCTTCAACTGGGGATACAGTTCGGTACGTTCTATAGATTATGTATACAGACTCGAACAATGCGGCCGAATATGAGGCCCAACTGCATGGTCTCTGACTAGCTGTATCCATGGGCATACAACGCCTCGAGGTACGTGGAGACTCAAACATCGCCATCTCCCAAATTAATGGAGATTGTGATGCGAAGGATTCAAAAATGGCACCTTATCGCAATGCCATATTGAAAATATCGGCTCGATTTGAGGGGTTGGAATTCCATCACGTAGCCCGGGATAATAACCAGGCCGCTGAAGTACTCGCACGCATGGGAGCTAAACATGACCCCGTCCCACCGAACACATTTGTGGAAAGGTTGTTTAAGCCATCAGTAATATGGCAGGACGCGAGCAGCGATACAAATTCGGATCCGGACACACCCCCGGTCGAACTCAATCAAGATGTCACCGGAAACTCAAATATGGAGATAACCCCCTCGGCTCATGAAATCATGGCTGTCATAGCCCACTGGACGGAGCCCTTCCTTGCTTACCTTAAAAGATAGGAACTCCCTGATGACCAAAATGAGGCCCACCGAATAGTTCGGCGCTCTAAAGCCTACAAAGTTCACGAAGGTGAACTGTACAAGAGCACAATGGGTATTCTCCAAATGTGCATATCCAAAGAGGAGGGAGGGCAAATTCTCACTGAAATACACGCTAGAATGGGCGGCCACCATGTTGCAGCACGGGCGCTCGTAGGCAAAGCTTTTCACGCTGGGTTTTACTGGCCTACTACTTGAGCAGATGCCCAAACCTTAGGCCAACACTGCTTTGGCTACAAGCTCTTGCAAATCAAAGTCACATGCCTCCCGCCACTTTGAGAACAATCCCCATTACTTGGCCTTTTGCGGTCTGGGGCCTTGATATGGTCGGACGCCTTAAAGGGGAAGTCATAAAAGGAAATACTTACTGGTGATGGTAGATAAACTCACTAAGTGGATAGAAGCCAAGCTAGTAAAACCAGCTGAAGCAGGGCCTGTGATAGATTTTATATCCGGCGTAGTACACCTCTATGTTGTACCGCATAGTATTATCACAGATAATGGCTCCAATTTCACAGCTGATGAGGTAAAAAACTGGTGCGCAAAGCTAGGTATTAAACTTGACTATGCTTCCGTATACCATCCTCAAACAAACGGTCAAGTTGAAAGAGCCAATGGTCTGATAATGAGCGGCACTAAACCCCGACTAGTGCGCTCCCTACGGGAGTCTGATAAACACTGGGTCGAAGAGCTTGAATCCGTACTCTGGGGGTTGCGGACCACACCCAATCGTATGACCGGATATACACCCTTTTTATGGTGTACGGCACAGAGGCTATTCTGCCCTGCGACATTATTCATGACTCACCTCGAGTGCGCATATACGAGGAAAGGGAGGTCGAGTTAGATCGGCAGGACGACCTAGATGGGCTTGAAGAGGAGCGCGATACAGCGCTAGCACGTTCCGCATTTTACCAACAACAGGCTAGGCGATACCAGAGCAGAGAAGTGCGGGCCAAGACATACAACATCGGCGAACTTGTTTTACGCCTCCCAGAGAAGAAAAAGAACAAGCTCAAACCAAAATGAGAGGGCCCCTTCATTATTGACGAAGTACTCACCGGTGGAGCCTATCGCCTTCGCAATGCTCAAGACAACCGCCTTGAGCCGAACCTGTGGAACGCTGCCAGGCTCCGATGATTTTATGGATAGCTCGGTAGCAATTTCTTCCTGTTTATAAGTTAGGTCTTGTCTTTTTATTTATTTTTCTCCTTCTTTCTCTTTAAATTTTCTTCAATTGGCAAGTATTCGGCTCGCCCAAACCGTCACATGACGAGTACACCCTCAAATATACCTGGGGGCTTCCTTAACGAAGCCCATTACCAATAAAGTTTCTTGCATAAAAATGTTGCCTGTTTTTATAGTTCATCCTTGCCATTATATGCACCAATATGATGTAAGTTCTGGCCAAGCTGGGTTGCCTGGCTCCTATGCTTGCCCCTATGTTTGCGATTGTTTGGCTAGGGCGTAAAGGGAGCACCTCTCCGATTGTTACAACCGGGTAATCTAGATATGTACCTCAGACTAGGTGAAGCCGAAAGCTAGCGCTCTTAAGGGAATAATTGGTCAGTGGATACACGACATATCACATTCTAAAGCGTATCTTAAACTATAACAGGAGATGGCACCTACTGTCCTTCTCACAAGATCAAAAGCATAGGCCCGCATCTTTATGCACGTCGACCCAGGGAAAGGAACCCCTAACGGAACTATTCTCTCTAGAAGATGTTTCTTACGTTAAATAGTAATATAACATAATTCCCCAAACTCTGTTCGTCTGTTCAAGCAATTATGACCAGATCGCTTGGTTTCTGAACATATCACGTGTTTACCACAGATATAGTATTCGGAAGCACTCCAGCCTTTGGGTTTATGGAGGTTGAAGCACATGGTCGGCCATGACAAACTTTATATAAATTCGGTCGGAGATAAGTTTGATGGTAAAGGTACATCTGATACATAGAATCAAACGACTACTCATTTTCTATTCCCTCTATAAGGCTGTCTAGCTTACAGTCCTGTTGGGAAAGTTTTGCAGCTATCCCTACTTGATCATATACCAGACGCGGAGGAATTTCTTGTCCATCGGACCCTCGAGGTCCCATGCGGGCCATGTGATTTGGATCAAGACGAGTGTAGCGCATCTTCACCATGGCCCATGCTTCCTGAGCACCCATGCGGCATGCTAATGCTTTCGATAGTTCAAAGCAGCGTCGAGCCCCTTTGAACAGGTCCACCAAATCCTCCATAGTTTCCGGAGGAGAGTTGCCAGGCCATAGAGCTCTGGCCATACTCTTCATGGCCTTCCGAGCCCATTCATGGACCCTGGAAAGCTCTTGCAGCACATCACCCTCAAAACCGGACACTCCGCCTTTAGGCTGCCCAGTCAACAAACCTGCAGGAAAGGTTTTTATAAGAAACTTTCACAATAAGAGACTACAAGGAGAGCTAGGTATAAGAGACATACTAAGCATGCCACTTTTTAGCCTCCGGTTCTCTTCCAAGGCGCTTGTGAGTTGGGCCTTTACGCCCTTTAGCTCCTGTTTGAGCCTAATATTTCTATCTTGCGCTTGGTTCCTTTTTTCCATAGCTTGCGTCAGGGCACGCTCGCCAGCGGCTTTTTCCCATTTGGCAAATTTCTTGTCCGCTAGGGCATCTCTTAGCTCCCTCTCCAGTTGGTCAGTCGATCATGTCGTTGTATTACACATTAGTATATACACCATCGTAATCAGCAGAACTATCATAGCTTCCGGACACAATTATTCTTACCACCAGCATCCTTTCCGGATTCCTTCGAATTTTTCAATTCGGCGAGCTGAGTCCAATACTCTTCAAGTTCCTTGGATACAAAGTTATTCTTTTCTCGAATGACCTATAAAAATACAACGATTCTCAAATCAGTTGTACCAACTGCTTTAAGTCTCAGGGGCTACTAGCACGGGAATACTCACAATAAAAACTTACCCTCATATCTTTTGAAAGCTGGTGAGTGGTTCTGGCGAGTCTGTCTTGAGCAGCTCGGATATAGGCATCTGCAGAATTGAGGGTGTTAAACGCCTCCTCAAAAAAAGCGGGATCACGCATGCCTGCCTTCCGCCGCCGGTGAATCATCGCAACCTCCAGTTCGGAATTGGTGTCTAACACTTCATCCGAATCCTCCTAGGGAGGACAATCCGGCACCGAATCAGTATTAACCCCTAATGGGCCTGAGGCTGGATTGGCTGGAGCTTTGCCTGCATTGTCTCCAGAGACATTTCGGTGTGTACTCTTCCTAAAAGGACAAAACAAAGCGGAAACTTGTAATACTGTTTTCACCACCCAGCACTTGCCAAAACAAACATACCTCTTTAAGGGTCCACTAGTGTTTGCGGTCCTCTTTCGCTTTGAGGCCTCACCCAATGTGGGTGTCACCCTCTGGGTTGACGGTTTTCGCACAGTTCGGCGTGAGGAGCGTCGTCCCTGTTCAAGTGTGATAGAATACAGTGAGTAAGGCGCATCGGGAATCCTCTCTTTTGATGAGATATGTCCTTAAATACTTACACAGGAGGAAGGAATGAGGCATGGGTAATCGGCTACTATAGCCACCAGGGGACCCTCACGACAGGCTTGGTAGAAGACTCCATCTACTAGCTCTATACCTACGTCCGGATCTTATTTATATCCAGGGCCTGCATTTTGAAACTGGTCCTCCGGTTGTGGGGCAGGACTGTTAATCCCCTCGATCACCTTCCTCCACTCTTGTGGGGAGAAACCGAATACAGTTCGGTCAACACGTCATAATGAAGAAAAATTGAGCGGCCAAAGAGAGAGACTTACCCAGTCGGGAGGATTGTACATAGAAAGGCCCTCCCGGCATGTTAAACGGATGAAGTATTGTGATACGTCCATTTTGCATCATGCATATAAGTTGATATTTATTGCATTATGGGCTGTTCATACATGTTTTTTCACAATACTTATGCCTTTTCTCTCTTATTTTGCAAGGTTTACATCAAGAGGGAGAATGCCCGTAGCTGGAATTCTGGGCTGAAAAAGGAGCAAACTTTGGAAACCTATTCTGCACAACTCCAAAAGCCCTGAAACTCCACAGAACATCATTTCGGAAAATATAAAAAATATCTGGCGAAAGAACCCCACGGGAGGGGCCACCGGCTGGCCTCGAGGGTGGGGGGCGCGCCCCCCTTCCCAGGGCACGCCCCCTGCCTCGAGGGCCAGCCGGCAGGCCCACAGTGCCCATCTTCTCCTATATGAAGTGTTTTGACCTGGAAAAAATAATGAGGCTTTCGGGACCAGACGCCGCCGTCTCGAGGCGGAAACCAATCTAGGGCTCCCGCAGAGCTGTTCTGCCGGGGATACTTCCCTCCGGGAGGGGGAAATCGTCACCGCCGTCATCACCAACAACTCTCCCATCTTGGGGAGGGCTATCTTCATCAACATCCTCACAAGCACCATCTCCTCTCAAACCCTAGTTCATCTCTTGTATCCAATATTTGTACCCAAACCTCAGATTGGTACCTGTGGGTTGCTAGTAGTGTTGATTACTCCTTGTAGTTGATGCTAGTTGGTTTATTTGGTGGAAGATCATATGTTCAGATCTATTATGCATATTAATACCCCTCTGATCATGAACAATATTATGTCTTGTGAGTAGTTACTTTTGTTCCCGGGGACATGGGAGAAGTCCCGCTATTAGTAGTCATGTGAATTTGGTCTTCGTTCGATATTTTGATGAGATGTATGTTGTCTCTCCTCTAGTGGTGTCATGTGAACATCGACTACATGAAACTTCACCATTATATGGGCCTAGAGGAAGGCATTGGGAAGTAATAAGTAGATGATGGGTTGCTAGAGTGACAGAAGCTTAAAACCTAGTTTATGCGTTGCTTCGTAAGGGGCTGATTTGGATCCATATGTTTCAGGCTATGGTTAGGTTTACCTTAATACTTCTTTCGTAGTTGCGGATGCTTGCATTAGAGGTTAATCATAAGTGGGAGGCTTGTCGAAGTAAGGGCAGCACCCAAGCACCGGTCCACCCACATACCAAATTATCAAAGTATCCAACACGCATCAGACGATCGTGATGAAAACTAGCTCGATGATAATTCCCATATGTCCTCGGGAGCGCTTTACCTCGCATAAGAGTTTGTCCAGGCTTTTCCTTTGCCACACAAAGGATTGGGCCACATTACTACACCTTATTTACTTTTACCTTTTATTACTTGCTACCAATTATCTTATCACAAAACTATCTGTTACCTATAAATTCAGTGCTTGCAGAAAATACCTTACTGAAAACTGCCTATCATTTCCTTCTGCTCCTCGTTGGGTTCGACACTCTTACTTATCGAAAGGACTACGATAGATCCCCTACACTTGTGGGTCATCAAGACTCTTTTCTGGCGCCGTTGCCGGGGAGTGAAGTGCCTTTGGTAAGGAAAAATTTATATAGTGTACTGAAATTTATTGTCACTTGTTACTATGGCTCAAAATCCTTTGAGGGTCTTGTTCGGGGTATCTTCACCCCGAGCAGAAGAGCAAAGAGTTGCTCCTCAACCTACTGCACCTATTGAAAATGTTTGCTTTGAAATTCCTTTGGGTATGATTGAGAAACTGCTTGAAAATCCATTTACACGAGACGGAACACTTCACCACGATTTACATCTAATCTATGTGGATGAAGTTTGTGGATTGTTTAAGCTTGCAGGTATGCCCGAGGATGTTATCAAGAAGAAAGTATTCCCTTTATCTTTGAAGGGAGATGCATTGACATGGTTTAGGCTATGCGATGATATGGGATCATGGAACTATAATCGTCTGAAGTTGGAATTTCGTCAGAAGTTCCACCCTATGCACCAGGTTCATCATGATCGCAATTATATTTATAATTTCTGGCCTCGCGAAGGAGAAAGCATCGCTCAAGCTTGGGGGAGGCTTAAGTCAATGTTATACTCATGCCCCAATCATGAGCTCTCAAGAGAAATGATCATTCAAAATTTTTATGCTTGGCTTTCTCATAATAATCACTCCATGCTCGGTGCTTCTTGTTCTGGCTCTTATATGATGAAGACTATTGACTTCAAATGGGATTTATTGGAAAGAATTAAACGCAACTCCGAAGATTGGGATCTCGACGAAGGTAAGGAGTCAGGTATGACCCCTATGTTTGATTGTGTTAAAGCTTTTATGGATACCGATGTTTTCCGTGAGTTTCGCACTAAATATGTACTTGACTCTGAGATAGTACCTTCTTTCTGTGAATCCTTTACTACTCATGTTGATCTCCCCAAGGAGAAGTGGTTTAAATACCATCCCCCTATTGAAGTAAAAGTAGTTGAACCTATTAAAGTTGAAAAGACTATCACTTATAATGTTGATCCTGTTATTCCTACCGCTTATATTGAGAAACCACCTTTCCCTGGTAGGATAAAGGATCATGCTCAAGCTTCAACTATAGTTCGTAAGAGTAATACTAGAGCACCTACACCCTCTGAGCAAATTAAAGTTGAACCTAGTGTTGCTATGGTTAAAGATCTCTTGGTAGAAGATTTAGATGGACATGTTATTTACCTCCAAGAAGAGTCTGCTAGAATAGCCAAACCCAATGCTAGGAATAAACATAAACCTATTGTAGGCTTACCTGTTATCTCTGTCAAGATAGGAGATCATTGCGATCATGGTTTATGTGACGTAGGTGCTAGTGCGAGTATTATCCCTTTTGATTTGTACAACAAAATTATGCATGATATTGCACCTGTTGAGTTAGAAGGGATTGATGTTACTATTAAGCCTGCAAATAGAGATACTATTTCACCAGTTGGGATTGTTAGAGATATTGAAGTCTTGTGTGTGAAGGTTAAATACCCTGCTGATTTTCTTGTTCTTAGTTACCCACAAGATGCTTTATATCCCATTATATTTGGTAGACCCTTCTTGAATACCGTTAATGCCAAGATAGACTGCGTGAAAGACATTGCCTCTATTGGACTAGGGGATATGTCTCATGATTTTAACTTTGCTAAATTCCGTAGACAACCCCTTGAAAAGGCACCACCTAGTAAAGATGAAATTATTGGTCTCTCTTCTATTGCCGTGCCACCTAATGACCCTTTAGAACAATACTTGCTAGACCATGAAAATGATATGCATATGAATGAGAGAAGGGAGATAGATGAAATATTCCTTACATAGGGACCCGTATTGAAAAACAACTTGACTGTTGAAATCCTAGGGGATCCTCCTCCACCCAAGGGTGATCCCGTGTTTGAACTTAAACCTTTACCTGACAATCTTAAGTATGTTTATCTTGATGAAAAGAAGATATATCCTGTTATTATTAGTGCTAACCTTTCAGAGCAGGAAGAAGAAAGATTATTGAAAACTCTGAAGAAGCACCGAGCTGCTATTGGATATACTCTGGATGATCTTAAGGACATTAGTCCCACTATATGTCAACACAAGATAAAATTGGAAGAAAATGCTAAACCAATTATTGATCATCAGCGACGGTTAAATCCTAAGATGAAAGAAGTGGTGAGGAAGGAAATACTAAATCTCCTAGAAGCAGGTATTATCTATCCAGTTACTGATAGTCAGTGGGTAAGCCCTGTCCATTGTGTTCCTAAGAAAGGAGGTATGACTGTTGTCCCTAATGATAAAGATGAATTGATGCCGCAAAGGATAGTTATAGGTTACAAGATGGTAACTGATTTTCGTAAGTTAACTAAAGCTACTAAGAAAGATCATTACCCATTGCCTTGATCAAATGCTAGAAAGGTTATCCAAACATACTCATTTCTACTTTCAAGATGGTTATTCCGGTTTCTCTCAAATGCATGTGTCAAAAGGGGATCAAGAAAAGACCACCTTTACTTGTCCTTTCGGTGCCTTTGCTTATAGACGTATGCCTTTTGGTTTATGTAATGCACCTGCTACCTTCCAAAGATGCATGATGGCTATATTATTTGATATTTGTGTAAAGATTGTTGAGGTGTTCATGGATGATTTCTCCGTTTACGGGACTTCTTTTGATGACTGCTTAAGCAACCTTGATCGAGTTTTGCAGAGATGTGAAGACACTAACCTTGTCTTGAATTGGGAGAAGTGCCACTTTATGGTTAATGAAGGCATTGTATTGGGATATAAAATTTCTGAAAGAGGTATTGAAGTTGACAAAGCTAAAGTTGATGCTATTGAAAAGATGCCATGCCCTAAGGATATCAAAGGTATACGAAGTTTCATTGGTCATGCCGGGTTTTATAGGAGAATCATTAAGGACTTCTCCAAAATCTCCAGGCCTCTGACTAATCTCTTATAAAAAGATATTCCTTTTGTCTTTGATGATGATTGTCTAGAAGCATTTGAAATACTTAAGAAAACATTGATCTCTACACCTATTGTCTTGCCTCCTGACTGGAATTTACCCTTTGAGATTATGTGCGATGCTAGTGATTATGCTGTAGGAGCTGTTTTAGGGCAAAGAGTTGATAAGAAATTGAATGTTATCCAGTATGCTAGTAAAACTCTAGATAGTGCCCAAAGAAATTATGCTACCACTGAGAAAGAATTTTTAGCAGTTGTGTTTGCTTGTGATAAGTTTAGACCCTACATCGTTGATTCTAAAGTAACTATTCACACTGATCATGCTGCTATCAAATACCTTATGGAGAAGAAAGATGCTAAACCTAGACTTATTAGATGGGTTCTCTTGCTGCAAGAATTTGACTTGCATATTATTGATAGAAAGGGAGCTGAGAACCCCGTAGCAGATAACTTGTCTAGGTTAGAGAATATACTTGATGACCCACAACCTATTGATGATAGCTTCCCTGACGAACAACTAGTTGTCATAAGTACTTCTCGTACTGCTCCATTGTATGCTGATTATGCTAATTACATTGTTGCTAAGTTTATACCACCTAGCTTCACATACCAGCAAAAGAAAAAGTTCTTCTATGATTTGAGGCATTACTTCTGGGATGACCCACATCTTTGTAAAGAAGGAGTAGATGGTATTATTAGACGTTGTGTACCCGAGCATGAATAGGAACAGATTCTACGCAAGTGCCACTCCGAAGCTTATGGAGGACACCATACGGGAGACAGAACTACACACATGGTATTGCAATCCAGTTTTTATTGGCCTACTCTCTTCAAGGATGCCCGTAAGTTTGTCTTATCATGTGATGAATGTCAAAGAATTGGTAATATTAGTAGACGCCAAGAAATGCCTATGAATTATTCACTTGTTATTGAACCATTTGATGTGTGGGGCTTTGATTATATGGGACATTTTCCTGCCTCTAATGGGTACACACATATTCTAGTTGCTATTGATTACGTTACTAAGTGGGTAGAAGCTATTCCAACTAGTAGGGCTGATCATAACACCTCTATTAAGATGCTTAAAGAAGTTATATTTCCGAGGTTTGGAGTCCCTAGATATCTAATGACTGATGGTGGTTCACACTTTATTCATGGTGCTTTCCGTAAGATGCTTGCTAAGTATGATGTCAACCATGGAATTGCATCACCGTATCACCCACGAACTAGTGGTCAAGTAGAACTAAGTAATAGGGAGTTAAAATTAATCTTGCAAAAGACAGTTAATAGGTCTAGAAATAATTGGTCCAAGAAACTAGATGATGCATTATGGGCCTATAGAACTGCATATAAAAATCCTATGGGTATGTCTCCATATAAGATGGTATATGGAAAAGCTTGTCACTTACCTCTTGAGCTAGAACATAAGGCATATTGGGCTGTTAAAGAGCTCAACTACGATTTCAAACTTGCCGGTGAGAAGAGGCTATTTGACATTAGTTGTCTCGATGAGTGGAGAACCCTGGCCTATGAGAATGCCAAACTGTTCAAAGAAAAAGTTAAAAGATGGCATGACAAATGGATACAAAAGCGTGAGTTTAACGTAGGTGATTATGTTTTGATATACAACTCTCATTTAAGATTTTTTGCAGGAAAACTTCTCTCCAAGTGGGAAGGACCTTACGTTATCGAGGAGGTCTATCGTTCCGGTGCCTTAAAAATCAACAACTTCGAAGGCACAAATCCGAAGGTAGTGAATGGTCAAAGGATCAAACATTATATCTCAGGTAATCCTATAAATGTTGAAACTAATATTATTGAAATCATAACCCTGGAGGAATACAAAAGGGACACTTTCCAGAATGATTCAGCCTCCGAAAAGGAAAAGGTATGTGATACGGTAAGTAAACCGACTCCAAAACAGTTCTGAAGGTAACTTTTCTCCGTTTTCGAATATTTAGAAAAATAGAAAAATAAACCGCAGCCTCGAGGAGAAACGGGGCCTCCTCGAGGGTAGGGGGCGCGCCCCCCTTCCCAGGGCGCGCCCCCCTGCCTCGAGGACACCCTGTGTGCCCCCTGGACTCCGTTTTCTTGTGGGTTACTCCTTTCATTCGGGAAAAATTCATTATATATACTCCCGAAGGTTTTGACCTCTGTATCACACATATATCCTTTGTTTTCGTTTCGAGCAGCTGTTTTTGACAGATCTAGATCATCATGGCGTCCTCCAACACCCCCAAGGACAAGTTCTTCGAGAAGGTCATCAACCCCTACCTTGCGGAGGTGCTGCACCACCCCAAAACCATGGAGTTGCATGAGGGGGTGCTGCACATCCGTGATGTTGAGGGGCCGAGAAGGACCGGAAGTGTGGATACAAGACTCGAAGCAATGGAGCAACAAGTTTTCAAGTGCCAAGGCATGGTGGAACGAGGACTCGACGCCAATCACATGATGAACTCGGAGCTTGCCAACAACCTCAAGATGGACTCAAGGATCTTCGGGGAAGCCATCTCCAATCTTCAAGAGAAGATCGATCACCTCCAAGCCCAGATCTATGACCTGCAGAACCAAAACTGTGAGTATGAACATAGATTCAAGAACATGAGTTCGGCTGCAGATTTGAGTATCCCGGAGACTCGATCATCCTTCTACGATGGTGAGCTCATGCCTTGGAAGATGAACAACAAGCCTACATCAGCAGCAACTCCATCATCACGAACCCCGAAGAAGGAGACATAATCATATGGGTATAGGCACTCCCCTTGGCAACTGCCAAGCTTGGGGGAGTGACCCCGGTATCATATCACCATCACTCCTATCTTTACCGTTTTACTTAGTTCGATCCTTTTGGTAGTATCTTGATCTATTAGAATAAAGTTAGCATGATCTAGTTGTGAGCTTTTGCTTTGTGAGCTTTACCATGTGTAATTGAGTCCGTGAGCTATATAATAAAGATTAGTGTTTGAATCAAGGGCTTGATTTCCTCACTTGGGTCATGATAAAAAGAAAGAAAACAAAAAGAGTATCAAAGAGATCATATCGATCTTATGGGAAGTAATGACTTCACATACAAGAGTATGATAAATATAAGTTGTTGGGAGGTGACAACATAGTTTTGGTCATCGTTGCAATTAATAGGAAGTAATAAAAGAAGAGAGGCTTCACATACAAATATACTATCTTGGACATCTTTTATGATTGTGAGCACTCATTAAAGTATGACATGCTAAAGAGTTGATGTTGGACAAGGAAGACAACATAATGGGTTATGTCTTCTTATATCCGAAATAAAGTATATTGTCACGGATCATCCAACATGTTGATCTTGCCTTTCCCCCTCATGCTAGCCAAAATTCCTCGCACCAAGTAGAGATACTACTTGTGCTTCCATATATCCTTAAACCCAGTTTTGCCATGAGAGTCCACCATACCTACCTATGGATTGAGAAAGATCCTTCCAAGTAAGTTATCATGTTGCGAATCCGCTAAATATGTATGATTTATTGGTGTGGCAGAAATTAGCTTTATATGATCTTGTGATATGTAAGTAATAAAAGCGATGGACTGCATAATAAAGGTCCTTATCACAAGTGGCAATATAAAGCGAAGTTCCTCTATGCTAAGAATTTGTGCATCCAACCATAAAAACACATGACAACCACTTCTTCCCTCTGCGAAGGGCCTATCTTTTATTCTTGTCTTATAAGTGTCAAGGTGAAATCCACCTTTCCTTTTTACATTTTATCCTTTGGCAAGCACATTGTGTTGGAAAGATCCTGACATATATACCCACTTGGATGTAAGTTTTCATGATCTATTACTGTTGACGTTACCCTTGAAGTAAAAGGTTGGGAGGCAACACTATAAGCCCCTATCTTTCTCTGTGTCCGACTAAAACTCCATAAACATAAGTATTGCATGAGTGTGAGCAATTGTGAAAGACTATATGATAGTTGAGTATGTAGGCTTGCTGAAAAGCTCTTATATTGACTCTTTCCGATGTTACGATAAATTGCAATTGCTTCAATGACCGAGATCAAAGTTTGTTAGTTTCCAATGAAGTTTACGATTCATACGTGATATTGTGGATGAACTGTTACTTTAGCATAATGATCATATGACTATATTTATATAAGTTGCTGTTATGAGAATGATCATGATGCCCTCATGTCCGTATTCTGTTTTTATCGACACCTCTATCTCTAAACATGTGGACATATTTTTCGATATCGGCTTTCGCTTGAGGACAGGCGAGGTCTAAGCTTGGGGGAGTTGATACGTCCATTTTGCATCATGCTTATAAGTTGATATTTATTGCATTATGGGCTGTTCATACATGTTTTGTCACTATACTTATGCCTTTTATCTCTTATTTTGCAAGGTTTACATGAAGAGGGAGAATGCCGGCATCTCGAATTCTGGGCTGAAAAAGGAGCAAACTCTAGAAACCTATTCTGCACAACTCCAAAATCCCTGAAACTCCACAGAACATCGTTTCAGAAAATATAAAAAATATCTGGCGAAAGAAACCCACGGGAGGGGCCACCTGCTGGCCTCGAGGGTGGGGGGCGCGCCCCCCTTCCGAGGGCGCGCCCCCTGCCTCGAGGGCCAGCCGGCAGGCCCACGGTGCCCATATTCTCCTATATGAAGTGTTTTGACCTGGAAAATAATAATAAGGAGGCTTTCGGGACCAGACGCCGCCGTCTCGAGGAGGAACCGAGGCGGAAACCAATCTAGGGCTCCGGCAGAGCTGTTCTGCCGGGGATACTTCCCTCCGGGAGGGGGAAATCGTCACCGCCGTCATCACCAACAACTCTCCCATCTTGGGGAGGGCTATCTTCATCAACATCCTCACCAGCACCATCTCCTCTCAAACCCTAGTTCATCTCTTGTATCCAATCTTTGTACCCCAAACCTCAGATTGGTACCTGTGGGTTGCTAGTAGTGTAGATTACTCCTTGTAGTTGATGCTAGTTGGTTTATTTGATGGAAGATCATATGTTCAGATCCATTACGCATATTAATACCCCTCTGATCATGAACAATATTATGTCTTGTGAGTAGTTACTTTTGTTCCCGAGGACATGAGAGAAGTCCTGCTATTAGTAGTCATGTGAATTTGGTCTTCGTTCGATATTTTGATGAGATGTATGCTGTCTCTCCTCTAGTGGTGTCATGTGAACATCGACTACATGATACTTCACCATTATATGGGCCTAGAGGAAGGCATTGGGAAGTATTAAGTAGATGATGGGTTGCTAGAGTGACAGAAGCTTAAACCCTAGTTTATGCGTTGCTTCGTAAGGGGCTGATTTGGATCCATATGTTTCAGGCTATGGTTAGGTTTACCTTAATACTTCTTTTGTAGTTGCGGATGCTTGCATTAGAGGTTAATCATAATTGGGAGGCTTGTCGAAGTAAGGGCAGCACCCAAGCACCGGTCCACCCACATACCAAATTATCAAAGTACCAAACGCGAATCAGACGATCGTGATGAAAACTAGCTCGATGATAATTCCCATATGTCCTCGGGAGCGCTTTACCTCGCATAAGAGTTTGTCCAGGCTTGTCCTTTGCCAAACAAAGGATTGGGCCACCTTGATGCACCTTATTTACTTTTACCTATTATTACTTGCTACCAATTATCTTATCACAAAACTATTTGTTACCTATAATTTCAGTGCTTGCAGAAAACACCTTACTGAAAACTGCCTATCATTTCCTTCTGCTCCTCGTTGGGTTCGACACTCTTACTTATCGAAAGTACTACGATAGATCCCCTACACTTGTGGGTCATCATATTGCTTCCCTCCTTTATAAAGGGCTTCCAGGACACTGCCTAGAACGACAGGGTCATCTAAATCCAGGCGTTGGCAGTGCGAGGCGTCATTCTGACCATTGTATTGCCACATCGGAAATCCTCTGGCTTGGAGCAGTTGTACACATCGCTTCATCGAAATGGCCATCACTTCGATTATAGTTAATCCCGAACTGGCGAGCAATTTGATTTTGCAGGCCAGTCTGCTAACCTCCGCTCTCTCTTCTTCCGAGGGACTGCGGGGACGCTAGTTGAAAAGCTTCCTTGGCGGAGGACTGGAATGCTTGGGGAGTCCTCGCCGAACTGGATCCGGCAAAGTGATGTCCTCAATGTAAAATGTAAAACCACTCCGAAGGCCACTCTTCGGATGCCTTCTTCGGAGTACCGGGCAGATAGCCTGTCCCGGCTATGCGCCATACTTCAGCGCCCCCAACTTCAAAAATGGATCCTTCTTCCGATCGAGGGACAAGGCAGAAATACCTTATCCACATCTCGAAGTGAGGCTCGCAGCCCAAGAATAGTTCACATACAGCGACAAAACCCGCGATGTGCAGGATTGACCCTAGAGTAAGATCGTGCAGTTGGAGGCCGTAGAACTCTAGGAGTCCCGTAAGAAAGGGGTGGATAGGGATCCCCACGCCTCTTAAAAGGTAGGGGACGAAACATACCCGCTCTCGATCAGAGGGGTTGGGAAAGCTCTCTGCCAGGGCTTGGTTGTCAATAGATGTTAGTCCGGCCCGGATGGGGACTAGATACTCTGGGGGGAGATACCCCTGCGCTTGCAGTGTCCGCAGATGCGCATGGGACATGGAGCAGCTTTTCCAATCTCCTGCACGAGAGCCATGAGGGCGCGAGGAAGAGCTCGCGGCACTGGCCATGTTTGAAGAATTTTTTCAGGCACTAGGGTTTCTTTCGTGTGGGATGGGATGAGGAGGCAGTCGGGATCCAATCTCTTATAGGCGCCTTCTCTGAACGGTCAAGGCGGTATTTGCAAAAGGCTCCCAGACAATTCGCATTCGTTGGACACGTGGAAGCCAAGGCGACGGCGGTGAGGAATCGGCTGACTACAATATTTAAAG
>LR738716.1:136563297-136574513 GCA_902687465.1 Secale cereale
GCCGCTGCCACCAGTGCCCACCGCCGGAGGAGGAGCCATCACTGCTGGAAGAGGCATGGACGTCGTCAAGGGCCAGCTCATCGTCGTCGCTGCCATCCTTCGGACAGCACCCCGCACGCCAGCCATCTTCTCCGAACACCCTCACGTAGAGGGTCGCAAGGCCATTGTACTTGAAGTGAAGGGTGCATCTCTTGCTCAGGCCCCGCGTGTGGGCGAACGTCTGCTAGCCACGGGTCAAGGACACGCCGCCCATGGCAGCGACATCGACCTCCACCCACGAGGCTTTGCTGCTGCAGCCGTTGCCCTGCAGCTAGAGGCCATCAAGTCCTGATGGCGGCACCCTCGAGAAGAAGCACGGGAGCGGGAGCCAGATGCCGGCGGGCCTCTCTGACCACACGATGAACTCAGGGAAGGCATCCGCTGAGCAAGAGCACGGTCGTGAAGGCCGAACGACCGTGGCGCGCCTCTCCTCGACGCGGTAGTTGTCCCGCCCGTGGTGGCCCTCATGTCGCGAAGGAGCACCACCGCGGCTACCATAAGCGGCACCCGCCCTTGAAGAAACACGCTCGCGACCCTGAGGGGTCACCACTGGGGTGGCGACGCGTTTGCGTGGGCGCCCACGGCCTCTCTTGGGCGGTGGAGCACCTGTCCCCTCCTTGGGGGGGGGGTCCCTTCTCTTTAGTGGAGAACTTCCTCGACGACGCCATGGATACCTTAGCAAGAAGGCAAAGCAAAGGAGGGACGAGAAGCAAAGAGGTAGAAATGAGCAGAGGGATCCACCCTTCCTTATTTCTAGCAAGAAGGAGGCAAACCGCCGGCCCCCATGATCGGAGGTAATGATGATCTTTCTTGCATGCAGCAGGCTCTAGTCAAGTCGAAACGATTGCCGAGGCAGCATGGGGAAGTGGAGACGCCCATGTCCCATCAGGGCGCCATGCGTCGATCAGGTCCGCAGGCGTTTGGGGCCCGCAGCGCTTCGCCTCGAATCCAAGTCCGAGAGTGCCTTGGGCCCGGGGGCTACTATCGACGTTGTGGAAATCGGGCTACCCAGACTTGCCTGCCTATAGCCCATGACATGGCTCCTTCATCGAACTGGTACGGCCCAGCTTCAGCATCGACACTCAAGACCCTCGCGGGGGGCAAGCCTCGTGTGGCGAACAACACCAAGACATCCGGAGGGGACAGTCTCACTAGGCTGGCTCCCGAGGGGTGGAGAACTCTATGTAAGCCCTCACCACGTGAGGTTCGGATGACGCAAGCCATGACAACCAAGGCCAGGCGGGCGCCAGCGGGCGCAGGACGACTAGTTTCCTCTTTGGTGCTAAAGAGGCAAGCGTAGGCGCGGAGTCCCGAGGAATCAACCAAAGGTTTCCATTTCCGTGCAACAAGACCAGGATCACAAGGATGGCCGGACAGATGTCATCGTCGATCCCAACGTGGTGTCAGAATCAGAAGCTTTGCAGGCGAAGACCACCTTTAGTCATGATAAGATGTACTAGTTGTCTCCCTACAAATTTGGCCATTGTGGGATCCCTTCCCGCCTACATTTCGGGGGAAGAGGACCAAGGCCTCTCTATATATAGCTTAGCAACCACCATAGAGGGGAGGGATCATTCAGACCTCCCTCGCCACCACAAGCAAGAACACGCCTCGCGAGGCTGTTCATCCACTGTACTAATTCTTCCTCAGCCCACCTTGAGGCAATCCACCACATTGCAGGAGTAGGGCCACTCACCGGTAGGTGGCCTGAACCTGGGTAAAATTGTCCCGTGTCGTGTTCTTTCTGGTTCATCGAGCTAGTTCGTAGAAACGGCGAGTAGGCTGATAGGGGAAGTTGAGTTCTTCGTAGGCACCCTAGTGTTCGAACTTACAAGGGTTTTGCGGAGCCCTGAATCCGACATTTGCCGCGCCATGTAGGAATGCGTATCGAGGAACCACCTTCCCTGCCGTCACGCTCTACCCACGCCACCTAGCCTCCGACAATGGCAGGTGTCGCACCACCCGCTGCCCCGCGGGCCGCGCTCGGAGGTGGTGTGGGCCACCGGGCCCTCTCCCTGCCCTATGACAAGTGCGGTGGCCGCTAAGGTTCAGACCGGCGCTGCCACCACGGTACAACGGCGCGGCCGACCCCGAGGTGTTCCTCCAAGCCTACGCAAAGGCCATCTGGGCAGCTGGCGGCGACGACAAGGTGATGGCGAACTGGCTCCCCACGACCCAGGTGGGGGAGCCGCGCACCTGGTTTTTGAGCTTGCCGGATTCTTCGGTGGCCTCTTGGGAAGAGCTTCGTGGCTTATTCTTTGCGCACTTCGTGGCACCGGCACCCAATGCGGTCGCGGGTCTTCTCGGCGGATCGAGGGCACCGGCATCAGGGCGCCACATCAAGCAATTCATGTGGCAGGCAGGGGTCATGCAGTCGCCTCCAGGCTGGGCGGCCCCCCGAGTCCGACCTTACCTTCGACTCAAATGACCACCCTGCATCCACAGTGGGTGTGGGCGTGCTTCCTATGCTCTGCACCCCCACCATATGCAACATAGCTATCACCAAGACCCTCATCGACGGCGGCGCAGGCCTGAACGTTCTCTCTGTTGAGGCGTTCGACCTCCTCCATGTGCCCTATGGTTGGCTCCTCCCCACCAAGCCCTTCTTCGGGGTCGTAGACGGCTCCACCTGCCCCTGGGACAGATCCGCCTTCCCGTCACCTTTGGCACATGCTACAATTACCGCACCGCGCTCATTAACTTCGACATCGCCCGTATCAACCTACCGTACAACACCATCCTCGGCTACCTAGCGCTGGCCAAGCTCATGGCAGCAACTCATCCTACCTATAACCTCATGAAGATACCGGGGAGCAGCGGAATGCTCACCATGGCGGGCGATACCAAGAGTGCACTCTTGGCCCTCAAGCTGGCTGTCAAGTCTGCGGCTGCCCCGCAATTAGGCAAGGAAGGAGCTCCAGATACCCTAGGAGCTGCACCAACAAAGAAGAAGTAGTTGTTCTCTCAAGATCGGGCTGAAACAAAGCATGTTCCGGTGGACGAAGACGGGAGGTCAGGCTCCACCTTCACCATAGGTGCCGGCCTCCCCCCAGACCAAGAAGAGGCTTTGGTCCATTTCCTGCATGCTAACAAGGAGGTATTCGCATGGGAGGCGGCGGACCTGGTTGGAGTTCCGCGAGGAGTGATCGAGCATCACTTGATGGTGTGCCCAAACGCATGGCTAGTAAAGCAGAAAGCACGACGGCAAGCCCCAAAGAAGCAGTCATTCATCGCTCAGGAAAACCGCAAGTTGCTGGAGGCAGGCGTCATTAGAGAAGTGCGGCACCCAGAATGGCTCGGGAACCCTGTCATTGTCCCCAAGAAAGGCAGGAAAGAGCGCATGTCCGTTGAATTCACCAACCTCAACAAGGCATGCCCTCAGGACCCTTTCCCTCTCCCACACATCAACCAAATCATCGACTCCACCGTCAAGTGTGATTTGTTGTGTTTCCTGGATGCATTCTCGGGCCATCATCAAATAGATATGGCGGTGCAAGATGTTGAGAAATGTGCTTCCTAACCCCGCACGGGGTATATTGATACACTTGTATGCCTTTCGGGATGCGCAATGCAGGAGCAACTTTCTAGCGGTTGATGCACATCGCACTGGGAGAAAAACTCAGGAGGAATGTAGAAGCGTAAGTCGATGACATAGTGGTGAAATCTTGGGAAGCCAAGACTCTTATCAATGATCTGTAGGAGACCTTCGCCAAGCTAAGCAAGGTGGACTTGTAGCTCAACTCGGATAAGTGTGTGTTTGGCGTCCCATCAGGTAAGCTGCTGGGCTTCCTAGTGTCGCATAGAGTAAGCGAAGCTAACCCCGAGAAGGTCAAGGCCATAGAGAAGATCAATCCACCAAAGACCCTCAAGGAGATCCAGAAGCTAGCAGGCTGCGTGACATCGCTCGTGCGTTTCATCTCCAATCTAGGGGAGCGTGCCCTACCCTTCTTCAAGCTGATGAAAAGGAAAGGCCCATTCGAGTGGACTCCAGAGGCTGACGCAACTTTTGAAGACCTCAAGAGATACCTTACCAACCCTTCGGTGATGGTAGCGTCGCGCCTCCGCGAACCATTGGTGCTCTATCTGGCCGCCACGCCGCACTCTACCAGCGCGGCGCTGGTGGCGGTCCGGGAGGAGCACCTGGCCAAGGGCCCACAGAAATGAGGCACCCCGCGCCTGGCCAAGGCACCACCTGCTCAGGACGGTGCTCCAGAAGCCACAACCCTCTCGACAACTGACGGTGCTCCTAGCGCCCTAGCCGACCTTCAAGATATCAAGGCTCCCGAGGACGATGCTCCAGAGGCCTCGGCCGCCTTGGCACGCGACGAGGTTCTAGGGGACCTTCCGCCTCGGGAACTACAGGACTCCACCAACGCATCCACCCTTGTCAAGCACCCGGTGTACTTCATCAGCACGGTGTTGCGTGACGCACGGGCACGCTACCCCATGCCCCAGAAGCTAATGCTGGCGCTCCTCATCGCCTATCGGAAGCTACATCACTACTTCCAGGGTCACCCGATCAAGGTTGTCTTAGCTTACCCTTTGTAAAGGGTACTCCAAAGCACCAATGCGGTAGGAGGATTCGCCAAATGGAATATCAAGCTACAAGCATTCGATTTGGAATTCAGCATGCCCCGGATCATCAAAGGAGCCGCCCTCGCCGATTTCATGGCAGAATGGACTGATGTCCCAGACCAAGGAGTGAGCGAGGACCGCTCCCTCGCCCCAGGAGATGGAGCCCCAGATGGTTGGGTCATGTACTTTGACGGTGCCTTCGTGCGTCATTGCGCGGGGGCTGGAGCCATGCTCATCTCGCCCACCATGGACAAGCTCTACTACACCGTGCAACTATGCTACCAGAATGGTGAAAAGGTCTCCAGCAACATTGCGGAGTACAAGGGCCTGATTGCTGGCCTCAAGGCCACGGCGGCGCTAGGGGTGAAGCGCCTTACTATCAAGGGAGACTCCCAGCTCCTCGTCAACTTCTCCAACAAGGTGTACACACCGAAGTACAAGCACATGGAGGCCTACGTCGAGGAGGTACGCAAGATCGAGAAACGGTTCCTCGGTTTGGAACTGTAGCATGTGCCGCGTGGCATGAACAAGGAGGCGGACGACATTGCCAATAGAGCGTCTCGGCGATTACCCCAAGAGCCTGGCGTCTTTGAAGAGCGGCTTTTTAAGCCATCGGCAGCCCACCAAGCATCGAGCTGGAGCCACCTTGGGAGGAACTTCCCTCAGCACCAACCTCTGGCGCCCCGGCCAATGGCCCTACCTCCAGAGCCCACCTACTTCTCACACTAGAACCTCAGGAGGGGTGCTAGACTGAGGAGTTCAGGGCGTATCTACTCTAGAGAACCCTGCCGAAGAAGGAAGAAGACGTGGAGCGTGTGGGCCGGCAAGCCATCATGTACTGCATCAGGATGGTGAGCTTTAGCGGAGAAGGCCGAACGATGTCACTTTGCGGTGCATCTCCAAGAAGCAGTGAAGCGAGTTGCTGGCTGGCATACACGGCAGAGACTGCGGGCATCACTCCTCCTCGTGCACCCTGGTGGGCAAAGCGTTCCGCAACAGATTCTACTGGCCGACAGCACTTGACAGCGCCACCAAACTAGTAAGGTCCTATGAAGCCTGTCAATTTAATGCGAAACAAATCCACCAGCCCGCCCAAGGCCTCCAAACCATCCCACTGTTCTGGCCATTTGGGGTCTAGGGGTAGGACATCTTGGGCCCATTTCCCCGAGCGCCTGGGGGCTACCTATACCAATACGTCGCCATCGATAAACTCACCAAGTGGGCAGAGGTGGAGGCTGTCCGCACCATCCCGGCCCGCTCAACTGTCAAGTTCGTCAAGGGCCTCATTGAAGGAAATATGCCCTAGAGGCAATAATAAAGTTGTTATTTGTATTTCCTTATATCATGATAAATGTTATTATTCATGCTAGAATTGTATTAACCAGAAACTTAGTACATGTGTGACTACATAGACAAAATAGAGTGTCCCTAGTATCCCTCTACTAGACTAGCTCGTTAATCAAAGATGGTTATGTTTCCTAACCATAGACATGAGTCGTCATTTTATCAATGGGATCACATCATTAGGAGAATTGTGTGATGGACGAGACCCATCTATTAGCTTAGCAACTTGATCGTTTAGTTTTACTGCTATTGCTTTCTTCATGACTTATACATGTTCCTATGACTATGAGATTATGCAACTCCCGAATACCGGAGGAACACCTTGTGTTCTATCAAACGTCACAACGTAACTGGGTGATTATAAAGATGCTCTACATGTGTCTCCGAAGTTGTTTGTGGTGTTGGCATAGATTGAGAATAGCATTTGTCACTCCGAGTGTCGGAGAGGTATCTCTGGGCCCTCTCGGTAATACACATCATAGTAAGCCTTGCAAGCAAATGACTAATGAGTTAGTCACGAGATGATGTATTACGAAACGAGTAAAGAGACTTGCTAATGACGACATTGAACTAGGTATGACGATACCGACGATCGAATCTCGGGCAAGTAACATACCGATGACAAAGGGAACAACGTATGTTGTTGTGCGGTTTGACCGATAAAGATCTTCATAGAATATGTAGGAACCAATATGAGCATCCAGGTTCCGCTATTGGTTATTGACTGGAGATGAGTCTCGGTCATGTCTACATAGTTCTCGAACCCGTTGGGTCCCCACGCTTAACGTTCGATGACGATCGATATTTTGAGTTTATGTGTTTTGATGCACTGAAGGTAGTTCGGAGTCCCGGATGTGATCACGGACGTGACGAGGAGTCTCGAGATGGTCGAGACATAAATATTTATATATTGGACGACTATATTCGGACACCGGAAGTGTTCCGGAGGAGTTTCGGATTAAATCGGAGTGACGGAGGGGTATCGGTACCCCCGGGGGAACTAATGGGCCACTTGGGCCCTTAGTGGAGAGAGAGAGAGGGCCGGCCAGGGCTGGGCCGTGTTCCCTCCCCCTTGGTCTGAATAGGACAAGGAAAGGAGGGGGCGGCGCCCCCTTCCTTCTCCCTCTCTCTCTCTCCTTCCTTCCCCCTCTCCCTCTTGGTGGACTCCTACTAGGAATAGGATTCCTATTCCTAGTAGGAGTAGCCCTCTTGGGCGCACCTATAGGGTTCGGCCAGCCCTCCCCCTTGCACCTTTATATACGGGGGCAGGGGGCACCCTCAGACACACAAGAAAACATCAGTTTTAGCCGTGTGCGATGCCCCCCTCCACAGTTACACACCTCGATCATATTGTTGCAGTGCTTATGTGAAGCCCTGCGTCGGTAACTTCATCATCACTGCCACCACGCCGTCGTGCTGACGAAACTCTCACGTGATGCTCAACTGGATCAAAATCTCGTGGGACGTCATCGAGTTGAATGTGTGTTGAACGCGGAGGTGCCGTACGATCGGTGCTTGGATCGGTTGGATCGCGAAGACGTTCTACTACATCAACCGCGTCACTAGACATTTCCGCTTTCGGTCTACGAGGGTACGTAGACAAACTCTCCCTGCTCGTTGCCATGCTTCTCCTAGATAGATCTTGCGTGATCGTAGGAAAATTTTGAAATACTACGTTCCCCAACAGTGTCATCATGAGCCAGGTCTATGCGTAGATGATATGCACAAGTAGAACACAATGAGTTGTGGGCGATAATAGTCATACTGCTTACCAGCATGTCATATTTTGATTTGGTGGTATTGTAAGATGAAGCGGCCCGGACCGACATTACGCATACGCTTATGCGATACTGGTTTCACCGTTACGAGCACTCATTGCTTAAAGGTGACTGATGGCTTCTCGCCCCTCGTTGGTTACCCCAAGTGGAAGGTTTGAGATGCAGTGTAGCGGAAGTTTTCCCTTGGCAAAGATACCAAGGATCGATTTCCCTGAGACTCCCAGTTTCAACAAGAAGGTGTCAACTGCTAACGGCGCCAGATATTAGCAATCAACATGGACCTGCACATAGATACAAATAACTTTGCTCCCCACGAGTACAGAGAGGTTGTCAATCTCTCCGGCCTTGTAGTTTACAAAGGATCAAACGCAAGTGATAATAGTGATAGGTTTTGCTGCAATAGTAAGTAAAAGCTGAAAGTAAATAGCGGATGTGATCAATGATGGTAATATGGACCGGGGTCCCATGATGTTCACTAGTGATGTCTCTCTCCCAAAAGACGATAAAACAGCTATGTGAGGTAAACGAATTACAGCTGGGCAATTGACAGAATTATGTGCGCAAACCAATGCTAACTATGTTACAAGAAAGGTAGAGGTTCAAAGCATGGGCGGTACGCCAAGGCAAGTAGACCGAAATCCATCTGTATGTACTACTAATCATCCACCTTGAGATATCTATCCAGAACATCTCGCTGGTATTAAGTTGTGAGTCCCACCCATAGTGTAAACTCAAAGCAATAGACAACTGCATTAAAAGAACTTTGCGTAAAGTAAACAATCCTTGCACCCGCGGGCACAAGCACCGTTGTTTTCCCCCTTGTGGCAACAGCACATCCCCTAGACTCATGTTTCTGTCACTCAAGCTAGTCATCGAGGGGCATGAACCCACAATCAAGCATAACGTTCCCTCTTGGAGTCACTACTTACTACTTGGCCAAAGCAATAAATAACAACGGAGAACATGCAAGAATTACTTACGAACATAAATATAAAAGAGGTAGATCAAATATATTACTCAAACACAATCTGAACATAATCTCACAATCCATCGGATCCCAGCAAACTCAACATAGCAACAGCATAAGGATTACATATGTGCCTCGATCATGTAGGGCAGCTCACGAGGACTAATTAGTGAAGCACAAGAACGGGAGGAGAACATCACATAGCTACTGGTCATGGACCCATGGTCCAAGGGAGACTACTCACAACTCATCCGGGAGGCGTCCATGGTGGTGGAGAGGCTCCCGGTGGTGATCCTCCCTCCGGCAGGGTGCCGGGAAGAGTTCTCCTGGTGCTCCCGATATTGGAAGCGCGGCGGCGGCGGAACAGAGATGAGATCACGAAAAAGGGTTCCCGTCTCGAGGGTTTCGGGACACGATATAAATATATGCCAAAGGGGGGCATCAGCGGAGGCCCGGGGGGCCCAGGCGCCCCCCCGGCGCGGCCAGGGGGGCGCGCCACCAGGGCGCCTGGAGCCCTGGTGGCCCCCCTCCGGTTGTACTTTGGCTGCTGGGAAGCTTCTGGAACGCTGATTTTTTATATAATTTTTCCGGGATTTTTCTGGCAGTTCTCGTAATGGGAAAACCTGAAATACGAAAATAGCAGAAAACAGAAACTGGCACTGGGGTGCACTGAGTTAATAGGTTAGTCCAAATATGATCAAAAGTGTATGGAAGTGTATAAATATCATAGCAATATCACCCAAAAGAGGCATGGAGCAAGCAGAAATTATAGATACGTTTTGGACGTATCAGTGACCGGCGGGTGTCTGTCTCTCTCACTTTAGTTGAATCGAGTGTGGCTACGCCCGGTCCTTGTGAAGGTTAAAACAACACACTTGACGAAAAATCGTTGTGGTTTTTGTATCCGTAGGTAAGAACGGTTCTTGCTAAGCCCGTAGCAGCCACGTAAAACTTGAAACAACAAAGTAGAGGACGTCTAACTTGTTTTGGCAGGGCATGTTGTGATGCGATATGGTCAAGACGTGATGAGTTATACGTTATTGTATGAGATGATCATGTTTTGTAAATTATCGGCAATCGGCAGGAGCCTTATGGTTGTCTCTTTATTGTATGAATTGCGAAGGCCATGTAATTGCTTTGATTTATCACTATCAGTTAGCGATAGTAGTAGTAGCAATAGTTGGCGAGACGACCATGACACTACGATGAAGATCATGGTGTCAAGCCAGTGACGATGGAGATCATGACGATGCTTTGGAGATGGAGATCGAAAGCACAAGATGATGATGGCCATATCATGTCACATATTTTGATTGCATGTGATGTTTAACTTATTATGGTTCTTATTTTGCTTAGTACAGTGGTAGCATTATAAGATGATCCCTTACAAAATTTCAAGGTACAAGTGTTCTCCCTGAGTATGCGCCGTTGTGAAAGTTTGTCGTGCCGAGATACCACGCGATGATCGGGTGTGATAAGCTCTACGTTCAAATACAACGGGTGTAAGATAGTTTTGCACATGCAGAATACTCGGGTTAAACATGACGAGCCAAGCTTGTACAGATATGGCCTCGGAACACTGGAGACCGAAAGGTCGAGCGTGAATCATATAGTAGATATGATCAACATAAGATGTTCACCATTGAAAACTACTCCATCTCACGTGATGATCGAACATGGTGTAGTTGATTTGGATCACGTGATCATTTAGATGACTAGAGGGATTTCTATCTAAGTGGGAGTTCTTTAGTAATATGATTAATTGAACTTTAATTTATCATGAACTTAGTCCTGAAAGTTTTTGCATATCTATGTTGTTGTAGATCAATGGCCCGTGCTACCGTTCCCTTTAATTTTAATGCATTCCTAGAGAAAGCTAAGTTGAAAGATGATGGTAGCAACTACACGTACTGGTTCCGTAACTTAAGGATTATCCTCATTGTTGCATAGAATAATTATGTCCTAGAAGCACCGCTAGGTGACATGCCTGCTGCAGGAGCAACTCGAGACGTTATGAACGTCTAGCAAGCTCGTTTTGATGACTACTCGATAGTTCAGTGTGCCATGCTTTACGGCTTAGAATCGGGACTTCAATGACGTTTTGAACGTCATGGAGCATATGAGATGTTCCAAGAGTTGAAGTTAATATTTCAAGCAAATGCCAGAATTGAAAGATATGAAGTCTCCAATAAGTTCTATAGCTCCAAGATGGAGGAGAACAGTTCTATCAGTGAACACTTGCTCAGAATGTCTGGGTACTACAATCATATGACTCAACTTTTGGTTGCATAGTTGACGAAGATGGTGTTATTGATAGAGTTCTTCAATCAATGCCACCAAGCTATAAAGGCTTCGTGACGAACTATAATATGCAAGGGATGCAGAAGACAATTCCCGAGCTCTTCGCTATGCTCAAAGCTGAGGAGGTAGAAATCAAAAAGGAGCATCAAGTGTTGATGGTTAGCAAGACCACTAGTTTCAAGAAAAAGGGCAAGGGAAAGATGGGGAACTTC
>LR738716.1:136574742-136624893 GCA_902687465.1 Secale cereale
TAAACGAAGATTAGCTAAGGACGAGGTGACGATGCGCGTGGGAAATGGTTCCAAAGTCGATGTGATCGCCGTCGGCATGCTACCTCTACATCTACCTTCGGGATTAGTTTTAGACCTCAATAATTGTTATTTCGTGTTAGCGTTGACCATGAACATTATATCTGGATCTTGTTTGTTGCGAGACAGTTATTTATTTAAATCAGAGAATAATGGTTGTTCTATTTTTATGAGTAATATCTTTTATGGTCATGCACCCTTTAAGAGTTGTCTATTCTTGTTCGATCTCAATCGTAGTGATACACAAATTCATAATATTGAAGCCAAAAGATGCAAGGTTGATAATGATAGTGCAACTTATTCGTGGCACTACCGTTTAGGACATATTGGTGTAAAGTGCATGAAGAAACTCCATGTTGATGGACTTTTGGAATCACTTGATTATGAATCACTTGGTGCTTGCGAACCATGCCTCATGGACTAGATGACTAAACTCCGTTCTCCAGAACAATGGAGCGTGCAACAGATTTGTTGGAAATCATACATACTGATGTATGTGGACAGATGAGTGTTGAGGCTCGCGGCGGGTATCGTTATTTTCTGACCTTCACTGATGATTTAAGAAGATATGGGTATATCTACTTAATGAAACAGAAGTATGAAGCATTTGAAAAGTTCAAAGAATTTCAGAGTGAAGTAGAGAATCATCGTAACAAGAAAATAAAGTTTCTACGATCTGATCGCGGAGGTGGGTATTTGAGTTACGAGTTTGGTCTTCATTTGAAACAATGTGGAATACTTTCACAGCTCATGCCACCCGGAACACCACAGCAAAACGGTGTGTCCGAACATCGTAACCATACTTTATTAGATATGGTGTGGTCTATGATGTCTCTTACCGATTTACCACTATCGTTTTGGGGTTATGCTTTAGAGACAGCTGCATTCACGTTAAATAGGGCACCGTCTAAATCCGTTGAGATGATGCCTTATGAACTGTGGTTTGGCAAGAAACCAAAGTTGTCGTTTCTTAAAGTTTGGGGTTGCGATGCTTATGTGAAAAAACTTCAACCTGATAAGCTCAAACCCAAGTCGGAGAAATGTGTCTTCATAGGATACCCAAAGGAAACTGTTGGGTACACCTTCTATCACAAATCCGAATGCAAGATATTCGTTGCTAAGAATGGATCCTTTCTAGAGAAGGAGTTTCTCTCGAAAGAAGTGAGTGGGTGGAAAGTGGAACTGGATGAGGTAATTGTACCTCCTCCCGAATTGGAAAGTAGTACATCACAGAAACTAGTTCTGGTGATGCCTACACCAACCAGCGAGGAAGCTAATGATGATGATGATGAAACTTCGGATCAAGTTACTACTTAACCTCGTAGATCAACCAGGGTACGTTCCGCACCAAAGTGGTACGGTAACCCAGTTCTGGAAGTCATGTTATTAGACCATGATGAACCTATGAACTATGAGGAAGCGATGATGAGCCCAGATTCCGCAAAATGGCTTGAGGCCATGAAATCTGAGATGGGATCCATTTATGAGAACAAAGTGTGGACTTTGGTTGACTTGCCCGATGATTGGCAAGCCATTGAAAATAAATGGATCTTTAAGGGGAAGACTAACGCCGATGGTAATGTTACTGTCTACAAAGCTCGACTTGTTGCGAAAGGTTTTCGACAAGTTTAAGGAGTTGACTACGATGAGACCTTCTCACCCGTAGCGATGCTTAACTCTGTCCGAATCATGTTAGCAATTGCAGCATTTTATGAGTATGAAATCTCGCAAATGGATGTCAAAACTGCATTCCTTAATGGACACCTCAAACAAGAGTTGTATATGATGCAACCAGAAGGTTTTGTCCATCCTAAAGGTGCTAACAAAGTATGCTAGCTCCAGCAATCCATCTATGGACTGGTGCAAGCATCTCGGAGTTGGAATATACGCTTTGATGAGGTGATCAAAGCATATGGTTTTATAATTTTTTTGGAGAAGCCTGTATTTACAAGAAAGTAAGTGGGAGCTCTGTAGCATTTCTGATATTATATGTGGATGACATATTGTTGATTGGAAATGATATAGAATTTCTGGATGGCATAAAAGGATACTTGAATAAGTGTTTTTCAAAGAAAGACCTCGGTGAAGCTGCTTATATATTGGGCATCAAGATATATAGAGATAGATCAAGACGCTTAATTGGACTTTCACAAAGCACATACCTTGATAAAGTTTTGAAGAAGTTCGAAATGGATAAGTCAAAGAAAAGGTTCTTGCATGTGTTACAAGGTGTGAAGTTGGGTAAGACTCAAGGTGTGAAGGGCTTGGTAGGTAGTAGCTGATCGTATGGTACTTGGAGGTTGTTGAACGTCTTGACGGACAGGACATTGAGCCTTGCATCACCATCGATGAGGGTCTTGGTAACTTGAATGTTGCTGATGACGGGTGAATAAAGCATCAGGAGGGCGCCGGCCATCGCCACGCACTTGAGCTGGTCTCCTGAACTGAAGGTGATGGGGCACTTGGACCACCTGAGTAGGCATGTGGGTTCGAGCTTAGGGAGTGCCGCGCTTACTTCTCACGCGAACTGCTTGAAGAGCCGTTGAGAGGCCGGGGCCTGCGCTCCGCCCAAGATGCAGGCAATGGTGCGAGGCTCCTGGAATCCCCCTGCCCCCTCGTCCTGGTCGTCATTCCTTCTTGGCGGCGGTAGAGGAGGGAGGCCAGCCTTGCCCTGGGGGCGGTCCTCGTGAGGCTGGTCCCTCCCGGCGCCCTCACGAGGCTAGTCCCTCCAGGCATCTCACGAGGCTGATCGCGCCAAAGGTCCTCCCGAGGCTGATCATGCCACTCCTAGCGGGGGTCGTGGTCGTCCCAGCGTCCTCCGACCCGACTTCCTCCACGGTCGTAGCCACGGTTGCTGTGCTCGGGGCATTGGCTGATGCGCCCTTCGCGGAGGGCCCTGAGCTCTTGACAGTCATGGGTGTTATGGTTGTGCACGTTGTGGAAGGCGCAAAATGGACGGTTGTTCTTGGTTGACTCTGGGTAGTCGCGGCCACGCACCATCTCTGGCTCAGCCGCGAGCACCGCCACTCCTTTGCGCTTCACGTCCTTGCTCTTGGCATTCTTGCCTTCAGGTTCAATGGTGGGGAGCTCGACGAGGGAGAGGCGCCCCTCCTCAGCTCTGGCGCACTTGGTCGCGAGGTTGAACAACTCCAGGGTCATGCACAAATCTTCATGGATGGCGAGCTCCTCCTTCATCTTGACATCACAGATGCCATCTGAGAACGCTGAAATGGTGGCCTCGTCTGTGACCATGGGGATCTTGACGCGGACATTGTTGAAGCGTTGGATGAACTTATGCAGGGTTTCTCCTGGTTGTTGCTTGATGCGCTGCAGGTCACCTGCGGCCGGGGGGCGGTTGCGGGTGCCTTGGAAGTTGGCAATGAACCGCTCGCGCATCTTACCCCAGGTGGAGACCGATTCCGCTGGCAGGTTCGGGAGCCACAAGCGCGCACCGTCCTTGAGAGCCATCATGAACCAATTCGCCCTGATCTTCTCGTTGCCGCCGGAGTCCTCGATGCTCAGCTCGTAGAGCTACATGAATTCAGCAGGGTCAGGGGTGTCATCGTAGCGTGGAGGCAGGTCGGGCTTGAACTTCCTGGGATAGTTGACGTTGTGCAGTTCGGGGGCGAGGGCCTTGCAACCTGTTGTTGACACCGAAGCTTGTCGTGGAGGCGGAGCTTGGTCTTGGTCCTCGTGCGCCACCATCGCAGGGGGTGCACGGTCTCGACGCGGCGGCGGAGGGAGCGCCAGCGCTCCTCCTCGGGGCAGCTGGATCTCTTGGCAGCTTCCTTCTTCGTGCACTGGCAACGCGCGCGGGAGGTCACGCTGCGGGGCCGCGTGCATTGGGTCATGGACGACGCCTTGATGTGGAGGCGTCAGATGCGCTTCATGGGCCACGTCGCCCGCATGGGAGGCGGGCGAGGCAGCAAGAGGGACGGTGCAGGAGAGCCCCTAACGGCGCTGACGAGCTCGGCGATGCGGTCGAGCCAGTCTTCGTAGAAGTCATCGACGGGGCGGTAGCGCAGGAGCTCACGTGCCATGAGCAACGCAACCTGCACGTCCGCGGGTCCGCGGCGAGCGTGAGACGACAAGCCAGCCGGGGTCAGTGACAGGGTCACCGTGCGTCCGTTTCGCCGCACGGAGGGGTGCAGGGACGAGGCCTGTTGCTCGTGCCGCGCTGGGCCGGTGGCGGTGTTGGCAGCGGTCGGTGGAGAACGGCGAGGAGGTCCGCCGGCAGGAGCTGTCTGAGCAACATGGGTGGCAAGGGCGGCCCGCCGCTCAGCACGGGCTCGGCGAGCATCGGCCATGGAACCGGCGGGAAGACGGAGCGTGGATCGACAAAATGGAAGCTTCGGCACACCCCTACCTGGCGCGCCAAATGTCCGATCTAGGGTTCCAGAAAAACCCTTGAGGTTCGAACACTAGGGTGCGCACGAAGATCTCTCCTTTCCGCTCTAGCTCGCTCTCGCATCGATTCCTAGGCCTAGCTCGTCGAACTCGAAGAAAAAGGGACACAAGGGTTTATACTGGTTCGGGCCACCATTGTGGTGTAATACCCTAATCCAGTGTGGTGTGACGGATTGCCTCGTAGGCTGAGGATGAACTAGTACAAGGGAAGAACAGCCTCCTGAGGAGAGGTGTTCTTGCGCTCATGTGAGCTTGAGTGGAATGAATCTGCTTCCCCTAGGTTAGGTTGGCTCTCGATCAGATCCTCCCCGATCTATGGTGGTGGCTAGCCCTATTTATAGAGGCCCAGGTCCTCTTCCCAAATATTGAGCGGGAAGGGATCCCACAACGGCCAATTTTGAAGGGGGCAGCTAGTGCAAGCTATCTTGACAAAAGGTGGTCTTCGCTTGCCAAAGGTTCTAGTGATGACACCGCCGTGGGCTCCGCGATGACCTATGTTCTGCCATCCTGCTGGTCTTGGTCTCATTGTACCGATATGGAAACCTTTGCCTGATTCCTCGGGACTCCTCGCCTGCGCTTGCCCCTTTAGCACCAAAGAGGAAACTGGCATCCTGTCCCCACTAGCACCCGCCTGGCCTTGGTTGTCATGGCTCACGTCACGGGGACCTCGTGAGGTGCCCCTTGCCTTGATATCTCCGCTCCTCAGGAGTTAGCCTAATGAGGCCGCCCCAGGGGAGGTCTTGCATCGTCCGCCTCATGAGGCTTGGCCCCTCACGAGGGTCTTGAGTGGTTGCTGATGAGGTTGGGCCGTACCAGGCCGCCGGATGAGCCACGCCCTGGGCCGCAGGCAGGCAAGTTTGGGTACTCGCGTTCCCAGGACGCCGACAGTAGCCCTCAGGCCCATGGCGCGCTCGCACTTGGCTTCGCGGCGAAGCCAAGGGTCAATGCGGAGCGCCGCGGTCCCCAAAAGCCTGCGGCCTTGATTGACATGTGGTGATTGACGGGACGTGGGCGTCTACACTCCCCCATGCCGCCTCGGCAACTGCATGACTGACAAAAGGCAAGTGCGCGCTCCAGTGCCTTCATTGCTTGCCTTCGCCTTGCTCCAGATCCCCTTTCTTGCTCCTCTCCCCCAAAGACTCTAGATTCGCGCCGTCTCCCCTCCGAGATCGCAGCCGATGGCATCCGGTAAGGCGAAGGCTGCCGCTCTACCTGCCTGGTACGTGTGATGCCCCAAGACCAATGCGGCAGGTGTCAGTCAGTTATTCATCATCGTTTCCATGTCATTTGCTTGCGTGTTGCACTTTTCCTTGTCATCTTGTGCATTTCATCAGCATGTTTTCAAAACTTGCATTCGTTGCGGTTCCCCAGTTCTCTCCGTTGTCCATTCTTAGCCCAGACACACTTGCACGCGCCCGTGGCACCTCCGAAATACTATTTTATAAGTGGCTAGAAAATGTTCTCGGAATGGGATGAAAGTTCGAGTGCGGTGTTGTTATGTTGTCGGTAGGCCGGCTGCCAAGTTTCATCGTATTCAGAGTCCGTTTGACGCCCCAACGGATATCTATAGAGGCAGTATAGTCGGTCTTTTCGTTGGATGTTTTCGGTCTCAAGAAATCGTGCCAGGCTACGTCTCTCTTCTCTCTTCTTAACCCAATGCCTTCTACACAACCCTTCAGCCCACCTACATTACCTATACGTTTCGGGCCGTCTGATCAAGATCAAATGATCCGAAAGCGGACTAGTTCCCCTAACCCTAGACCCCCAACCCTATTTAAGCACCCTACCTTCCAATTTTGGGCATTCCTAGTCAAACCCTAACCTCCCTAGCCCTCCTTCCTCAGATCCGGCGCCGCCACCTCAAAATCCGCATCCAACCACTGCCCCGCCGCCACTTGTCGCCTCCCCGCAGGCCAGCACCGCCGCCAGCCTCGCCCTCCACCTCTCCCTACTTGCCACGTGGCCCTTGCCCGCTCCCCTCTGTTGTGGCCCTGCGAAGCCCACGGGAGGCCCGTCCGGGCTCGATCGCGTCGCTCCCCGCAGATTGCATCGCCCCCGAGCTCCAGATCAGGAGAGGAGCTCCCCATCCAGATCCCTCGCCACCCTGCCGTCGCATTCCTCCGAGCCGCCACGCCGGATCCGTGTCGCCGGTGAGCAGCGCGCCGCCGCGCCCCTTCTCCTCCTTTCTCCCCTTGGTTCCCCTCACCTCGCTACCTCCTTTTCCCCGCAGGGATCCGTCACCACCGCTCTAGCCGGAGAGGGCCTAGAGCTCGTCGGAGCTTCACCGGCCCTCGTCGTCGCCGGGAATGGGTCCCCGGAGCCAGATCCGGCCTCTACCACTCCGGATCCGGCCGTCCCGCGCCTTGGACCTCGCCGGAGTCGTGCCAAACCGCCGTCATCGTCCTGCCTCATTCGGTGCAGCCTGGCCGCGCCCTCCTGCCTGCGCTCACCGAGGCCGCGCCAGGCCCAGATCCAGCACGCCCCCTTTCCGGCCTCTCTCCACCGGCCGGGCCGAGGCCCCTGGTTGAGGAAGCGCCCAGCCCCTCTCCTGTGCATTGTTGGGTCAACTAGATTCGGCCCAATGTGTGTTTTTTCCTACGTTGCGAATTTATATTTTATCCAGAGAACGCAGTTTTTACAGAAAACCCCTCCAAGTTTCATGCATTAATAACTCCATAACCATGCATCACATGTAAAAACATTATATATGAAAATTGCTTAGAATTCTCTATAGATTCATAATAACCAACTTTCATGCATGTTTAAAATGTTTAAAGTGTCATTTACTTTAATTTTCTTAAATAACATGCTAAAATGGTTTAATTCGTAACTAAATAACCGTAGCTCCAAATTTAATAAACTTTATATGTAAATGGGGTGGGAAAATGTGTATAATAACATGGTGCATTTACTTATGCTGTTTAATAAATTTAAAATGAAGTAATAGGCGGAACAGTACCAAATTCATAATATGCACATGGAGATTTTCCGGAATTGTTGTTTATTGTTTCCGGCTCCATTTAAATTGCTTAGATAGAGTAGTTTAATTGTGCTTCACCTCGTGCCATGTTAAAAATATATTTAAACTTGTTGGGTTCATAAACGAGAGTCGACTAAATAAATAGAATGTGGTGTTTCGTCAGTATGCAACTCGTTGCATATTGAGCACCACTTAATTTGTACTATTGTTTCAGCACTTTGCCATGCCATGCATAATTAAAACGATCATGCATCATACTTGGTTGTGCATCATATGAAATGTTTATGCTTGTGCGTTTACCGGGTTGTTTGCTTCTTTCCGGTTTGCTTCTATCGTTAGCTTCGGTTTCGCTCCGGAGTTGTGAGGATTCGTTCGACTACCTCTGTTTGTCTTCTTCATGGACTCGTTCTTCTTCCTAGCGGGATCCCAGGCAAGATGACTGTTCCCCGATATCACCTCTATCTTTGCCTTGCTAGTTGTCTCACTCTATAGTTATGTCTCGATGCCCATTCTTGTCTTGTCAGCCTCCTATGTTGCTATGAAACACTCTAACCGCCTTCCTAGCAAACCGTTGATTGGCTAGGTACGCTTTTTCTCAGCCCCTCTTATAGCGTTGTTAGTTGCAGGTGAAGTTTGAAAATTGCACCATGTTTGGACTTCTTATTGGGATAACACAATATATATATCTTAAGTAATTAATACACATATATATTGGCAATGGGTGGAAGGCTTGGCCTTCTGCTTGGTGTTTTGTTCCACTCATGCCACCTTAGGAACCGATAAACCGATGTTATGTTCCTTGATTTTGCGTTCCTAACATGGTTGGGGTTTATGGGCCCCCCTTGAGAATTTTCACTGCTTAAAGCTTTTCCAGCAAGGCCCGACATTGGTTTTAATTTGCCTCATAATAAATAAAAACTTAATTAATTAATTGCATAGGGGGTCATGTCCCCGGGTTTTTAATTTTACATAACAGGGGGGCTAGTGCTGATGGTGTTGGTCTCAAACGGGTAGACTGCGGGGCCACCACGTGGAAACTCGAGGATTGGCTCCCGTAGGCTGACCTATCCGGTCGTGGCCTGAGACGAGATACACGCAGCTACTATCAGGGTGTCGGCATACCGGGAGGTCTTGCTGGATTAGTTTTACCTTTGTCAAAATATCTTGAGCACTGGATTCCGAGAATACTCGGGTCTTCCCACCTTGGAGTTGCGACTCCGCAGATCCTGAGCTTGTGATGGGCTAAGTTGGGACACCCCTGCAGGGTTTTGAACTTTCGAAAGCCATGCCCGCGGTTATGTGGCAGATGGGTATTTGTTAATATCTGCTTGTAGATAACTTGACACCATATCCATAAGAATACACTACCGGTGTGAGTAACAGTGACGGTCTCTTTCCGAAGGGCTTCGGGAAGTGAACACGGTGGGGTTATGCATGAACGTGAGTAGCTAGGACCACTTATTGATCATCTTTGGCGACCATTGGCACATTTATCTTCTCGCTCTGAATTCATAAGCTAGTTGCTTAGTGCTTGCTGTAGACACTTTATTACCTCTCCACACCTATAAGGTTTTGTTAGTTTTGATACCCGGGAATGGGATTGCTGAGTCCATGTGACTGATGGATTACAACACACAGCAGATGCAGGTAAAGCCGAGAATGATGCAGGAGATGGATCAGAACTTCAGTGGGAGTTCGATGAAGAGCGTGGACGTTACTATGTTTTGTATCCCGACGACCAGTATCGGTGCTTACTAGGAGGATCCGGGGCTTGTGTTTATGGTATCTTTCTCGTTTGGATTTTCGTTCGTAGTCGGACCCTGTGTTATTTGGATGAATGTATGTTATTGCATTCATTGTGTGACGTGGCGAGTGTAAGCCAACTATTTTTTTATATTTTCATCCCTGAACTTTTACATGAGATGTGCAAAGATACCACGCTTGCGATCATTCCAGAATGCGCTTATGTCTCTAAGTCGTGCCTCGACACGTAGGAGATATAGTCGCATCCTGGGCATTATAAGTTGGTATTCAGAGCCTTCTCCAACCTAGGAGCCCCCTGATTGATTGAATCACTGACGGTTGAGTCTAGGCACACACAAGAAAATGTTTTGAGTCCTCCTATATATATATATATATATATATATATATATATATATATATATCGGAGAGTAGGATTTCTTTTTACTCCTCATCCCCTTCATCGCTCTGGTGAGGACTCCTGACGTTGTTTTACCTTCATTACTGTCAAAATTTCACCAAATTTTTTTAGGATCACGCGGGTATATCTTTGTGACGCGAACATTGTCTCGATGCCTCCTGTCATTTAGGGGTTGTGGCAGTGTCCCGGGGAGTTGAGCTCCGAGGTGTTTTCGTCACAAATGTATCGTAGCGGTTCTAGAATACCAGAGTCGGCCAACATCGAAAAATCTTCTATGCATGTCTGGTGGTGAGATAACTCCGACGTCACCCAGTACTGGGGAGATAGTTCAGGAGTATTGCCACAACTAGTATAGCGGATGCGTTTCGAAGGTCCGAGGTAAACAGTTTTCGAAGGTGCCTGGTTATGTGTTGACGGATGGATACAACTGGATGTAGGTTTAGAGTTGAGTGCGCGGTGCTTCCCCTGTATCCCCAACACCAGATTGCATAACCGGAAAGCTTCGAGAATTAATAGGTGGGTTTCAAGTAGCTCGTAGGTAATCTTCCAACGGGTGCATGATATGAGGTTTGGGGTTCAACATCTACAGAATAGGTTTCATGGGCGTTGTTCTAATTGGGAGTTTCATCTTAAAGGATCCTTGGCTATGCTGATCCGGGGATTGCAAGGCCCTTTGTAACACGTGCCATGGGGCATTCAGCACAAACATGTGGGGCGAAACCTCTATTATGTATTTGTTCCATCTGTACCTTGTTGTTTTATTCTATCATTTTGTTCTCCCAAGTGGATTCTCGACAAGTTGTTGTACCATTAAGCTATGGAATTCGTTCGTTCAATTCTCTGTTCGAATGATATTGTGAAGATTATGTTGCAACATATCTATCCTTTGTTTTTTTATTGTGGTATCCGAGTTGCTTCGATGTCAAATGTTGATTCCATACCTTTCCTAATCAATGTTCTCATATTTCTATGGGAGTGCTAATGATTCTTGATCATCGAGATTGTTATGTTAATTCTTTTCAGCCAGCGTGCTTCTCTTCAAGATAACCCGATCCTTTCAATTTGTTGAAGACCAATTCTTGGTTTTTCTCAACGGTGTATGTTTCATTCATCCCAACTTGTCTTTGTTTTTCCCCACACTCCCACCATTTTCTTCATGGAGCCAGAGTCCTTAATGAAATATCCATTTTATTCATGTGATGTTTCTTCATTCTTTTCTTTCAATGTCCTTATCCGGTGATTCTCGGGAAGATGCTCAGGAAATTCAAGTTTATCATTCTCCGTTCTCGTTTCTTCTCCGGTGGACTAAATTCAAGCTTCGGCTATGATTATATCCTTCCTCGCGTTTCACATGTTTTCACATGTTGAATTTTTTTATCCAAAGTCTCTCTTGCTTATTCAACTCTTTAATTCTTCTCCGGTGTGCTGAAGATATCTTGGAAGATTCGTGTTTCAATTCTTATTTCGTTCAAGCTATTTTGAGGATTGTCATCTTATTCAAGCCATTTAATTCAACCGGTGCAATATCTCTTAAGCAATATTTTTCAACGGTGATTTCTTTAGTCGGCCCTAACCCACAAGTCTTTTTCCAGGATCTTACCCGACTCTTCTAATTTTTTCGGAGTTATACTCCAATTCTTTCCAAAGTGTGACGTAGGAATGATTTCATCTTTCACATGCCTTCTCTAAGACCGCTTTCAAATTCTTTTCAACTTCAGGTCAACCTTCCTCTTTTTATTCTTCCAGAATATTTCATGAATTCTTTTCTTTGTGTTCCTCCGAAGGCCATCATTTCAGAAGATTTCCTCGTTCTCAGTTTTCAACTTCGTCCTCCAAATATTCTTCATTGATGCCTCTTTGTTCGTCTCCATATTCTACCGGTGCTTTGTTCAAGTATTCTTTAATCAGTTTGCGATCTCTTCGTTCTCTTGTATCTAAATTTCCTCAAGTGCTTATTATTCCCGGTGGATTATTCTCTTTCATCACCCGGTTTCAATTCTTACGGTGGTTCATTCAAGATTACTCTTCCGTTGTTATCGTATCAATTCATTTGTTCTTTTCATAATCCTACCAGTGATTCATTGAATACTTTCTCAAGATTGTGCGAGATCTCTCTTTAATTCTTTGCAACGGGAATAAGTAGTATGCAAATCCATTGCTTCTCATCAATTTAAATGGTGAAGGATACGCATAACATAATTCTTATTCTTATTTCATCCAAGTGGATTAATCCCTTCGTTTAGAGTTTATTCATGAGGAATAAATTCTTGGTTTCAAGTAGTTCGTCTTGTCCCCCGGTGTTCTAAGCTCTCTCAATTATCTTGTCACGAAGCTTCATCTAATCATTGCAAGGCTTCAATCTTATTCTTTTCATCCTTCGCTTCTCATCCTTTTATTACCGGAGTTCTTCATGGTGGTTCATCATGATTTAATTCATCCTTGAAGTGTTCGTCAAGATTCTTGTGCGAGGAGTTCAATTATTCTTCTTCTTCCATTCCGAAGTGCAATTCTTTCTACCTTATCGTTTGAGATGGTGGTATGTCATTTTTGACAATTTCCCTTCATGTTTCATTATTCACAAGTTGTCAGGAATGAGATATTGCAAAACCATCATTTTTTCTTTGATCATGAGTTGTTTCAACCCATAATAATTTCCTCGTTGGAGTTATCTTGGGTTGTATCTCACCTAAAAGCTTTCCCTAAGCATTGTTGCTATTGTGGTGCTTATCAATGATCCAAGTTATCTCTTCATCAATTTGGTGGAAGAAAAGTTTTCGTCTCCTTGTTGATCTCAATCCAACCAAATGTTTTCGTTAGTGGCCGATTGTCACCTCATAATTTTGAGATGTTTTCCATCAGCCCACATCAAGCTTATTATTTTCGTTGTTGAATTTCCAACAACTCCGTTCAATCCTTCTTCGTAAGGATGATTTTCTAATTCATTTGTGGGAGAAGTTGTCATTTTCTTCTCTGTTCTTTTCTTTCCAATGATTTAGCATCTATTCTTTCGTTCCGGAGGCTTTGTGATATTTCTCTCTTCGAACCATTATCTTGTCATATAAAGATCATGCTCTTGCCTTTCTAGTCCATTTAACAGGAGTCTTGTGTCCTCCATTCAAGTTCTCTCATCATATCAAGTTTTTTCTTCTCGTTTCAACCGGAGTGCTGTCTGAAGCCTTTCTTACCCCTTGTGCCATTGATTCAATTGTTTCGGAGGCAGTGTGTTGTTGATTTCATCAAGCATCATACCATCTTATCAAGTTCGTGTTAAATTCCTTCCATTTTCAGACGGACTGATGTCCAAATTCTGTCATTCTTATTCCTTGGCTATACCGTTGTGGTTTCATATTCTTTTGGTTCGTAAGCTCTTGTTTCATCTCTTTCAACCTACAAGGTTCTCTAATGTTCCATGTTCCTCTTTCCTAACGGAGTGTTTTCATCTTCATTGTATTCTTTCTTTAACTTGTTTAACCTCTCAAGGATTGTTGGTTTCACTCGTTTGTCGAAGAAGCAACTTTGTCTTACCTCTTCCTTTTCCATTTCTATCCGGCGCCATCTCTAGGATCTCGGGTCGAGATCCTCTGTTAGTGTGGGAGAGTTGTGACGCCCCAAGACTGATGCACCACGTGTCAGCCAATTATGTGTCATTGTTGCCATGTCATTTGCTTGCGTGCTGCACTTTGCCTTGTCATCTTGTGCATTTCATTAGCATGTTTTCAAAACTTGCATTCGTTCCGGTTCCCTAGTTCTCTCCGTTGTCTGTTCTGAGCCCAGACACACTTGCACGCGCCCGCGACACCTCCGAAATAGTATTTTATAAGTGACCGGAAAATGTTCTCGGAAAGGGATGAAAGTTGGAGTGCGGTGTTGTTATGTTGTCGGTAGGCCGGCTGCCATGTTTCATCGCATTCGGAGTCCGTTTGACGCCCCAACGGATATCTATAGCAGCAGTATAGCTGGTCTTTTCGTCGGATGTTTTCGGCCTCTAGAAACCGTGCCGGGATGCGTCTCTCTTCTCTCTTCTTAGCACAATGCCTTAAACACAACCATTTAGCCCACCTACACTACCCATACGATTCGCGCCGTCCGATCGAGATCAAATGATCCGAGAGCGTACTAGTTCCCCTAACCCTAGACCCCCTACCCTATTTAAGCACCCTACCTTCCAAATTTGGGCATTCCTAGCCAAACCTTAACCCCCCTAGCCCTCCTTCCTCAGATCTGGCGCCACCACCTCGAAATACGCGTCCAACCACTACCTCGCCACCACTTGTAGCCTCCCCGCAGGCCAGTATGGCCGCCAGCCTCGCCCTCCACCTCTCCCTCCTTGCCACGTGGCCCCTGCCCGCTCCCCTCCGTCGTGTCCCTGCGAAGCCCACGAGAGGCCCGTCCGGGCTCGATCGCGTCGCTCCCCGCAGACTGCATCACCCTCGAGCTCCAGATCGGGAGAGGAGCTCCCCATCCAGAGCCCTCACCACCCTGTCGTCGCATTCCTCCGTGCCGCCAGGCCGGATCCCCGCCGCCGCGCCCCTTCTCCTCCTTTCTCCCCTCGGTTTCCCTCACCTCGCTTCCTCCTTTTCCCCGCAGGGATCCGTCACCACCGGTCTAGCCGGTGAGGTCCTAGAGCTCGCCGGAGCTTCACCGGCCCTCGCCGTCGCCGGGAATGGGTCCCCAGAGCCAGATCCGGCCTCTACCACTCCGGATCTGCTTGTCCCACGCCTTGGACCTCGCCGGAGTCGTGCCAAACCATCGTCATCATCCTACCTCATTCGGTGCAGCCTCGCCGCGCCCTCCTGCCTGCGCAGACCGAGGCCGCGCCAGGCCCAGATCCAGCGCGCCCCCTTTCTGGCCTCTCTCCACCGGTCGGGCCAAGGCCCATGGGTGAGGACGCGCCCAGCCCCTCTCCTGTGCATTGTTGGGTCAACTAGATTCGGCCCAATGCGTGTTTTTTTCCTCTGTTGCAAATTTAGATTTTATCCAGAGAACACAATTTTTACAAAAAAAACCCCTCCAAATTTCATGCATTAATAACTCCATAACCATGCATCACATGTAAAAACTTTATATATGAAAATTGCTTAGAATTCTCTGTAGATTCATAATAACCAACTTTCATGCATGTTTAAATTTTTAAACTGTTGTTTGCTTTAATTTGCTTAAATAACATGCTAAAATTGTTTAATTCATAACTAAATAACCGTAGCTCCAAATTTAATAAACTTTATATGTAAATGGGGTGGAAAATGTGTAGAATAACATGGTGCATTTACTTTTGCTGTTTAATAAATTTAAAACGAAGTAATAGGCAGAACAGTACCAAATTCATAATATGCACATGGAGATTTTCCGGAATTGTTGTTTATTGTTTCCGGCTCCATTTAAATTGCTTAGATAGTATAGTTTAATTGTGCTTCACCTCGTGCCGTGTTAAAAATATATTTAAACTTGTTGGGTTCATAAACGAGAGTCAGCTAAATAAATAGAATGTGGTGTTTCATCAATATGCAACTCGTTACATATTGAGCTCCACTTAATTTGTAGTATTGTTTCAGCACTTTGTCATGCCATGCATAATTAAACCGGTCATGCATCATACTTGGTTGTGCATCATATGACTTGTTTATGCTTGTGTGTTCACCGTGTTGTTTGCTTCTTTCCGGTTTGCTTCTATCATTAGCTTCGGTTTCGTTCCGGAGTTGTGAGGATTCGTTCGACTACCTCTGTTTGTCTTCTTCATGGACTCGTTCTTCTTCCTAGCTGGATCCCAGGCAAGATGACTGTTCCCCGATATCACCTCTATCTTTGCCTTGCTAGTTGTCTCTCTCTATAGTTATGCCTCGATGCCCATTCTTGTCTTGTCAGCCTCCAATGTTGCCATGAAACACTCTAACCCCCTTCCTAGCAAACCGTTGATTGGTTAGGTACGCTTTTGCTCAGCCCCTCTTATAGCATTGTTAGTTGCAGGTGAAGTTTGAAGATTGCTCCATGTTTGGACTTCTTATTGGGATAACACTATATATATATATATATATATATATCTTAAGTAATTAATACACATATATATTGGCAATGGGTGGAAGGCTTGGCCTTTTACTTGGTGTTTTGTTCCACTCATGCCACCTTAGGAACCAATAAACCGGTGTTATGTTCCTTGATTTTGCGTTTCTAACATGGTTGGGGTTTATGGGCCCCCTTGATAATTCGCACTGCTTAAAGCTTTTCCAACAAGGCCCAACATTGGTTTTAATTTGCCTCATAATAAATAAAAACTTAATTAATTAATTGTATAGGGGGTCATGTCCCCGGGTTCTTAATTCTACATAACAGGGGGGCTAGTCTTGATGGTGTTGGTCTCAAACGGGTAGACTGCGGGGCCACCACGGGGAAACTCGAGGATTGGCTCACGTAGGTTGACCTATCCGGTCGTGGCTTGAGATGAGATACGCGCGGCTACTATCAGGGTGTCGGCACGCCGGGAGGTCTTGCTGGATTAGTTTTACCTTTGTCGAAATATCTTGAGCACGGGATTCCGAGAATACTCGGGTCTTCCCACCTTGGAGTTGCGACTCCGCAGATCGTGAGCTTGTGATGGGCTAAGTTGGGACACCCCTGCAGGGTTTTGAACTTTCGAAAGCCATGCCCGCAGTTATGTGGTGATGGCTTCTCGCCCCTTGTTGGTTACCCCAAGTGGAAGGTTGAGATGTAGCGTAGCGGTAAATTTCCCTTGGCAAAGATACCAAGGATCGAATCCCGTGAGACTCCGAGGGTCGACAAGTAGGTGTCAACCGCGCCAGAAACTTAGCGGTTGACGGGACCTGCACACAGATACAGATAACTTTGCTCCCAACGAGTACAGAGAGGTTGTCAATCCCTCCGGCCTTGTTGTTTACAAAGGATCAAACACAAGAGATAATAATGATAGCTATGACTGCAACTAGGAAATAAAAACAGGAAGTAAATAGAAGGTGTGATCAGCGGTGGTAAAATGGACCGGGGTCCCATGATGTTCACTAGTGATGCCTCTCTCCCAAAAGACGATAAAACAGCAAAGCGAGGTAAACAAATTACAGCTGGGCAATTCACAGGATTATGTGCGCAAACCAATGCTAACTATGCTGCAAAGAAAGGTAGAGGCTCAAAAGCATGGGCGGTTCGCCAAGGCAAGTAGACCGAAATCCATCTGCATCTACTACTAATCATCCACCTTGAGATATCTATCCAGAACATCTCGCTGGTATTAAGTTGCGAATCCCACCCTAAGTGTAAACTCAAAGCAACAGACAACTGCATTAAAAGAACTTTGCGTAAAGTAAATAATCCTTGCACCCGCAAGTACAAGCACCGTTCTTTTCTCCCTTGTGGCAACAACACATCCCCTAGAGTCATGTTTCTGTCACTCAAGCTAGTCATCAGGGGGCATGAACCCACAATCAAGCATAACGCTCCCTCTTGGAGTTACTACCTACTACTTGGCCAAAGCAATAAACAGCAACGGAGAACATGCAAGAATTACTCAAGAACAAAGATATAAAAGAGGTGAATCAAATATATTACTCAAACACAATCAGAACATAGTCTCATAATCCATCAGATCCCATCAAACTCAGCAAAGCAACAGCAGAAAGATTACATATGTGCCTCGATCATGTAGGGCAGCTCACGAGGTCTAAACCATGAAGAGCAAAGAGGGGAGGAGAACATCACATAGCTACTGATCATGGACCCATGGTCCAAGGTGGACTACTCACAACTCATCCGGGAAGTGTCCATGGTGGTGGAGAAGCTCCCGGTGGTGGTTCTCCCCTCTGGCAGGGTGCCGGGAAGAGTTCTCCTGATGCTCCCGATCTTGGAAGCGCTGCGGCGGCGGAACAGAGGCGAGATCACGAAAAAGGGTTCTGTCCTCGAGGGTTTCGGGACGAGAGGGATATATATGCTAAGGGGGGCAGCCAGAGGCGGAGCAGGGGCCCCAGGCGCCCCCCTGGCGCGCTCAGGGGTGGGGCCGCGCCAGGTGGCCGCCTGGGCCTCCCCTGGCTCCCCTCTGGCCCATCTTTGGTTCTTCGCGAAGCTTCCTGTACGCTGATTTTTCCTATATTTTTCCTAGAATTTTTGGAGCACTTTTAATATGGGGGAAACCTGAAATAGAAAAACAGCAGAAAACAGGAACTGGCACTGTGGTGCACTGAGTTAATAGGTTAGTCCAAATATGATCAAAAGTGTATGGAAGTGCATCAATATCATAGCAATATCACACAAAAGAAGCATGGAGCAAGCAGAAATTATAGATACGTTTTGGACGTATCAACATCCCCAAGCTTAATTCCTGCTCGTCCTCGAGTAGGTAAATGATAACAATCATATTTTTGTGGTGACATGCTACCAACCATATAAGAACTTTTTAAGTAAAGCAATCAAGGCATGTAATTCAATTCAAGTCATAACAAGCAAGAGTCTATATTAGCATTGTAACAAGCAACATAACAACATAAAGGTGCAAGAGCTCTCGCTGTCCGTGACTCGAATGTCTCCAAATGGTGTTTGCGTGCAAGAAAGGGGATAGGGATATACGAGAGAGTAAAACATAGTTTTTGTATTGTTGAGAACTTAATCTACTAAAGTTTCACACTTGGTCTTGTTTGGAATCTTATCTTGACTCATCCCCAGACCACTAGCCAGGTACAAGTCAAAATGATCCACTCCCTTTCGATATTTTGAGCACTCATGCAATGGATGAGCGTAAGCAAGAAAGTTGACACTTAGGATGGCAAAGAGAGAAAAATGATGAAGGGGGAAGACAAAAAAAGGTGTGAAAGGCTCACATCAATGAGGACAATCATAGGCGAGAGAAAGCCAAATGATAGATATGATGTGAGGAGTAGGGATTGCCATGCACATATGAGCTAAGGTAAGCTCTCGAATGGAACTAGTGGGGGTGCATCCAACTTGCTCGCTCAAGAATACCTAGAGCTCTTTTGAGGAGGCTCATCATTGGAATATACAAGCCAAGTTCTATAGTGTGAAGGTCCCCACATAGCTATATGCATGATTGATAATCTCTATGGAGTACAAGGTATAAGATGGAGTACGAGTGTGGATATCTCAAAAAGGAATAGTAGTGTGCCCCCTTCTCTCTTTTTATTTATTTTTCTATTTTTTTTGGCCTCAATGGCTCTTTCTATTTAACTCTCATTTGTCCTCTTTGGGATCTTTTGATTTTGTCCTCTTTGGGATCTTTTCCTTACTTTAGGGGCAACATAGATCTTTCACACTTTACAAAAGTACTCAACATAAAGAAAATGAAACTATCATGATGTATGCAAATGTATGCCTCTGCCAGTGTAGCAGGATATGCAATGATACTACCGCGTCATGTAGCAATGATTAGGGCAAGGCCCAACTAGCATGCGGCTCGTCGATCAAGCAAAAGCATGTATGACATGAAGATCAAGTCATGAGAAGATGGATGTTGCATGGCAATGTATCTCTGAAAGGCTATGGAAATGCCTTGATAGGTAGCTATGGTGGCTGTTTTGAGGAAGGATATAATGAGGCTTATGATGACAGAGCGTATCGTGCCAAGGATTTGGATGCACCGGCGAAGTATGCGCCAACTCTCGAGGTGCGAAAGGGCAATGCACGGTACCGAAGAGGCTAGAAAAATATGGCTAGGTGGAAGTGTCAACTTTCGAATACTCACATTAGTCCGAAGAACTCATGCACTTATTATCGGTAACTCTCAATCTAATTAGGAGGTTCACAAAGAGACAAGTACCCCGAGGAGGAGTGTATGAGGGTTTGGTTATCCTTGCGCATCCTCGACTCATGGTACGTGAGTGTACTCTAATATTCGATCCCTCCAAAGATTAGTGATCCATCTAGTAGCTAAAGTACTCAACTATTTTGTAGGTTTTCGAAAATAAACACGGATTGCCCAAAATACGACATCTATCACTAATAGGCTAAAGCTCTTGACACGAAAAGTTCAGACATTACTCATGGCAATACCTCAAAACTATTGCAAGTTACTACTAAAATTAAATAGCAACCTCAGTTACCTACTTTAAGTTAAGACACGCAACTCAGTGCAACAGGAAAACTCTCTTAACAAGATAAACATGAAAACTCAAGAGAGTTCGGCAACCAACTAAACAAAAGCTCTTTAAAAAGAAAAGCATGAAAACTAAGAGCTAAACATGACAGCAGCTATGGAAAGACAAAGAACACACACAGCAAAGATAAGCATGAAAATCCTATGTTGTGTTCTAGGTTGAAGTGGAGCGTGTTTCTCTCCCACACAAAGAAAGTTGGGTTCTAACTTGTTATGAACAGCAAGCAAAGCTAAAGAAAACTAAAAAAATAAACTAAGAGCAAGACGCTCCAAGCATAGCACATAACGCATGAAGTGAAAAAATATAGTGGAACGAAAGACGAACTGATAATTGTTGATGGAGAAGGGGATGCATGGGGGCATCCCCAAGCTTAGACGCTTGAGTCTTCTTGAATATTTCTTGGGGGTGCATGGGGGCATCCCCAAGCTTGAGCATTTGACCCTCCTGAATCTTCTTTTATCATCTTCCCTCGCACACTTGAAAACTCCCTTCATACATAACTCATCATAATCTGATTAGCGAGGTTAGTACCCACAATAAAATAATTTTTCCCTACTAGAAATAAAGATAATCTTGAAGAGCTACTGTTTCTCAAGATTGCCAAAAGGTTTTTGCAAAGAAAAAGCAAGCTCAAGGTTTGCAAAACGAAGGAAAGGCAAAACATGACAGAATCTGTGAAAAACAGACCAGCAGGTAGTAAATAATTTTTTCGGGGCACTTCTGTAACTCAAATCAAAAAACTCAGAACAGACGCTCGAAAGCCAATTGTATAGAGCACGCATTCAGAAAAATTCAGATCAAAAAGATGATCTGGTGATTTTATTTGAATTTTTCTGTCCAAGGACAGAATCTGTTTTCTAGACTGCATGTCACAACTTTTGAACTTTCTTGCAATCGGAGGCTAAACTTGGCACAAAGCTGAAAAGAAAAGATACAATGATGATGCTACTGTAGTAACAAACATCAAGACACAACAAAAGCAAAATAAAACCTAATTCGTTGTGGGCTGCCTCCCAAAAGCGCTTTCTTTTATGCCTTTAAGCTAGGCATGATGCAAAAAGAGAAGATCAAGTTTTATCAAGAGTAAGAGAATAGCTAGCCCGTGTAACGGACTCAAAAGGCAACTTAATCTTCTTTCTAGGGAAGTGTTCCATCCCTTTCTTGAGAGGGAATTGGAATTTTATATTCCCCTCTTTCATGTCAATGATAGCACCAACGGTGCGAAGAAAAGGATGTCCCAAAATAATTGGACATGAAGGTTCACATTCAATATCCATAATAGTAAAATCAACGGGAACATAATTGTCATTGACAATGATAAGAACATCTTCGATCTTCCCCAAAGGTTTCTTTACGGAAGAATCAACAAGACAAACACCAAAAGAACAAGGATCAAAAGGTTTCAATTCAAACATATCATACATTCTTTTGGGCATAACGGAGGTACTAGCTCCAACATCACATAAAGCATAGCAAGAGAAGTTATTCAACTTAATTTTAATCATAGGATCCCAACTATCTTCTAGCTTTCTAGGTATGGAGGCTTCTACCCTAAGCTTCTCCTCCCTAGCTTTGATAAGAGCATTAGTGATATGCTCCGTGAAGGCAAGATTAAGTGTGCTAGTGTGGGGATCTCTAGACATCTTGTGAAGAAAACCAATAACTTCAGAAAGGGTGCAATTATCAAAATCAAGGTCACTACTATCAAGTAAAGTGGTAGTGGTGTCCTTTAGGCTTACTTGTTTGGTAGCTTCTATGGTTATAGGAGTTTCTTCTTCTACGGTTGAGGTCATAGCATCACCATTAATAGGTCCAATGGGACTAGGAGTGCATTGGGTGCTAAGAGTTTGGGTATCCTCAACAACTTGGATAGTACCAACAGTGTGGTGGGTAGGAAGGCTCTTAATTCTATCTTCTTCCTCCTTTTCTCTAGCCCATCTCTCTTTAAGTTTAGCCATCATCCTAATGTTTTCATTAATTTGCACTTGAATAGCATTCATAGGAGTGGTCTTCCTCTCCTCAAGAGGAGAAGTTCTAATTTTAAGCAACTCTACCTCATGGGCTAAATTGTCTACCTTCGAAGAGAGATTATCTAGTTTGTCTAGTTTTTCTTCTACACTCTTATTGAAGGCCTTTTGGGTAGTGATGAAGTCTTTAAGCATAATCTCTAGTTCAGAAGTGGAGTTCTTGGTGCTAGGATAAGAATTGTTGTTCCCATAGGAATTAGAGGGGAACTGTCTAGGGTTGCTACCAAAATTACTCCTATAAGCATTGTTATTGAATTTTTGTCTAGAGATAAAGTTCACATCTACTTGATCTTGAGCAATCAAAGAATTTAAAGGAACATCATGAGGATCAATAGAAGATTGCTTGGAAAGTAGAGACATGATCAAGTCAACTTTTTCATTTAGGGAGGAAATCTCCTCGACAGAGTTTTACCTTCCTACCTGTTGGAGCGTGCTCGGTGTGCCAGTGGGAATAATTGGTCATCATCTCGTCGAGAAGCTTCGTGGCAGCACCAAGTGTAGTTGACATAAAGGTTCCTCCCGCGGCCGAATCTAACAAGTTCCGCGAGGTAAAGTTCAAGCCTGCATAAAAAGTTTGGATAACCATCCAAGTAGTCAAACCATGAGTAGGGCAGTTCTTGACAAGAGATTTCATGCGTTCCCAAGCTTGGGCAACGTGTTCATTATCCAATTGTTTAAAATTCATTATGTTACTCCTTAATTGGATAATTTTAGCAGGGGGATAGTACTTCCCAATAAAGGCATCCTTGCACTTGTCCCAAGAATCTATACTATTCCTAGGCAAGGATTGAAACCAGATTTTAGCTCCTCCTCTCAAGGAGAAAGGAAAAAGCTTAAGCTTAACAATATCACCATCTACTTCTTTGTACTTTTGCATATCACAGAGCTCAAAAAAATTATTTAAGTGCAAAGCAGCATCATCTCCAGCACCGGAGAATTGATCTTTCATAACTAGGTTTAGTAAAGCAGGTTTAATCTCATAAGAAGGTGCTGAAGTGGCAGGTGTAGCAATAGGCGTGCAGATAAAGTCATTGTTGTTATGACTAGTGAAGTCACACAACTTGGTGTTCTCGGTGGAACCCATAGCAGTAGCAAGCAAGATAACTATTTTTGTGGTTTTTGGTAAGGGACACTAAAGCAAAAACTGCAAGGTAAACTAACAAGACTAAAAAGCAAGGATAAAAGATAGCGTGCAACTCCCCTATCTTGAAGAGTGGAGTCCCCGGCAACGGCGCCAGAAACTTGCTTGATGGCTTCTCGCCCCTCGTTGGTTACCCCAAGTGGAAGGTTGAGATGTAGCGTAGCGGCAAATTTCCCTTGGCAAAGATACCAAGGATCGAATCCCGTGAGACTCCGAGGGTCGACAAGTAGGTGTCAACGGCGCCAGAAACTTAGCGGTTGACGGGACCTACACACAGATATAGATAATTTTGCTCCCAACGAGTACAGAGAGGTTGTCAATCCCTCCGGCCTTGTTGTTTACAAAGGATCAAACACAAGAGATAATAATGATAGCTATGACTACAACTAGGAAATAAAAACAGGAAGTAAATAGAAGGTGTGATCAGCGGTGGTAAAATGGACCGGGGTCCCATGATGTTCACTAGTGATGTCTCTCTCCCAAAAGACGATAAAATAGCAAAACGAGGTAAACAAATTACAGCTGGGCAATTGACAGGATTATGTGCGCAAACCAATGCTAACTATGCTGCAAAGAAAGGTAGAGGCTCAAAAGCATGGGCGGTACGCCAAGGCAAGTAGACCGAAATCCATCTGCATCTACTACTAATCATCCACCTTGAGATATCTATCCAGAACATCTCGCTGGTATTAAGTTGCGAATCCCACCCAAAGTGTAAACTCAAAGCAACAGACAACTGCATTAAAAGAACATTGCATAAAGTAAACAATCCTTGCACCCGCAAGTACAAGCACCGTTGTTTTCTCCCTTGTGGCAACAACACATCCCCTAGACTCATGTTTCTGTCACTCAAGCTAGTCATCAGGGGGCATGAACCTAAAATCAAGCATAACGCTCCCTCTTGGAGTTACTACCTACAACTTGGCCAAAGCAATAAACAGCAACGGAGAACATGCAAGCATTACTCAAGAACAAAGATATAAAAGAGGTGAATCAAATATATTACTCAAACACAATCAGAATATAGTCTCATAATCCATCAGATCCCAGCAAACTCAGCAAAGCAACAGCAGAATGATTACATATGTGCCTCGATCATGTAGGGCAGCTCACGAGGTCTAAACCATGAAGAGCAAAGAGGGGAGGAGAACATCACATAGCTACTGATCATGGACCCATGGTCCAAGGTGGACTACTCATAACTCATCCGGGAAGCGTCCATGGTGGTGGAGAAGCTCCCGGTGGTGGTTCTCCCCTCCGGCAGGGTGCCGGGAAGACTTCTCCTGATGCTCCCGATCTTGGAAGCGCTGCGGCGGCGGAACAGAGGCGAGATCGCGAAAAAGGGTTCTGTCCTCGAGGGTTTCGGGACGAGAGGGATATATATGCGAAGGGGGGCAGCCAGAGGCGGAGCAGGGGCCCCAGGCGCCCCCCTGGCGCGGCCAGGCGTGGGTCCGCGCCAGGTGGCCGCCTGGGCCTCCCCTCGCTCCCCTCTGGCCCATCTTTGGTTCTTCGCGAAGCTTCCTGTACGCTGATTTTTCCTATATTTTTCCTGGAATTTTTGGAGCACTTTTAATATGGGGGAAACCTGAAATAGAAAAACAGCAGAAAACAGGAACTGGCACTGTGGTGCACTGAGTTAATAGGTTAGTCCAAATATGATCAAAAGTGTATGGAAGTGCATCAATATCATAGCAATATCACACAAAAGAAGCATGGAGCAAGCAGAAATTATAGATACGTTTTGGACGTATCATGTGGCAGATGGGAATTTGTTAATATCCGCTTGTATATAACTTGACACCATATCCATAAGAATACACTACCTGTCGTGGAATTAGCACGACAGATGTCCGGTTTAACGGACTTAGTTGAGGAACCATCGCACGGGTTAGCTTGAAGGGGTTAAAAGCACACAAAGGACACATAGGGTTTATACTAGTTCGGCCCCTTCGATGAAGGTAAAAGCCTACGTCTAGTTGGGTTTGGTATTGCTTGGGCGTCGATGAACAGGGAGCGGATTGCTTGCCTGTGTCTCGACGAGTTGTTTCCTGTCCTTGAACCGTCGCCGGGTCGTCCCTTTATATAGAGGCGACGCCCGGTCCGGTTTACAGAGTCCCGAGGCCGGCTCATATTTGTGTCCGCCTCGGTCTCTGCTCTTTCTTCCTTGTCTCTCAAGTTACATGATAAGACGGTTTACAAACCGTAACTCTACACATGGGCCCTAAGCCTTCATGGGCCGTAACCTCTACTGAGCTTTACAATTATACAACTATATCATCACAATCCGGTTAACTCTAGCCGGTTTACACCTGCTAATAATATCCCTGACATTAGGCCCCATAATGATTTGAACTTGTTCATATCAGCCTTCTCAGTCTTGCATAATCTTCTTTCTTGTATCTTCTCAGTTTTTGTAAAACGGCTGTGACGTCATCCTTGAAAATCGTTTGATTCGACCGTGACATCACTTCCACATTTATCGCACACAGCTATTTATTATCTTTGCTTTAAAGGCCATCCCGAGAATCGAGGCGACAGGGAATCTTTATCCAATCTCTTTCTTCCTCAAATACCGCGCTTACCGTTTCGTCTCTCCTCGGCCTATAAATACCGTTGAGACCCATCTCTTTCCCCTTCTGCTTCTTCTTCCTCCGTCTTCGCACCCGAGCTTCCGCCGTCGTCCGTCGAGCTCGCCGTCGCCAGCAAGTCCGGCCGCTGCATCAACCTGAACGTGACCAGATAACTCGCCGCCTGTCGTTTCCTTCTGCCTCGGGTATCTCTCTTTCCCTCGCTGTAGATCTGTAGCTTAGGGTTCTTCCATGCCTCCGCCATTAGACCTCAAAAGCTTCGGCTGTTCATCCTATATGCCATGCTCGTAGTAGTTTTAACCTTAGTTTTATCTTCGAAACTTACTTCCGCTCCGCCGTCTTATGCTTAGATTTTTGCGTTAGATTCAATCCTTAGATTCATCCGCTCTGTATAAGACCCCCGTAGTTCTTCTGTAATAGACCTGCATAAGTTCTCTTTTTCTTATCGCTCAGATCTGTTTTACCTTAGCTTCTTGTAAAAACCTGTTTTCTTCATCCTCATAGATCTGTAAGATACTCGCCGGTTTAGTCAATCATGCATTTGTTTCTGCAACGTATCAACCATGAACCGACGGTTTAGCTTCTTTCTTTTTTGTTGTCATAAACCGGTAGCAGCTTGTTTCTCGCTTTCTTCCGGATTATCAATGCCATTAGTCCCTTGTCTAAACCATCGTTGTGATATTGCATATGTGACCGGTTTGTGCTTATGTACTTGAATAATCCGTATTTTATACTTCATCTTTTCAGTACCTTCTTTCTGCTAATATGTCTGCCAAGCAATTCGTTTCCTGTGACTGGGTTCCTTCTGTCATTACGGAAGAAGACTTAGTTAATGCCGCTGCAATTGGCACTCTGGGCCCTCAAGTAGTTCTAAAATGGCGAGCCCCAGGAAATGAATGCCCCCCTACTCCCAAAGAAGGAGAATTTATTGTCTTCTTTGACCATATGGCCCGGGGCTTTAGTCCTCCCGGTTCAAAGTTCTTCCGGGACGTACTTGCCGCTTTTCAACTTCACCCTCAGGACATAGGTCCAAATTCCATATCAAACATCTGCGATTTCCAAACTTTCTCCGAGGTGTATCTTCAAGAAGAGCCATCAGTCGATTTATTCCGGGATTTTTTCCATTTGAACCGGCGAACTGAGTTTGCTGGCGGACCTCATCAAGAACTGGGTGGGGTTAGCATTCAAAAGAGAAGAGATGCGGTCTTTCCTCACGCCGCTCTCCATACACACCCCAAGGATTGGAACAAGTCTTGGTTCTATTGCCACGACACTTCACCTGAAGGAGAGAGCCCACTGCCGGGTTATCGCGAACATCGTCTTCCTGAAGATCATCCTCTGCCGCAGCGTCTTAGCTCCTCAGAATGGCCCCGGTTTGCCTCTCAACTCGCTAAACTCAAAGCCTTTATGGCTAACGGATTTTGACTGGAGTTGATTTTATGCGTTGCTGGCTTGCCTGGAGTATCCTCCCTCTAAGCCGGCGCTCCAATTTGATGTATCAGTATTCCGGAAAGCCGGATGACCCTCAGCGGTTTACCGACGTAGTACTTCCTGAAATGGAAGTTATTGAATCTACAAAGAAAATGCTCAACATCTCTTTGGAGGAATGTAGCAAAACCGATCTGGCTCCATATTATAAGAGGAACAAACTGCCAGCGGTAAGCCTTAATCTCTTCTGTCTGTTTCTAATCCGTCCATTTAAATTATCTTCCATTTATCTTTCCTCTTGTATATAGGCCGACGATCCTTTCTGGAAAAGGAAACCTCAGGACAAGTCAGGCAAATAGCCACGCAGGAAAACCTGTGCTGTTAAGAAGAAAAAGGCAGCTGCTGGCTCCGGGTCACATGCTGAAGAAGATGATCCAGATTCTGAGGTATGAGTTAATCCGGATATGATTTGTTCACTTTTATCCAGACTTGTGTTAACAGTGTCTTTTCACAGGATTTGGCTGAAGGGGATAAAGCGACAGAAACTGAGGTAATCGCTCTTTCTTCAGATTCAGAACCACCTCCACAAAAAATTCGTCGGGTAGTCCGGAAATATCAGTTTTCTCATCTTTATGCTCAATTGGACCCAAATTTTCTTTTGAAGAAACAGCAACATGAAGCCCGCCGGACTACACGCCATAGTGGCCATGTAGTCGAGTCTTCCGGAATATCTCTCACTCTGGCTCGGAGGTGCCGCTTTGAGGTTTTACTTTCTCCAACTCTTCTTCATCCCAAGGCCGGACTTATTCGCAAGCCACTTAAACTGTATGATCCTAATTATCAGGAGACTCCTTTATCATCTTCCGGCGAATCAACTGCCACAAAGGTCCCAACTCTGAAGACCGTCCATGGGTAAGTCTTTTACCTCATCCGGTTTACTTTTGTATTTGCTTTTGTGATTCTGATTTCTTTTTCAATTCCATTCAGTAAGCCCAAACCTAGCAAAAGGGCAAAGGCCAGCAAAACGGCTGCTGAGACTGCCAATGATGATCCGGCGGCTGATCCGGATACAGTCATCCCTCCGGAAAATGAGCCTACAGTTCATCTTGAAGATCCCGCTCCCATGGATCATAACTATACCACTGCTCCTGAGAATCCCAACGCTGAAGATGTCCATGAACCGGCGAGTCCTGCCCGGGCCAACCCTCCTCGGACTATCCCAGCTCCCGCTAGTCCGGTTCATACTGCTACTCCACAACCGGCCGCTGCCTCTTCTCCGGAAATTCAAATATCCGGCACCGGTTTTACCGCTCCTGCTGAGCCTGTCGTTTTAGCCAAGCATACTGCTAAAGCGGAGGAAATCCAGCAAGAGAAGGGCAAGTGGAGTACAAACTTGTCCAGGTATGCCGAGCTGAGTGCCCAGGAGCTTTATTCCGGGTATTTAAACCGGCTACATACCAGTCGGGACTATGAAGCGGGTTTGGTCAATCTGATGAAGGATAAATATGAGGTATCTTACTTGTCTTTTGCTTTTGCCCCACGGTGGGCGCCAACTGTCGTGGAATTAGCACGGCAGATGTCCAGTTTAACGGACTTAGTTGAGGAACCATTGCACGGGTTAGCTTGAAGGGGTTAAAAGCACACAAAGGACACATAGGGTTTATACTAGTTCGGCCCCTTCGATGAAGGTAAAAAGCCTACGTCTAGTTGGGTTTGGTATTGCTTGGGCGTCGATGAACAGGGAGCGGATTGCTTGCCTGTGTCTCGACGGGTTGTTTCCTGTCCTTGAACCGTCGCCGGGTCGTCCCTTTATATAGAGGCGACGCCCGATCCGGTTTACAGAGTCCCGAGGCCGGCTCATATTTGTGTCCGCCTCGGTCTCTGCTCTTTCTTCCTTGTCTCTCAAGTTACATGATAAGACGGTTTACAAACCGTAACTCTACACATGGGCCCTAAGCCTTCATGGGCCGTAACCTCTACTGAGCTTTACAATTATACAACTATATCATCACAATCCGGTTTACTCTAGCCGGTTTACACCTGCTAATAATATCCCTGACACTACCGGTGTGAGTAACCGTGACGGTCTCTTTCCGAAGGGCTTCGGGAAGTGAACACGGTGGGGTTATGCATGAACGTGAGTAGCTAGGGTCACTTATTGATCATCTTTGGCGACCGTTGGCACATTTCTCTTCTCGCTCTGAATTCGTAAGCTAGTTGCTTAGTGCTTGCTGCAGACACTTTATTACCTCTCCACACCTATAAGGCTTTGTTAGTTTTGATACCCTGGAATGGGATTGCTGAGTCCTTCTGACCGATGGATTACAACACACACCAGATGCAGGTACATCCGAGAACGATGCAGGAGATGGATCAGAACTTCAATGGGAGTTCGATGAAGAGCGTGGACGTTACTATGTTTCGTATCCCGACGATCAGTAGTGGTTCTTACTAGGAGGATCCGCGGCTTGTGTTTATGGTATGTTTCTCGTTTGGATTTTCGTCCGTAGTCGGACCCTGTGTTATTTGGATGAATGTATGCATTGTGTGACGTGGCGAGTGTAAGCCAACTATTTTTTACCTTTTCATCCCTAAACTTTTACATGAGATGTGCAAAGATACCACGCTTGTGATCATTCCAGAATGCGCTTATGTCTCTAAGTCGCGCCTCGACACGTAGGAGATATTGTTGCATCCTGGGCATTATAGTACGAGCCACCCTCGGTTGGTGCTGTCGACGGAGATGCCCGAGTCTAGTGACAGGTGGCTCAACGCGAAGCTTACTGACCCTCGGGCGGAGAAGGTGCTGGAGAAGATGACCGCCGACTTGAAGCCTGATGACCCAGAAGTGGTGAAGTTGATGAGGGCCATGATCTTCAAGGAATTCCTGGCACGCCATGTAGCTCCACTTCAGGCGTACTTGCGCCCCTTGTGGACGCTCGGGGACGAGACGGACAACCTCCGACTGCACCTTCATGCCCTGTCCGACAAGCAGCTTAGAGCAGCTCTCCGCCTCCTGGTTGGGGACGATTTGGGGTATCCGCCTGTTATACACGTCACCCTGTACCGACGCCAGGATGGGGCGATGGTGGCGGCATCCATGCCCACCTTCGATGGACGCGAGCTTGTGCCTCCGGTGCCCCCCAAGGCCCAGATGGCGACTGATCCGGTGGAGCTGTCTTGAGGCGACTCCAGCGGGGAGAAGTTCTCAGAGGCGACCGCGGAGGGGGCCGGGGAGTCCTCTCCTCCATGCAAGGCCGATCTCCTCCATGCCTTCCCTGATGACGATGACGCCGATGACCACCCGGTGAAGGAGGCGACACCCCCCGCCGGGGTCACCACGAGGTCTAAACTCACTCCCTCGAAGAACCCGCCAGCTGGGGTTCCGATGAAGAGTAGGTCGGCGCTGATCTCCCGAGGCGACGCTCCGGCTTTGACACCGCCTGACTCTACCACTGTGCCAGCCGCCGTGGCCTCATCTGCGCCAGCGCCATAGGCTGCGAGGCCCGTGGGCTCCATGGTGAAGAGGCCACGGGGTTACGCCGCTGTGGACCAGTAAGTACCTTGGCCTGGTCTTGCCTTCACCCTTGATTTTGTTGCCAATGTCGGACACCTTCCCTTGTATCGCCAGGCCAATGCCGTTGGTGAAGAAGAAGAAGGAGGAGGCGACCGCATCAGAGGCCCAGCTATCTGGCTTGACTTCGCCCCCTCCGACGCAGATGGGCGGTGGACGTGCCCCTGCTTCTGCTGCCCGGTCGTCCTCGCGAGGCCCTGTGCACAAACCACAGGAGGGGACGACATCCTTGGTCAAGCCGGTTCCGGAGGTGCCCATCCCCAGCTCGCATGCGGGTGTTGTCTAGGCTCAAGAGCTCTTGAACACGCCACATCTTCTTCCTCTGGCCGCGCCGATAGCTCACGACTCTTCCGCTTCGTCTGACTCCTTGGAGGGGGCTTTTTCCACGCTGGTGTAGCTCAGGGACAACCTCCAAGGCACTGACCATCATCTGGTGGTAGGCGCTTGGAGCTAGTCTCAGGCTGGCTGAACTGTGACACTTCCGTTAGGGCTATGCTGAGCCAAGCCGTGGCGGCTTCCGAGGAGGACAAGCGGGCCGCCGGCCAAGCCGCAGCCGCCCGCGAGCCGGTGCTGAAGGATGTGCAGGCTGCCGAGGAGCGATGCTGGTCGATGGAGGCTAAGCTGAAGTCCATGAGCGACGAGCGCGTGATGGAGGAGAAGAAGATGAAAGCCCAAGAAGACACCATAGCCAGTCACGACACTGAGTTGGAGCAGCTGGCGAAGGCGCATGCTGTAGAGCGCAGTCGCCTTGAGGAGATGGGGCGGGAGGTGAACGCGGAGAAGGCCTAGCTGGAGGCCAAGGCAAAGGTTCTGGATGAGGATCGTGCGGCCTTCAAGTCCCTGGAGGAAAGGTCTCGCCAAGCGCTGAGGGCACTCTACGAGAAGGGCTTGGAGAAGCCGTTGGTGACGGACGACGAAGGCCCCGCCAGCTGCTTCCCTATCTTGTTATGGTGCTCGAGGGTGTCGTCAACGAGATTGGCCCCATAGTGGAAGGGGAAGCCCGCGCACTTTCCTCCTTAGCCCTGACGTGTGTCTTTAGCCACCTGCATCTTCGCGATTCCGATGCTGACCTTGGTGCACTGCTCGAGCCTGTGGACGAAGAGCGCTGCGAGCCCGCCGCTGTAGCCGTGAAGGGCCAGGTGGAGGCCTTGCTGAAGAAGTTCCTCGCCATCGACCCCTCACCTCCAGCCGACTACGCGACCGACCATGCGGCCGAGGCTAGCTCTGTAGGGCTTGGCGGTGCTGCCGATGGAGAAGCGCTTCCTGGCTGCGGTGCCCAAGGCTGAAGAAGGGGCCCACTGGTGGATGACGGTGCTCCTTCCTATCTTTACTTTCCCGTAAACGTGCATGTGACGTGCCTCGTGGAAGTGTTAAAACTCATGTTTGATGCTTGAAGGACAATTTGGCTTGTCATAATTGCTAGCTATTCGCGGTTCCCTTCCTATTTGCTTTGTTGTCTTTGTTGTTCTACGTCAGTAGAGCCCGGCCTCGCGTGTACCTTAGCTGCCGTTGGGCCGTCCAGATCACCAGGACATGACCAAGGGATGAGGGGCTCCGTGACCAGTTAGGCTCCTGATTCATGATGCTCAAGAGTCCTCCTTGACGTGCAAACGGTCTCTAGGAAGGAAGCGCAAAACAAGGCTTTAGCGTTCTGCGTCGGCAGGGCCCAGCCCCACGCGTACCTCCGTCGCCGCTGGCTTGTCCGGATCACCAGGACAAGACCAAGGAGTGAGGGGCTACGGGACCAGTTAGGCCCTTGGGTCGTGATAACCCACAAGTGTAGGGGATCTATCATAGTCCTTTCGATAAGTACGAGTGTTGAACCCAACGAGGAGCAGAAGGAAATGATAGGTAGTTTTCAGTAAGGTATTTTCTACAAGCACTGAAATTATCGGTAACAGATAGTTTTGTGATAAGGTAATTGGTAACAAGTGACAAATAGTAAAAGTAAATAAGGTGCAACAAGCTTGCCTAATCCTTTTTGTAGCAAAGGACAAGCCTGGATAAACTCTTATATGAAGGAAAGCGCTCCCGAGGACACATGGGAATTATCGTCAAGCTAGTTTTCATCACGTTCATATGATTCATGTTCGTTACTTTGATAATTTGGTATGTGGGTGGACCGGTGCTTGGGTGCTGCCCTTACTTGGAAAAGCATCCCACTTATGATTAACCTCTATTGCAAGCATCCGCAACTACAAAAGAAGTATTAAGGTAAACCTAACCATAGCATGAAACAAGTGGATCCAAATCAGCCCCTTACGAAGCAACGCATAAACTAGGGTTTAAGTTTCTGTCACTCTAGCAACCCATCATCTACTTATTACTTCCCAATGCCTTCCTCTAGGCCCAAACAATGGTGCAGTGTCATGTACTCGACGTTCACATGACACCACTAGAGGAAAGACAACATACATCTCATTAAAATATCGAACGAATACCAAATTCACATGACTACTTATAGCAAGACTTCTCCCATGTCCTCAGGAACAAATATAACTACTCACAAAGCATATTCATGTTCATAATCAAAGGGGTATTAATATGCATAATGGATCTGAATATATGATCTTCCACCAAGTAAACTAACTAGCATCAACTACAAGGAGTAATCAACACTACTAGCAACCTACAGGTACCAATATGAGGTTTTGATACAAAGATTGGATACAAGAGATGAACTAGGGTTTGAGAGGAGATGGTGCTGGTGAATATTTTGATGAAGATAACCCTCCTCAAGATGGGAGAGTTGTCGGTGATGACGGCGGTGACGATATCCCCCTCCCGGAGGGAAGTATCCCCAGCAGAACAGCTCCGCCGGAGCCCTAGATTGGTTCCGCCAAGGTTCCGCCTCGAGACGACGACGTTTTGTCCTGAAAGCCTCCTTATAATTTTTTCCAGGTCAAAACGCCTCATATAGGAGAAGATGGGCATCGAGAAGTCACCAGGTGGCCCACAAGGCAGGGGCGCGCCCAGGGGGCGCCCCCACCCTCGTGGACAGGTGGTGGCCCCCTAACGTATCTCTTTCGCCAGATATTTTTTATATTTTCCAAAATGGTGTTTCGTGAAGTTTTGGGTCTTTTTGAGTTGTGCAGAATAGGTCTCCAATGTTTGCTCCTTTTCCAGCCCAGAATTCGAGCTACCAGCATTCTCTCTCTTCATGTAAACCTTGTAAAATAAGATAGAAAAGGCATAAGTATTGTGACAAAGCGTGTAATAACAGCCATAGTGCAATAAATATCAACATAAAAGCATGATGCAAAATGGACGTATCAACTCCCCCAAGCTTAGACCTCGCTTGTCCTCATGCGAAAGCCGATAGCGAAAATATGTCCACATGTTTAGAGATGGAGGTGTCGATAAAAATAAAATACGGACATGAGGGCATCATGATCAACCTTATAACAGCAACACATATATATATATGGTCATATGACTTTTATGCTAAAGTAACAATCTATTCACAAAGTCAAGTATGAATCAGAAACTTCATTGAAAACTAACAAACTATGATCTCGGTCATTGAAGCAATCACAATTTATCGTAACATCGAAAAGAGTCAATATAAGAGCTTTGCAGCAAGTCCACATACTCAACTATCATTTAGTCTTTCACAATTGCTCACACTCACACAATACTTATGGGTATGGAGTTTTAATCGGACATAGAGAAAGATAGGGGCTTATGGTATTGCCTCCCAACCTTTTACCTCATGGTTAATGTCAACAGTAATGGACCATGATAACTTGCATCCAATTGGGTATATATGTCAGGATCTTTCCAACACAATGTGCTTGCCAAAGGATAAGATGTAAAAAGGAAAGGTGAAAATCACCTTGACTCTAATAAGGTAAGAACAAAATATAGGCCCTTCGCAGAAGGAAGCAAAGGTTGTCATGTGCTTTTATGGTTGGATGTGCAAAATCTTAGCGCAAAAGAACGTCACTTTATATTGCCACTTGTGGCAGGGACCTTTATTATGCAGTTCGTCGCTTTTATTACTTCCATATCACAAGATCGTATAAAGCTTACTTTCTCCACACTAATAGATCATACATATTTTAGAGAGTTGCAACAATGACAACTTACTTAAAGGATCTTACTCAATTCATAGGTAGGTATGGTGTACTCTCATGGCAAAACTGGGTTTGAGGATGTATGGAAGCACAAGTAGTATCTCTACTTGGTGAAAGGAGTTTTGGCTAGAATGAGGGGGAAAGGCAAGCTCAACATGTTGGATGATCCATGACAATATACTTTATTTCGGATATAGGAAGACATAACCCATTATGTTATCTTCCTTGTCCAACATCAACTCTTTAGCATGTCATATTTTAATGAGTGCTCACAATCATAAAAGTTGTCGAAGATAGTATATTCGTATGTGAAAACCTCTCTTTCTTTATTACTTCCTATTAATTGCAGCGATGACCAAAACTAGGTTTGTCAACTCTGAACAACTTTTATTCATCATACTCTTTATATGTGAAGCCATTACCTTCAATAAGATCAATATGATCTCTTGATATTTTTATATTTTCTTTTATTCTCTCATGACCATAGAGAGAGAATCAAGCCCTTGACTCAACACTAATCTTTATTATATATATCTCACGGACTTGATTACAAAGGTAAAGATCAAAAAGCAAAGGCTCGCAACTAGATCATTCTAAACTTTGTTCTACTAGATCAAGATATTACTAAAAGGATCGAACTACGAAAAACGGTGAAGATAGGAGTGTGATGGTGATACGATACCGGGGCACCACGCCCAAGCTTGGCAGTTGCCAATGGGAGTGCCCATACCGATGTGATTATGTCTCCTTCTTCGGAGGTGGTGATGGAGTTGTTGATGATGTAGGCTTGTCGTCCATCTTCCAAGGCATGAGCTCACCATTGTAGAAGGATGATCGAGTCTTCGTGGTCCTCAAATCTACAGCTAAACTCATCTTCTTGAATCTATATTCATACTCATAGTTTTGGTTTTGCGGGTCATAGATCTGGTCTTGGAGGTGCTCGATTTTCTCTTGGAGCTCGGAAATGGCTTCCCCAATGATATTGGCGTCCAGCTTGTGGTTGTTGGCGAGCTCCGTGATCATCATGTGGTTGGCATTGAGTCCTCATTCCACCATACCTTGACACTTGAAAACTTTCTGCTCCATTGCTTCAAGTCTTTTCTCCACGCTTCCGGTCCTCCTTGGTCCCTCAACATCGCGGATGTGAAGCACCCCCTCACGCACCTTGATGGTTTGAGGGTGTTGCAGCACTTCCATGAGGTAAGGGTTGATGACCTTCTCAAAGAGCTTGTCCTTGGGGTGCTGGAAGACGTCATGATGATCTAGATCTGTCAGAAACAGCAGCTCGAAACGAAAACAGAGGATTTTTACGTGATACAGTGGTCAAAACCTTCGGGAGAATATATAGTGAAATTTTACCGACCGAAAGAAGTAACGTGCAAGAAATCAGAGTCCGGGAGGCACACGAGGTGCCCACGAGGCAGGGGGCGCGCCCAGGGGGTAGGGCGCGCCCTCCACCCTCGTGGATGCCTCGTGTCCATTCCGGACTGCCTCTTATTTTTCTATTTTTCTAAATATTCCAAAATAGTGAAACAATTCCACAAGAACTGTTTTGGAATTGGTTTACTTACCGTACCACATACCTCTTCCTTTTCGGGGTATGAATCGTTCAGGAAAGTGTACCTTATGTATTCCTCCGGGGTTACGGTTTCAATAACATTGGTTTCAACATTTATGGGATTACCTGAGATATAATGTTTGATTCTTTGACCGTTCAACACCTTTGGATTTGTGCCTTCGAAATTGTTGATTTTTATGGCACCGGAACGATAGACCTCCTCGATAACGTAAGGACCTTCCCATTTAGAGAGAAGATTTCTTGCAAAAAATCTTAAACGAGAGTTGTATAGCAAGACATAATCACCTACGTTAAACTCATGCTTTTGTATCCTTTTGTCATGCCATCTTTTGACCTTCTCTTTAAACAGCTTGGCATTCTCATAGGCTTGGGTTATCCATTCATCTAGTGAGCTAATGTCAAATAACCTCTTCTCACCGGCAAGTTTGAAATCGTAATTGAGATCTTTAATAGCCCAATATGCATTATGTTCTAGCTCAAGAGGTAAGTGACATGCTTTTCCATAAACCATTTTATATGGAGACATACCCATAGGATTTTTGTATGCAGTTCTATAGGCCCATAATGCATCATCAAGTTTCTTGGACCAATTCTTTCTAGACCTATTAACTGTCTTTTGCAAAATTAATTTCAGCTCTCTGTTACTTAGTTCTACTTGACCACTAGACTGTGGGTGCTAAGGGGATGCAGTTCTATGATTAACATCATACTTAGCAAGCATTTTACGGAAAGCACCATGAATAAAGTGTGAACCACCATCAGTCATTAAGTATCTAGGGACTCCAAACCTTGGAAAAATAACCTTTTTAAGCATCTTAATAGAGGTGTTGTGATCAACACTACTAGTTGGAATAGCTTCTACCCACTTAGTAACGTAATCAACAGTAACTAAAATATGTGTATACCCATTAGAGGAAGGAAACAGTCCCATATAATCAAAGCCCTAGACATCAAATGGTTCAATAACAAGTGAGTAATTCATCGGCATTTCTTGGCGTCTAATGATATTACCAATTCTTTGACATTCATCACAAGACAAGACAAACTTACGAGCATCCTTGAAGAGAGTAGGCCAATAAAAACCAGATTGCAATACCTTATGTGTTGTTCTATCTCTAGCATGATGTCCTCCATAAGCTTTGGAGTGACACTTCCGTAGGATCTGTTCCTGTTCATGCTCAGGTACGCAATTTCTAATAATACCATCTACTCCTTCTTTATAAAGGTGTGGGTCATCCCAGAAGTAATGTCTTAAATCATAGAAGAACTTTTTCTTTTGCTGGTATGTGAAACTAGGTGGTATAAACTTAGCAACAATGTAATTAGCATAATCAGCATACCATGGAGTAGTACGAGAAGCATTTATGACAGCTAATTGTTCATCAGGAAAGCTATCATCAATAGGTAGTGGGTCATCAAGAATATTCTCTAGCCTAGACAAGTTGTCTGCAATGGGGTTCTCAGCCCCCTTTCTATCAGTAATATGCAAATCAAATTCTTGTAGCAGGAGAACCCATCTAATAAGTCTAGGTTTAGCATCCTTATTTTCCATAAGGTATTTGATAGCAGCATGATCAGTGGGAATAATTACTTTAGAATCAACAATATAAGGTCTAAACTTATCACAAGCAAATACGGCTGCTAAAAACTCCTTCTCAGTAGTAGCATAATTTCTCTGGGCACTGTCTAGAGTTTTACTAGCATATTGGGTAATATTCAATTTCTAATCAACTCTTTGTCCTAGAACAACACCTACATCATACTCACTAGCATCGCACATAATCTCGAAGGGTAAATTCCAGTCAGGAGGCAGGACAATAGGTGTAGAGATCAATGCTTTCTTAAGTATTTCAAATGCTTCTACACAATCATCATCAAAGACAAAAGGAACGTCTTTTTCTAAGAGATTAGTCAGAGGCCTAGAGATTTTGGAGAAGTCCTTAATGAACCTCCTATAAAACCTTGCATAACCAAGGAAACTTCTTATACCTTTGATGTCCTTGGGACGTGGCATCTTTTCAATAGCATCAACTTTAGCTTTATCAACTTCAATACCTCTTTCAGAAATTTTATGCTCCAAGACAATGCCTTCATTAACCATAAAGTGGCACTTTTCCCAATTGAAGACAAAATTAGTTTCTTCACTTCTCTGCAAAACTCGATCAAGGTTTCTCAAACAATCATCAAAAGAAGTTCCGTAAACGGAAAAATCATCCATGAAAGCTGATACGTCTCCAACATATCTACTTTGCCAAACACTTTTGCCCTTGTTTTGGACTATAACTTGCATGATTTGAATGGAACTAACCGGACTGATGCTGTTTTCAGCAGAATTCCCATCGCTTGAAAATCAACGGAGAATTATTTCAGAAAATATAAAAAATACCTGCAAGAGGATCCACACCGAGGGGCCCACGGGCTGTCCTCGAGGGTGGGGGGCGCGCCCCCCTTCCCAGGGCGCGCCCCCTTGCCTCGAGGGCCCCCCGAAGCTCCACCGACGTATCCCCAGGTCCTATATATTCCGTTTCGTGCAGAAAAAAATCAGGGAGAAGGAATAATCGCGTTTTACGAGACGGAGCCGCTGCCAAACCCTAATCTCTCTCGGGAGGGCTAATCTGGAGTCCGTTCGGGGCTCCGGAGAGTGGAGATCGTCGCCATCGCCATCATCAACCTTCCTCCATCACCAATTCCATGATGCTCACTGCTGTGTGTGAGTAATTCCATCGTAGGCTTGCTGGACGGTGATGGGTTGGATGGGATCTATCATGTAATCGAGTTAGTTTTGTTAGGGTTTGATCCCTAGTATCCACTATGTTCTAAGATTGATGTTGCTATGACTTTGCTATGCTTAATGCTTGTCACTAGGGCCCGAGTGCCATGATTTCAGATCTGAACCTATTATGTTTTCATGTATATATGTGTGTTCTTGATCCTATCTTGCAAGTCTATAGTCACCTACTAAGTGTTATGATCCGGCAACCCCGAAGTGACAATAATCGGGACCACTCCCGGTGATGACCATAGTTTGAGGAGTTCATGTATTCACTATGTGTTAATGCTTTGGTCCGGTACTCTATTAAAAGGAGGGCTTAATATCCCTTAGTTTCCAATAGGACCCCGCTGCCACGGGAGGGTAGGACAAAAGATGTCATGCAAGTTCTTTTCCATAAGCACGTATGACTATATTCGGAATACATGCCTACATTGCATTGATGAACTGGAGCTAGTTCTGTGTCACCCTAGGTTATAACTTCTACATGATGAATTGCATCCAACGTAATTTCCCATCACCGATCCAATGCCTACGAGCTTTACCTATATTGCTTGCCGCTTATTTACTTTTCCGTTGCTACTATTACAAGAACTACAAAAACACTATCTTTACTTTTATCACTGCTACCGCCACTATCATACTACTTTGCTACTAAACTGTCTTGCTGCAGATACTAAGTTTCCAGGTGTGGTTGAATTGACAACTCAGCTGCTAATACTTAAGAGTATTCTTTGGCTCCCCTTGTGTCGAATCAACAAATTTAGGTTTAATACTTTACCCTCGAAAACTATTGTGATCCCCTACACTTGTGTGTTATCAAGACTATTTTTTGGCGCCGTTGCCGGGGAGCATAGCTCTATTCTTTAAGTCACTTGGGATTTATATCTGCTTATCACTATGAAGAATTTGAAGGACTCAAAAACCAAGATCTTACCCTCAACTACGAGGGGAGGTAAGGAACTGCCATCTAGCTCTGCACTAGATTCTCCTTCTGTTATGAATAAACTTGCGACACATACTCCTGCTATTGAATCTGATATGTCGTATGTTCTTGATGATGCTACTTCTACTATGTATGATGAAACTACCTCTATGCCTGATACTGTGCCACTAGGTGAATTTCTAGATGAACAAATTGCTAAGGTTAGGGAGAGTGCAAATGTTGATGATATTTATGAAAGTGATGATGAAACTACTCCCAATAGATATGAATTGCCTGTTGTGCCTGAGGGTTATGTTATGGATGAAGAAACTGCTAGAGACTTTCTTGCTTGCAATGATAGATATGATCTTAAGAAGTTATTAGCTAAGTTGAAAGAAAAGTCCTTGAATGCTAGAATGAAACATGACCCTGCTTTTGCTACTTCACCTATCCGTGTGATTGATAAGGATTATGAATTCTCTGTTGATCCTGAGTTAATTACTTTGGTTGAATCTGATCCTTTCCATGGCTCTGAGTCTGAAACTGTTGTGGCACATCTTACCAAATTGAATGATATAGCCACCCTATTTACCAATTATGAAAAGATTCGCTACTATTATATCGTTAATTTATTTCCGTTCTCGTTAAAGGGTGATGCTAAGAATTGGTTTAATTCTCTTGATCCTGGTTGTGTGCGTAGTCCCCAGGATATGATGTATTACTTTTCTGCTAAATATTTTCCCGCTCATAAGAAACAAGCTGCCTTACGGGAAATATATAACTTTGCTCAAACTGAAGAAGAGAGTCTCACACAAGCTTGGGGGAGGCCTCTCCAGTTACTTAATGCTTTGCATGATCATCCTCTTGAGATGCATGATATACTTGATTTCTTCTATAATGGACTAACCGATGCTTCCAGAGACCACCTGGATAGTTGTGCTGGTTGTGTTTTCAGGAAAAGAACAGTGGAACAAGCTGAATTACTATTGAATAATACGCTAGCGAATGAAAATAATTGGACACTTCCTGAACCAGCCCCTAAGCCAACTTCAAAGAAAAGAGGTGTTTTATTTCTCAGTCCTGAAGACATGCAAGAGGCAAAGAAATCTATGAAAGAAAAAGGTATTAAAGCCGAAGACGTTAAGAATTTACTGCCTATTGAAGAAATACATGGTCTTGATAACCCGACACAGGTAGTAAAGGTAAATTATCTCTATAGATTTGATGAAGGTGATATTCCTCGTTATAAGTCTGCTAGCCAATGCTTAGATGTGTTTGACAATTTCATTGTGAAACAAGAAAACTTCAATGCTTATGTTGGTAGACAATTACAACACAATGCTCATATGATTGAACGCTTGAGTGATTATCTGTCCAGTGCTAAATATGAACTGAAACTCATTAGTATACATGCTCCCATGGTCACCACTCAAGTAGAACAAGTACTTAAGGCTCAGAACGATTTTCTCAATGAATTAAATAGTAAGAACAATGACAATGCCATTAGAGTTGTGACTAGAGGTGGTAGAATGACTCAGGAACCTCTATATCCTGAAGGCCACCCTAAGAGAATTGAGAAAGATTCTCAGAGAGCTAATATAGATGCACCTAGTTCTTCTAAGAAGAAGAAAAAGAAAAAATGATAGAATTTTGCATGCTTCTAGTGAACCTATAGCTCACCCACCTGAGAATCCCAATGATATATCTGTTTCTGATGCTGAGACACAATCTGGTAATGAACATGAACCTAGTGATAATATTAATGATGATGTTCATGTTGGTGCTCAACCTAGCAATGATAATGATGTAGAGATTGAACCTGCTGTTGATCTTGATAACCCACAATCAAAGAATCAACGTTATGATAAGAGAGACTTTGTTGCTAGGAAGCACGGTAGGGAAAGAGAACCATGGGTTCAGAAACCCATGCCTTTTCCTCCGAAACCATCCAAGAAAAAGGATGATGAGGATTTTGAGCGCTTCGCTGAAATGATTAGACCTATCTTTTTGCGTATGCGTTTGACCGATGTGCTTAAAACAAATCCTTATGCCAAGTATATGAAAGATAATATTACCAACAAAAGAAAGATACCTGATGTAGAGATCTCCACCATGCTTGCCAATTACACTTTTGAGGGTGGAATGCCTAAGAAATTAGGAGATCCAAGAGTACCTACTATACCTTGCTCCATTAAGAGAAACTATGTTAAAACTGCTTTGTGTGATCTTGGAGCCAGTGTTAGTGTTATGCCTCTCTCTTTATATCCTAGACTTGACTTGAGTAAGTTGACACCTACTGAAATATATTTGCAAATGGCCGATAAATCAACTGCTATACCTGTCGGAATTTGTGAGGATGTGCCTATTGTGGTTGCAAATGTTACTATTCTATCGGACTTTGTTATACTTGATATTCCCGAGGATGATAGTATGTCTATTATTCTTGGAAGACTTTTTTTGAATACTGCAGGGGCTGTTATTGATTGCAACAAAGGCAATGTCACTTTTCATGTCAATGGTATTGAGCATACGATACACTTTCCGAGGAAACAACCTCAGGTCTTCAGTATCAATTATATTGGAAAAACTTCAACTATTACTATTGGAGGTTTTGAGTTTCCTATTCCCACTATCAAGAAGGCATATGACATACTTATTGTTGGGGACATACATATCCGCATTGAGGTAACATAGTGTTATTCGAAAATTCTCCGGTTTCATGTTACTCGGAAAGAGATTATTAACAAGACTTGATCAACCTTGTTAATGGATTCCTTTTGATGAGCATGGGATAGGTGAATCTAGATAGCACAAACCTTCTGTACCCTCCTTTTAATTTCTGTTAATTAGGTTAAATAAAAGTAAATTAGCATTATCTGTCTGTTTCTAGACTTATCCGTGTAATAAAAAAATATCCCGAAAATAAAAGTTCTCCAAATGCCATGAAAATGAAATATGATTTTTCTAGAATATTTAAGAAAATATGGCACTGAACACACAGCGAGGGGAGCCAGCACGTGGCCTCGAGGGCACAAGGCGTGCCCCTCTGCCTCGAGGGCCCCACATGGCACCCCTCCACTTATCCTTTCACCCATACTCTTCTTCTTCCTCCCAAAAAAATCCCCAACCAGCTCAAACCCGAGTTCTAGCTCGTTTTGCTGCCATTTTCGATCTCCTTGCTCAAAGCACCATTCACCAAACTGTTTGGGGAGATTGTTCCTTGGTATGTGACTCCTACATTGGTCCAATTAGTTTTTGTTCTAGTGCTTTATTCTTTGCAAATTTATGTTGCTGTGGTGACCTTGTTCTTGAGCTTGCATGTCAAATTTTCTTGGTCCCAAGTAGTTCTAATGCATGATATAGCCTCTAGGCACTTATAGGAGTTGTTGCTATCATTCTTGTTGAGTTTGGTTAACTTTTATTGTGAGTTACTAAAAATTTCAAAAAATTCAGAAAAGGAAAATGTTAAAAAGAATATTGAGGGGCTCTTCCAGCAAGAGCTCGGAGGAGAAGAAGAAAGAAGAAAATAAGAAGCCCAAGTATCATCTTCCTCGCATGGCAGAAGTTCGACCATGCGAATGGCCTTGTAATAATTTCATGATGTCCGCCGGTATTTACGAAGACTTTTATTGGATGGAGAATAATGCAGGCCTCACCGACTTCATCAACGACCAAAAAGAACAATACCTCTTACTCACCAATATTTTTACGCAAAGCTTTCATTTCCATTCTAGGAAAACATCACCTACGGTGGAGTTTCACTTATATGATGTGGTTAAGGAGATATCAATGTTAGACTTTTGTGAAATATGCAAAGTACCCTTTGAAGGTAGACTTGATGAACCACGTCATGAAGACGTCAAAGGGTTTATTGATATGATAGCCGTAGGTGAAACTAGACAAGTTTCAGGGGCAAGAATCACCAGTATACACTTCCCTGTTCTACGCTACTTTGCTTTATTTGCTAGTAGGTGTTTAATTGGTCGCGGGAACAGTGGGAATCTCAGTGCCCCTGATATTATCATTTTACGCCATGCTTTGTTTCGTGACACAACTTTTAGCTTGGGCGCCGTCGTTGCCAAACTATTGAGTCTGAACCGCTCAAAGGGGCCCGTCTTTGGAGGCATCTTTGCTTCTCGCCTTGCTGAACATTTTAATATACCTATTAGGCATCATGAGAAGGAAGAAAAATTACTTGCCCATGTTTATCTAGACTACAAGAGCATGGTAGCTCATGACTTTATTGTTAAAGACAAAAATATGCAGCTACATTATAAATTGAGGTTTGATGAAATATACTGTGAAATTATTACCTTGCCTGCACCATCTCTGTTTGATCTATCCACAGGCAAGTACCTCATTACATCAGATGCCTTCTACAAATACCAAGGCCAGGCACAAGCTCCAGAGCCTGAGCCAGAACCACCATTTGATCCTTCCCGTCAATCTTTTTATGGATGGGAGCTGGACGAGATCGCCAACGAGTGGCGCCCAGAGGACACATCTCAGTACACTGGAGGGAGTGGCTTCGATCCGTGGCCATAGACCAACTCAGGCCAAAAGCCTAAGCTTGGGGGAGTACGTGTTTCTCACCGACTTTACATTCATGTTCACACACTTATTCTAGTCGTCGGTGCTCACACTCTTTCACTGTACCATCTATGCTTAGTTTCAATTTCTTTTTCTTAGTCTTTTTACTGTGTACTAGAAAAACCCAGAAAAACAAAAAAAACTATTGTAGCTTCCAGCTAGTTTACTTTCTTTGCTTGTAGTAGTAACTAAAAATGAAAACCCAAAAAGATTTCCCGTTCTTCTTTTGCTTGTTGGGAGCTTTCCTGTGTAAATAGTTTCTTTTCTTTAGGGATTAAGAGTAGAAGACCATGATTAAAATGCTTAGTGGCTCTCATATGCTTTGTTGTTGATTTAATCTGGAGCCATATTACCTTGTCTTCTCTCTTGTATTAAATGCCTGCAGATTCCAGCTTAGTCCAATGCACGTGCACTATTATTATTATCCACACCGTTCGGTTGTGCGAGTGAAAGGCAGTAAGGATGATATATGATGAACTAAGTGAGATGAGAAAAGTTGGTATGAACTCGACCTCTCTTGTTTTTGTAAATATGATAGTTCATCATTCCTGATTCAGCTTGTTATGAATGAAACATACTTGCAATGACAATTAGAGATCATAGTTGCTTATGCCATGCTTAATTAGTGAGAGTTTATAATGGTCTATCTTGCATGCCAACATGATATTAAAATGGTTGTGATGTGGTATGATGGGTGGTATCCTCCTTTGAACGATTTAAGTGATCTGACTTGGCACATGTTCACGCATGTAGTTGAAACAAATCAACATAGCCTTCACGATATTTATGTTCATGGTGATTTATATCCTACTCATGCTTGCAATCATTGTTGATTAATTTTAATGCATGTTCATGACCGGTGTTGCTCTCTAGTTGGTCGCTTCCCAGTCTCTTTCTAGCCCTCACCTGTACTAAGCGGGAATACTGCTTGTGCATCCACTTTCATAAACCCCAAAGTTGTTCCATATGAGTCCACCATACCTTCCTATATGCGGTATTTACCTGCCGTTCCAAGTAAATTTGTATGTGCCAAACTCTAAACCTTCAAATGAAATTCTGTTTTGTATGCTCGAACAGCTCATGTATCAACTAGGGTTGTCTATATCTTCCATGCTAGGTGGGTTATTCTCATGATGAGTGGACTCCGCTCATCATTCACGAGAAAATGGCTGGTAACCGGGATGCCCAGTCCCATGCTCAAAATCATAATAATTAAACAAAAACCCCCAGGGCCGTTGCTTGTTTGGACGGTAACCCGTGGATTCGGCTGGCCGTGGAGTGTGTTTGTTAGTGGTTGGGGGAGTATAAACTTTACCATTCTGTTTGGGAACCGCCTATAATGTGCGTATCATGGGAGATATCGAGATTCTTGGTTGTTATGTTGACAATGAAAGTATACCGCTCAAAATGTTATCCAATCTCTATTTAAAAAATCGAGCTCTGGCACCTCTACAAATCCCTGCTTCCCTCTGCAAAGGGCCTATCTATTTACTTTTATGCAGAGTCATCATCCTCTCATCAAAACGCACCAGTAGGAGAGCACCTCTGTCGTTGCATGTATTACTATTAATCTGCATTGGGTATGATCATGACTGGATCTCTTTTACCATGAATTACAATGTCTAGTCAGTCCTTGATCTTTAAAGGTGCTCTGCATTTATGTTTTGCGGTCTCAGAAAGGGCTAGCGAGATACCATCCTGTTATATCATATCATGATTGTTTTGAGAAGTGTTGTCATCCGAGGTTTATTATTATCGCTCGCTAGTTGATTATGCCATTGATGTGAGTAGTCTTGAGACCTGAACGTTATTGTGAATGTGATTAGTTCATGATCTTGTTGAAAACCTGAATGCTAGCTTACATATTTACAACAACAAGAGCAAACAGAGTTTGTCAAAGTTTTTCTTTATCACTTTCAGTTTATCAACTGAATTGCTTGAGGACAAGCAAAGGTTTAAGCTTGGGGGAGTTGATACGTCTCCAACGTATCTACTTTGCCAAACACTTTTGCCCTTGTTTTGGACTCTAACTTGCATGATTTGAATGGAACTAACCCGGACTGACACTGTTTTCAGCAGAATTGCCATGGTGTTGTTTTTGTGCAGAAATAAAAAAGTTCTCGGAATCGCCTGAAAATCAATGGAGAATTATTTCTGAAAATATAAAAATACCTGCAAGAAGATCCACACCAGGGGGGGCCCACGGGTTGTCCTCGAGGGTGGGGGGCGCGCCCCCCTTCCCAGGGCGCGCCCCCTGCCTCAAGGGCCCCCCGAAGATCCACCGACGTATCCCCAGGTCCTATATATTCCGTTTCATGGAGAGAAAAATCAGGGAGAAGGAATAATCACGTTTTACGAGACGGAGCCGCCGTCAAGCCCTAATCTCTCTCGGGAGGGCTGATCTGGAGTCTGTTCAGGGCTCCGGAGAGTGGAGATCATCGCCATCGTCATCATCAACCTTCCTCCATCACCAATTCCATGATGCTCACCGCCGTGTGTGAGTAATTCCATTGTAGGCTTGCTGGACGGTGATGGGTTGGATGAGATATATCATGTAATCAAGTTAGTTTTGTTAGGGTTTGATCCCTAGTATCAACTATGTTCTAAGATTGATGTTGCTATGACTTTACCACTACTAGGAAAAGGCATGCTAGTGGCGCACCACTTTTGCCTACTAATGGCGCACTAGTGGTGCGCCACTAGCTCCACGCCATTAGATTTTTTTACTAATGGCGCACCCCTGGTGCGCCATTAGTATCTGGTGTACTAATGGCGCACCAGGCAGTGCGCCATTAGTATAGCCCTTTGTGCGCCATTAGTATGCCTCCCAGAGGGCCATATGTATCCATGTGCTTTGGCATACTAATGGCGCATTGATGGGTGATGCGCCATTAGTTTCATTTGGACAGTGCGCCGTTAGTATCTTGAGTGGTGCGCCACTAGTATGAATATTAGGGATTTTTTTTCTTTTCTGATATTTTCGCAGGATACAAAATATATTATTGGACAGAATTTAGACAACACCAGACAGAAACACCAGATTCATCGAATACAATAGAGGTTAGTCTCCGATTACAATTCATCATATTAGCCTCCGAATACAATTCATCATATTAGTCTCCGAATTCAAAAGACCGAACAAAGATATAACATTATATTACAAGTCTCGAGACCGCGAGCAGCGAGTTTGTCTTCACATTACAAGTCGATATCGATCATCTAAACTACCATCACATAGAAGAGAGCTGCGGTCATCACGATGAGCATCATCGCGATGAAACTCGTCTTCATCCGGTTCCTCCAACGCTCCCTCCTCTCTACCGCTAGATAGCGCGCATATCTAGATTCCGCCTCCGCCCTAGTGGTGTACCCTTTGTAACTGTTACCGCTGAAACGGTGATCCTATCTCCGACACTCCTCCCAGTCGTCGTAGACTCCAGGAACCTTACCCTTGTACACGACATACGACGGCATCGCTATGCACTAGCCAAACGAAACGTTAGTACCAATTCACAGACAATACATAAGCAATATATAAGTATGCAACAAAAGGATCAGAAGAGAAAAGCAAGACATTAATAGCATTGATTACATCTAAGTTGAACAACTGTCCAAACCAAAGAGACATACAAGTTCATTAAAGTTTAATTACAACATGAGCCAATCGATGTTTCAGAACTAGACATAGCATCACTACTTTCGACTCGACTCAAGGGACCGGAGCGTGGATGAAGTCGCCGTCTATCGTGGGAGTCATGAAATCGCGGGCGTTGTCAGCCTGCATTTGTAGCATTGTGTCGATCTCACTGTTGGACAGTTGATTTCTGAGGTTGAACTGCCCCGAGGTACGAATGACATCTTGATGGATGATTTCCGCAAACTCCGATTGGATGCAAAAGAATTCTTGTCTGATGTCCGCATCCTGGATTCCCGACAAGCTCGCGGCCCAATCTTTCAGTTTATCTGGTAGCAGAAGGTGATGATGGTCCCGTTCGATCGCCCGCATGTGATGGATGGCGTAGTAGGCACCCTTCTGACCGCCAGGCGGCTGCTTGACGCAGCAGAACGTCGTATTGTGGGCGATCATGTGCTTGCCGTACTTACGAACTGTCCTGGTGAAGGTGCCTCCAGATTTGGCGTAGCCGGGGAGAACATCATCAAGAACTTTCTTGACATTTGTGTAGTCTACCTTTGACTGATGGTCTGAGTCGAAATACGTGGCCATGGAATATTTCGGGCTTAGGAGGATGAGTGTGCAATGTGTGTCACTGCACAAAACACGGAATGTTAAAAAAATGATCGAAATCTAAGAAATCATATGTTACGGGGCGGTTGAGGGGACGACTTACTCGGGAAAGTAAGGCACGAGGAAGTTATCCTTATCTCGGTTTGCCAGAATGACGCCTTCGAGGTAAGAACTCGCGACTTGCCGGTCCCCAGTGCTGCCCAAGATCTTGGCACGCATGTAGAAGGGGTCGACTATCACGATGTCCATGGTCTTGTCTCTAATGATCCGCATCTCCATACTCAGTGAAAATAGCCGAACGAAGGTGTAGTGCAGCGGATGAAGGTTAAACATAGCGAAGATGTCATCAAACCGCAGGACGATCGTACCCCCGATGGAGTTATCCACAAAGCCCTTGCCCTCTCGCACCTTGGCCACGAAAACCGGGTATGCCACATCCTTCTCTCTGAGACGCCGCTTCTCCAAAGAAAGAACACTGTCATGCAGACTCCGCATAGCACCGGTTGCAGCATTGAGCATATTAGTCGGTAGCATCGGCCTACACGCCGCATGCACCCTCTGCATTATATCCTTAGGTGAAGGTGGCCCGTCCAGAGCATGGATCATACTCGGTGCCGGCTGGCTCGCACCCTTGTTACTCTTTCTTTTCCGTCCCTTCTTCTTCTCCTGTAATGGGACCGAGTTCTGCTCACATACCGCCTTCTTGAGTGTGTTGGGGCTGATAATATTTCGCACCTCGGCTATCTGAGGCTCGGTGAAGTCGGTAGCTGGAGGCGTCTCCTGAGAACTGAACGCCAGACGATGCCTGTTGCAACTTGGTTTCTCCGCGGTACCAGCTAGATCGCGCACGTATTTTGTAGGGTTGGGTTCTTGAGAAGGAGGCCCCAGGAATTCGCCATCGTACCCATGATCGGCAAAGTACTTATCAACGTTTGCAAATGTATCGTCGTCGTTGCATCGTCATCCGGATCCTGTGCCATATGCATGTTCGGATCCTGTGCCATAGGGATGTCCGGCAGCGTTGCGGCGGTCTTGCCATGCCTTGGCGCCGGCAAGACTGGCGGTGTTGTCTTTGGGGTGGTGTCCCTCGCCCCCAAACGAATCTGGCTCTTCGGCCAAAGCAGGGGCCAGCTTAGGCAGGCGCTGAGGCTCATCACATCATCTTCGTCGGCCCCGGCGGGTCGAATCGGAGGTAACAACTCGTCGCAGCCTAGCAGCACCCGAACCAGTTGATACGTCCAAAACGTATCTATAATTTCTGCTTGCTCCATGCCACTTTTGGGTGATATTGCTATGATACTTATACACTTCCATACACTTTTGATCATATTTGGACTAACCTACTAATCCAGTGCACCCCAGTGCCAGTTTATGTTTTCGGCTGTTTTTGTATTTCAGTTTTTCACATTATGAGAACAGTCAGGAAAAATCCAGAAAAATTATATAAAAAATCAGCGTTCCAGAACCTACCTTGCGCCCGAAGTACAGCCGGGGGG
>LR738716.1:136632770-136669966 GCA_902687465.1 Secale cereale
CTTGACCAAACACTGATCAAACACCTTCTGCAGATTTACTAAAACCTCCAACTTGATCACTTTTACTCTTCTCCATGGCCTGTACTTTTTACCACATGATCATTGAGTTACTAGCTACCTCCAGTAACTTCCCCAGCACCCCAGCTCCATGATTGAGGGGTGAAAGCCCTGTTTTACCTTGCTGGACAGCAAGTTTTCACCAATTCACCAGCACCCTCACTCTCTCTCAGCATCTCCAGGGCATCCAAGGCCTCAGGCCAATTCTTTACTGACCCCCTGACCTTCTAGACGCTGCTGGACACGTTGGTTTTGACCAGGACGGCGAGAGCGCGGCGATGCCAGCCAAACGCGCGCTTTGGAGCACGTAACAGTGCAGACAAGCACTGTAGCTTCAGCCAATCGGCCTCCCCCGACAGCCTCGGGCCTCTCCCTTCGCGCCAGTCGAGGCATCTCGACGTCCGCGACCTCCCCGGCGCTGTCCCCCCTCCTCCTGCGCCCTCCAGTGGTCGTCGTCGCACGCGCGCTGGCCGCCCACGACGGCCACTCTGCTGCTTCACACGCGCACACGCTCCAGACGCTCCTCCGCTCCTCCTCTCACTTCTACTGGACGTGGAGATCGTCCAGGAACTCCACGGACTCATTCCCTTGGCCTCCCGTGCGCTGTAGCCTCGAGCCGGAGCTCGCCGGCGCACTGGACCACGGCCCCCCGTCGACCACCTATATATAGCCCCTCCCGAGCCTCTCCAGCAGCACCACCAGCCTCACTCCACTCCACTGAGCCCCCCAGCACCTTCAGTTCGACCCCAAGAGGTCCCAGTACTCGGGATCGACCGGAGCGCCGCCGCGTCGGGCCGCCGGTGATCTCGCGGTACGGGCCTACCCTGCCTCTCCTTTCACCTGATTCGGAACCGCCGTGCTCCACTGACCCTTTCCCCCTTGTTTCCCCCTCCGTTTGCTGTCGGAAACAGCCACAACCACCACCTCCCGACGAGCTTCCGCCGTCCCAGCTCGCCGCCGGCGAACCGGACCTCCCCGGCGTGCCGCATCACCACCCCTGCATCCGCCACTCGACGCTGAGTCCATCCCTGGCCTCCGTTGCCGTCGCCGTGGCCGGAAAACTCGCCGGTGAGCTCGCCGTCGCCGTGGCCGCAAGGTTGGAGATGACAGGCGGCCCCGCCTGTCATCCCCACACCTCTTCCCCCCTCCTCTGTGTGACTGACCCACGGGCCCCGCCCGTCAGGTTTAAAAACCTGACGTGCGCGCGCAGGCTCCCGTGCGGCTGGGCTGGACCGCCTGGGCCGTGCACTGTGGCCTTCTCTGGCCCAGTGCACAGGTCACATTTTTCCTTTTTCTTTACTGTAAATGTTTTAAACATTTCTACAGAAAAGAATAATGGTCCAAATTAAATAATTCCAACTCCTAAAATCTTGTAATATTCCAACCTATTTAATGGTACCACTTTCATTCAAATCCATGAAACTTTGCTGTACTGTTCAAATTTAAATTCAAATTTGGGCAGTAATACTCCTGTTCAAAAATCAATAGATTCTATTATGTAACTCCAAAACTCCAACCAAGATTTTTCCCCACCTTAGAAATTCCTCTAGTATTTTACAAAAATGAGTTGACATTTTTCTGAGCACTTTGATTTTTCTGTTTTGTTTGTATTCTTATTTTCCCGTGGTTATTATGCGACGTATAGATCCCGTATTTGACGAAGTTGCTGTGGAAGAAGAAGGAGAAGGACTTGAAGACTTTGAAGACCAAGCCAATCCAGGCAAGCAGCCCTTTGACCATGATACACTTGTTCCTCGGAACCCGTTTGTTTCCGATGCATGATATTAGGGTTACGATGGTAACCTAGTTGATTCCACCACATGATGCATGCTTGATCTTGATCTTGCTAAGTGCTAGATGACATGCAAATAGTTGGTCATGATGCTTAAATGATGCATGTGTGATTTGAACCTTCGTAGTTGAAATCATTTGCATAAACCCATCGGGTGCCCCTAATGCCCGAGGGTGATGATGTGTTGGGTCATCACTTGAGAAAGAAGTGATGTGCCGGTAATATCATGTGCATGGTGGAATGATGGATTAGATTTATGTGTGACTACCATCCCAACCAAACATGTGCAACCACACTACCCCTTATGGGACGGGGATTTATTGATTACTTAGGTCGATACTAGCATGGTGCCCGCATTACTAGTGACGGGAAGACTTGAGGTCTTTCCCGGGATGGGGTCGTGCTTGGATAGATGACCATGACTGTTTTCACAGGGCACCGGACACACCGTTGGTCCCTTCGGGTACGCGTGACATTGAAGTTAGGGCAAGTCCCGTGATCTATTGTTTGTACCCGAGGGCCGTGTACCAACGAGTGGACTCTATGTTAGTGTCGTCTAAGGAAAGGTAATGACCGGGTGCTTACCCCGGGTACTTGAGGTACCGCGGGTCGTGGATGACACGGAAGTTCCCCGGATCTTGTGGGTAAAGTGCGCAACCTCTGCAGAATGTAAAACTATTCGAATAGCCGTGTCCACGGTCATGGACAGTTGGGTGGTGCTACTTAAACTATGTCCAAAATTTTACTTCATTGGTGATGATATGTGTGTGATAAGTCAAGGATGGTGACTGGACTCGATGAGTTGAATCATATTCATGTTGATATCGGTAACCTGTCTTCGAGGTTACGCGAGGTTATTGATGCATAAACTTGATGGTAGAATATTTGTTCTAGCCTTGCTAGATTGATCATTATTATTCAATTGCACTGTTACTTTGTACCACATCATGGGTTGCTTGCGAGTACAATCAAAGTACTCATTGGCTTGCCACTGGTTATTTAATTGGCCACGCATGGAAGAACAGGATTATGAGGAAGAGTTCTTTGGAGACGATCATGCGAACTAGGACGCTATCCCAGTCAGAATGCCTGTAGGGTTAAGGCAGATGGCATGGGTTCTACCCGTTATCGAAGACTTCCGCTACTTGAGTTATTTGCTATTCAACCCGTGAGGCTCTATCTATGTAAGACTTGGCCATAATGGCCTTAATTCGTGTAAGACTATTTGTATGGATGTAAGACTCTTGTTATTTCAGCTTCTGTGTGTTCAGTGAGCATTGATCTCTGGGATCACTGTACACGTGCATTCGGTGATCTCGACTTCTAAGTCGGGGTCCCCACAGAGCTGATATCAGAGCCATCCTGACTGTAGGAAGCCTTAGTTAGCATGGGCGTTAGTTAGATGAGACCCTTTTTCAAAAACCTTCTGAACCTCTCTTCTTTTCTAAACCTGAGATTTCCTCAGCTTATTAACCCCTCCTATTCCACCCTTGTAGATGGCCGCTGTTCTCGAAGAGCACCTGACCACTGGGTTTCCCTTACTTCTCGAGGATAGCCTCCAGGAGTGTCAGTTCCACCGGGCACCCATCCTCACCTACCTTGAGCATTGGGAGAGCGATACTGAGGTGGAATACCATGTGGAAGTGATCGTGAAGGCAAACGATCCTCCCACAAGTTGGTTCTTCGAGGGACCCCAGATGGCAACACTACCACTCGCTGTCGAGGCTGCTGCACTCAAGGCATTAATCCGTCTCCGCGAGCTTCTTCCGGAGATGGCAGCCAAGATGACAACTCGCTTCTTACCTTACCGGAAGGAAGGTGACGAAGAAAGCAGCGCACTAGCCCCTCCACTGAAGGAAGGACTCTCGCTTCGGTTCCAGACCTACTTCAGTCTGTGTGCCGACAGCTTGGCACAAGACTTGGCCTTGGAATCAATGAAGCTTCGAGAAGAACTTCACAAGACCAAGGCACTTCTTCGTCGAGCTCAAGAGAAGGCAAATAGGATCAAGAAGGAAGGAGCACCTTCTGGACAATCCGCTATCGCATATCGAGGCGGAAGGCCCTTCGAGGATGTATCTTCCAAGGGTGAAGAACCACCTTGGCGACGCCGGATGACAGCAAGGGAATATCGCAAGCTTTTCCCTGCACCACCGACGAAGCACCGTCGTATCCAACTCCTCCACTCCCCCACTCCCTAAAGCGACAAGGGAGCCCAGACAGATGAAGACAAGGAGGAAGACCCAGAAGAGCCGGAATACGCGACTGAGCATTCCGCCGCTTAGGCATTATTCGCTACTCGGATATGCCAGTTGTAACCTCTACGGTAGGATAGGTCGTGTAACCCCTATGCGCAGTCGAGTCCTTGTATGGTTCATATGAAACCATCTAGTGTTTGCTTTTGTTGTGTCTGGATGTATGTCGTATTCTTCCTTCGGGAATGTGTAAACGACTACATCACCCATTTGGATTTTAATGAATGTGTTTTGGCCTTACGGCCCCTGCATGATTTGATTTAGTGTCACACCCACCCCCTTACTAGGCACCCATCTATCTTGCTTTCCCTCTTCCGAGTCATGAGACCTTTTACCGCTCCAACAGTATGCCTGTTGTAACTCGTACTGGTACCTCTACCCAGCAGCCCGAAGCCGGAGCATCCTCTCAGCCAGAGGCAGGCCACGACCAAATCAACAACCAAGCTCCACCACCACCTCCTCCAAGCATGGACATGGCTCAGCTTCTCCAAGCTTTCCGAGAGGAACGCCAAGCCAACACTGCAGCTCTCCAGCTGATTGCTCAAGCTGTCACCAACAACCGCCAGCCGACGGGGAATGGCAATGGACGTTCCACGTTGGCAGAGTTCAAGAAGCATGCACCGCCAACTTTCATCGAGACTGCTGAACCCCTGGATGCAGACGACTGGGTCCGTTCCATTGAGGAGATACTGGAACTAGTCGGATGCACCGAAGACCGCGAGAAGGTGGCTTATGCAGCCCACTGCCTCGGGGGAACTGCTAGAGCTTGGTGGGATGGATTCAAGGTCATGCATGCTGAACAAGACATCACTTGGGTTAGCTTCAAGTCAGAATTCCGCAAGGCCCATATTCCTTCCGGAATCATGGCTATCAAAAAGCGCGAGTTCCGAGCCCTGAAGCAAGGAAGTGGCACTGTCAAGGAGTACATGCAGAAGTTCAGTGTTCTGTCAAGGTATGCCCCTGAAGATGTCAGCACTGATGCTGCCAAAAGGGAGCGCTTCATGGAAGGCCTCAATCAGACTCTGCAATACTCGCTTGTCGTGTGCGACTGCCCGTCTTTCCCTGACCTTGTGAACAAGGCACTTATGCTTGAAGACAAGCGGCGTGCTCTAGAAGACACTCGCAAGCGCAAGTTGGTCAGTAAGGGAAGTTCCAGCAACCAGAAGCCTCGTCCGTGGCAGTCAGCCCCGGCCAAGCCAACCTATCAGCAGCCAAGAGCTCCTGCACCTCGTGCCAACCCTCAGCCTCAGCAGTATGCTAACCCCAGGCCAGCTTTCAACCCCAATACCAGTGGTGGCAACAAGATCAATCCAAACCAAGTCACTTGCTTTGGATGTGGTCAGCCCGGACACATCTCAAGGGTGTGCCCCAACAAGAAGCCTGATGCCCCGCGCCCCAATGCGCAGAACCAGGGACAAGGTCGTGGGATGCCACCAAGGAACCCAGCTCCTCGCAATCCACCGAACCAAGGGAAGGGGCGTGTGAATCACGTCACTGCTGAAGAAGCCCAGGAAGACCCGGACGTCGTGCTGGGTACGTTCCTTGTCAATTCAGCACCTGCAACTGTCTTGTTTGATTCTGGAGCAACGCATTCATTTGTCACTCAAAGATTTGCATTAAAAAGTGGCATGACCCCTACACCCCTGAATAACCCTATGGTGGTACAAACCCCCGGAGCCGATATGAGAGCCAAGATAGGCTGTAAAGGAGTCGGTATTACCATTAACGGTGTAGACTTCCTAGCAGACCTTATCGTCCTAAGATCGCAAGGCTTGGATGTGATCCTAGGCATGAATTGGCTCAGCAAGCACCAAGGCTTGTTAGACTGTGCCAATCGAACAGTCACTGTGACCAATGACCAAGGAGTCGAAGTCAAGTTTGCTCCCAACTCCTCTTCCGCTCAAGCCGCTAAAGTCAACTGTCTGTCCGAAGTTGGGCTAGATCAAGTACCGGTGGTATGTGAGTATCCTGATATCTTTCCGGATGAACTACCGGGAATGCCCCCTGACCGTGACATTGAGTTCATCATCGAGCTCGTGCCCGGAGCAGGACCCATCTATAAGAAGCCTTATAGAATGGGGACGGAAGAATTAGCTGAGTTGAAGAAGCAGCTAGAAGAGCAGCTAAGGAAGAGATTTATCCGCCCAAGTGCCTCCCCTTGGGGGATCTCCTGTTCTGTTTGTGGCAAAGAGGGACGGTACCATCCGCTTATGCATTGACTATCGTTCCCTCAATGAAGTTACAATCAAGAACAAGTATCCACTTCCCAAGATCGAAGATCTGTTTGATCAGCTCAGCGGAGCCAAGGTATTCTCCAAGATCGACCTCAGATCTGGGTATTACCAGCTGAAGATCAGACCCCAAGATATTCCGAAGACGGCATTCGTAACCAGATATGGCATGTACGAGTGCACGGTCATGTCCTTTGGGTTAACCAATGCCCCAGCATACTTCATGTATCTCATGAATAAAGTCTTCATGGAATATTTGGACAAGTTTGTTGTTGTCTTCATTGATGACATTCTTGTGTTCTCGAAGTCGGAGGAAGAGCACGAGCAGCACCTGAGGATGGTCCTAGACAAGCTTCGTGAGCACCAACTATATGCCAAATTCAGCAAGTGTGAGTTCTGGCTGCATAAAGTTGGATTCTTAGGTCATGTCTTGACCGAGGAAGGACTATCTGTTGATCCTGCAAAGATCGAAGCTGTGACCCAATGGCAATCTCCAACGACCGTCAAGGAAGTCAGAAGCTTCCTCGGGCTAGCGGGCTATTACCGCAAGTTCGTGGAAGGATTCTCTAGCATTGCACGACCAATGACTCAGCTCCTCAAGAAGGACAAGAAGTTTGAGTGGACGCCAAAATGCGAAGAGAGCTTCCAAGAGCTCAAGAAGAGATTGACCACCGCCCCAGTTCTGGCAACACCTGATATTCACAAGGAGTTCGTGATATATTGTGATGCCTCTCGAACCGGATTGGGAAGCGTTCTGATGCAAGAAGGCCGCGTCATAGCATACCTCTCCAGGCAGCTACGACCCCATGAGGAGAACTACGCTACTCACGATCTTGAGCTAGCGACAGTTGTTCATGCCTTGAAGACATGGCGGCATTACCTCCTAGGGAAACGATGTGAGATTTACACAGACCATAAAAGTCTGAAGTACATTTTCACCCAAAAGGAATTGAACATGAGGCAGCGGAGATGGTTGGAACTCATCAAAGACTATGACCTCAGTGTTTAGTATCACCCTGGGAAGGCTAACGTGGTGGCCGATGCCTTAAGCAGGAAGGCTTGCTCTTTGAATGCCGTTATTCAAGAAAGGCAGCCAGACTTGTTTAAGGAGATCGAACAATTCAGTTTGGAATTGGTCACCCCTGGATTTCTGGATCATTTGGAAGTCAGACCGACCCTGTTGGACGACGTCAAGAAGGCACAAGATGGACTCGCAAGCATCGAAGGAATCAAGAAGAAGATGGAGCTGGGCAAGGCCCCAGGATTCTCTGAAGACAAGCACGGGATTGTTTGGTACAAAGGTCGCATCTGCGTACCAAACAACACCGAGCTGAAGAAGCTGATTCTGCAAGAAGCCCACGACACTCCGTATTCCATTCACCCCGGAGGAACCAAGATGTACCAAGACTTGAAGGCACGATTCTGGTGGCACGGTATGAAGAGAGAGATCGCAACCTATGTTGCAAAGTGTGATGTGTGCCAAAGGGTCAAGGCTGAATATCAGCGACCTGCTGGATTGCTTCAACCACTCAAGGTTCCTGAGTGGAAGTGGGATAAAGTCGGAATGGACTTCATCACTGGATTACCAAGGTCGAATAGAGGACATGACTCCATCTGGGTCATAGTCGATCATTTGACCAAGGTGGCCCACTTCATTCTTGTCAAGACCACTTATGATGGCAACCGGCTGGCAGCTCTCTACATCAACCGAATCGTAAGTCTTCACGGCGTTCCCAAGGAGATTGTGTCAGATCGAGGAACCCAGTTCACCTCAAGGATCTGGAAGAAGTTCCAAGAAGCCTTGGGAACCAAGTTATCTTTCAGCACAGCTTTCCACCCACAGACCGGAGGTCAAACAGAGGGAGTCAATCAGATTCTCGAAGACATGCTCCGAGCCTGTGTCCTGGCGTATGGAGCCAAGTGGGAAGACTGTCTCCCTTTTGCCGAGTTCTCCTATAACAACAGTTACTAGTCAAGCCTTCAGATGGCACCATTTGAGGTGTTGTACGGACGCAGATGCCGCACACCCCTCAACTGGTCAGAGACTGGAGAAGGACTAGTCTTTGGACCGGATATTCTCCGCGCAGCAGAAGAGCAAGTCCAACTAGTCAGAGAGCGACTAAAGGCAGCCAAGTCAAGGCAGAAGAGTCATGCTGACACTCACCGTCGGAACATGAGTTTCCATGTCGGGGACCATGTGTACCTGCGGGTAACTCCTCTGAAGGGAACCAAGCGTTTCCACGTCAAGGGGAAGCTCGCACCAAGGTTCATTGGACCCTTTGAGATCACTGCACGACAAGGAGAAGTGGCTTATCAGTTGGAACTACCACCTGAGCTATCCGATGTGCACAATGTATTCCATGTGTCACAACTCCGGAAATGTCTCCAAGTTCCAGACAAGCCCAATCTCTACAAGGATGTGGATCACCAAGCCATTGATCTGCAGCCTGATTTGACCTACCGCGAGAAGCCCATTCGCATTCTGGACGAAGCAGAACGACGTACGCGAAGCCGTACCATCAAGTACTTCAAGGTCTAGTGGAGCAACCACACCGAAGCAGAAGCAACCTGGGAACGAGAAGACTATCTTAGATCTGAGTTTCTCGATCTCTTTTAAGCCCTAGTTTAGGAATCTCGGGGACAAGATTCTTGTAAGGGGGGTAGGTCTGTCACACCCTGCATTTTGTAACATGTTATTTGTATCTTTGAAGCATGAAAATTTGGACCAGCAAAAAATTTTAGCATCATTTGGCTTTTATTTGGAATTGAGTTTTCTTCATTTGCTTTTTCATGTGCTCATTAAAGTCAACTATGACCTCTTGTAGAATTCATCTCCATACTCAAAACTTCTGCCCAATGATCATGCCAAGTGTTATATGACAGTATAGTATTTTCTTACAAAATTAATTTGGCCAAAAAGTATTTTATAAATTTAGTTTTCCAAAAACCCCTGAATTGAGATTTGCACTGCAAGTACTTGATTTAGGGTGAGAAAATTATTTCAAAAGGTTTATTTGAGACCTAGTAGTCATAGGACTCCCAGAAACCACAAAGGTGTAATTTTAAAAGTTATTTTCCTATTTTATTTGAAAGCTTTTTCTTAAGGCCAGAAATGGTCTTTAATAGGGGAAAATTATTTAACTATTTCAAAAATATTTGCCAAAATTCAGAGAGACTCAAAGGACATATATTGTCCATATATAAGAGTTTCAACACTTGGTCATGTTCAAAATAATGGGCTAAACCCTCTAAAACCCTTTCTGGATATTTCAAGCTTTTGAAATATTTACAAAGGAAACTTTCTCCTAAAATTCCAGGGAAATTCTATCATGTCATGTATGACATATTTGATGATCTTGCCAAGCCCCATGCCTTGGGAAGCAAGAAAACATCCTCAAACCCCTTCATAACCATTCTGTCCATATTTGAAGTTTGAGCAACTTTACATTGCCAAACTTGTCCAAATGCTCTCAAACTTGGTGCACATGCTAGAATGACCTAATAAGGCATCTAGACCAAATGGCACAAGATTTGGAATAGAGCAACTTGATCAGATCACCTCAAAACCCTTTCTGTTCAAATGCAAATTTGAACAACTTTACATTACCAACTTTTTATCTGGAGCTTCAAACTTTGTGGGCATGATCAATACCCCAAATGATGATGCTACACCAAGTGGTGCATCAAGGGGAGATGATTAGCTTGACTCAATCAAGATGAAACTGTTTCTATTGATTTCTAGGGTTCACCCAAGTTGCATTGGCTAGTTTCTTCAAATGAGCCCAAATTTGGTGAAGCACCCTATTTTCTCATGTCTTTCAACCCTGTTAAGTGCCATGTCAAGTGGAGGTCATTTGCTTGACCAAACACTGATCAAACACCTTATGCAGATTTACTAAAACCTCCAACTTGATCACTTTTACTCTTCTCCATGGCCTGTACTTTTTACCACATGATCATTGAGTTACTAGCTACCTCCAGTAACTTCCCCAGCACCCCAGCTCCATGATTGAGGGGTGAAAGCCCTGTTTTACCTTGCTGGACAGCAAGTTTTCACCAATTCACCAGCACCCTCACTCTCTCTCAGCATCTCCAGGGCATCCAAGGCCTCAGGCCAATTCTTTACTTCCCCCTGACCTTCTAGACGCTGCTGGACACGTTGGTTTTGACCAGGACGGCGAGAGCGCGGCGATGCCAGCCAAACGGGCGCTCAGAGCACGTAACAGTGCAGACAAGCACTGTAGCTTCAGCCAATCGGCCTCCCCCGACAGCCTCGGGCCTCCCCCTTCGCGCCAGTCGAGGCATCTCGACGTCCGCGACCTCCCCGGCGCTGTCTCCCTCCTCCAGCGCCCTCAAGTGGTCGTCGTCGCACGCGCGCTGGCCGCCCGCGACGGCCACTCTGCTGCTTCACACGCGCACACGCTCCAGACGCTCCTCCGCTCCTCCTCTCACTTCTACTGGACGTGGAGATCGTCCAGGAACTCCACGGACTCATTCCCTTGGCCTCCCGTGCGCTGTAGCCTCGAGCCGGAGCTCGCCGGCGCACTGGACCACGGGCCCCCGTCGACCACCTATATATAGCCCCTCCCGAGCCTCTCCAGCAGCACCACCAGCCTCACTCCACTCCACTGAGCCCCCCAGCACCTTCAGTTCGACCCCAAGAGGTCCCAGTACTCGGGATCGACCGGAGCGCCGCCGCGTCGGGCCGCCGGTGATCTCGCGGTACGGGCCTCCCCTGCCTCTCCTTTCACCTGATTCGGAACCGCCGTGCTCCACTGACCCTTTCCCCCTTGTTTCCCCCTCCGTTTGTAGTCGGAAATAGCCACAGCCACCACCTCCCGACGACCTTCCGCCGTCCCACCTCGCCGCCGGCGAACCGGACCTCCCCGGCGTGCCGCATCACCACCCCTGCATCCGCCACTCGACGCTGAGTCCATCCCTGGCCTCCGTTGCCGTCGCCGTGGCCGGAAAACTCGCCGGTGAGCTCGCCGTCGCCGTGGCCGCAAGGTTGGAGATGACAGGCGGGCCCCGCCTGTCATCCCCACACCTCTTCCCCCCTCCTCTCTGTCACTGACCCACGGGCCCCGCCCGTCAGGTTTAAAAACCTGACGTGCGCGCGCAGGCTCCCGTGCGGCTGGGCTGGACCGCCTGGGCCGTGCACTGTGGCCTTCTCTGGCCCAGTGCACAGGTCACATTTTTCCTTTTTCTTTTCTGTAAATGTTTTAAACATTTCTACAGAAAAGAATAATGGTCCAAATTAAATAATTCCAACTCCTAAAATCTTGTAATATTCCAACCTATTTAATGGTACCACTTTCATTCAAATCCATGAAACTTTGTTGTACTGTTCAAATTTAAATTCAAATTTGGGCTGTAATACTCCTGTTCAAAAATCAATAGATTCTATTCTGTAACTCCAAAACTCCAACCAAGATTTTTCCCCACCTTAGAAATTCCTCTAGTATTTTACAAAAATGAGTTGACATTTTCTGAGCACTTTGATTTTTCTGTTTTGTTTGTATTCTTATTTTCCCGTGGTTATTATGTGACGTATAGATCCCGTATTTGACGAAGTTGCTGTGGAAGAAGAAGGAGAAGGACTTGAAGACTTTGAAGACCAAGCCAATCCAGGCAAGCAGCCCTTTGACCATGATACACTTGTTCCTCGGAACCCGTTTGTTTCCGATGCATGATATTAGGGTTACGATGGTAAACTAGTTGATTCCACCACATGATGCATGCTTGATCTTGATCTTGCTAAGTGCTAGATGACATGCAAATAGTTGGTCATGATGCTTAAATGATACATGTGTGATTTGAACCTTCGTAGTTGAAATCATTTGCATAAACCCATCGGGTGCCCCTAATGCCCGAGGGTGATGATGTGTTGGGTCATCACTTGAGAAAGAAGTGATGTGCCGGTAATATCATGTGCATGGTGGAATGATGGATTAGATTTATGTGTGACTACCGTCCCAACCAAACATGTGCAACCACACTACCCCTTATGGGACGGGGCTTTATTGATTACTTAGGTCGATACTAGCATGGTGCCCGCATTACTAGTGACGGGAAGACTTGAGGTCTTTCCCGGGACGGGGTCGTGCTTGGATAGACGACCATGACTGTTTTCACAGGGCACCGGACACACCGTTGGTCCCTTCGGGTACGCGTGACATTGAAGTTAGGGCAAGTCCCGTGATCTATTGTTTGTACCCGAGGGCCGTGTACCAACGAGTGGACTCTATGTTAGTGTCGTCTAAGGAAAGGTAATGACCGGGTGCTTACCCCGGGTACTTGAGGTACCGCGGGTCGTGGATGACACGGAAGTTCCCCGGATCTTGTGGGTAAAGTGCGCAACCTCTGCAGAGTGTAAAACTATTCGAATAGCTGTGTCCACGGTCATGGACAGTTGGGTGGTGCTACTTAAACTATGTCCAGAATTTTACTTCATTGGTGATGATATGTGTGTGATAAGTCAAGGATGGTGACTGGACTCGATGAGTTGAATCATATTCATGTTGATATCGGTAACCTGTCTTCGAGGTTACGCGAGGTTATTGATGCATAAACTTGATGGTAGAATATTTGTTCTAGCCTTGCTAGATTGATCATTATTATTCAATTGCACTGTTACTTTGTACCACATCATGGGTTGCTTGCGAGTAAAATCAAAGTACTCATTGGCTTGCCACTGGTTATTTAATTGGCCAGACATGGAAGAACAGGATTATGTGGAAGAGTTCTTTGGAGACGATCATGCGAACTAGGACGCTATCCCAGTCAGAATGCCTGTAGGGTTAAGGCCGATGACATGGGTTCTACCCGTTATCGAAGACTTCCGCTACTTGAGTTATTTGCTATTCAGCCCGTGAGGCTCTATCTATGTAAGACTTGGCCATAATGGCCTTAATTCGTGTAAGACTATTTGTATGGATGTAAGACTCTTGTTATTTCAGCTTCTGTGTGTTCAGTGAGCATTGATCTCTGGGATCACTGTACACGTGCATTCGGTGATCTCGACTTTTAAGTCGGGGTCCCCATAGTACCGCCCATGCTTTGAACCTCAACCTTTCTTGCAATGTAGTCAGCATTGGCTTGCGTTCGTGGTCCTGTCAATTGCCCAGCTGTAATTCGTTTACCTCACATAGCTGTTTTATCGTCTTTTGGGAGAGAGACATCACTAGTGAACATCATGAGACTCCGGTCCATATTACCATCATTGATCACATCCGCTATTTACTTTCCGCTATTACTTACTATTGCAAACATTATCTATCACTACTATCATTTGCGTTTAATCCTTTGTGAACTACAAGGCCGGAGGGATTAACAACCTCTCTGTACTCGTTGGGAGAAAAGTTATTTGTATCTGTGTGCAGGTCCACGTTGATTGCTAATATCTGGCGCCGTTAGCAGTTGACACCTACTTGTTGAACCTAGGAGTCTCTGGGGATTCGATCCTTGGCATCTTTGCTAAGGGAAAAACTTCCACAACACTTCATCTCACACCTTCCACTTGGGGTAACCAACGAGGGGTTAGAGGCCCATCACCAGTTCAACCCTATACACGGTGGGTGGCATCGGATTACCGTGAAACATGGGGTTGCCCGGTTGAATGATTCTTCCCTTGGCGACATCGACCAACTCGTCATTCACGAAGTGCAGGAGAGTGCACGGAACGTCGGCAGCCTGCGAAAACATGTAGGGCGTCAGGGATGCCCAGTCAAAGGCAAGGAGATGAAGTCCTCGGCCGAGAGGCTTAACTAGTTACCGTGATGATGGCGTTGAGCTCGGCTAATGTCGAGGCACTGCCAACGGCGGGCGTGCAATTGACGGAGGGGCCGCTTGCTGCAGAGGTGTCGGCCGGTGTACACCCGGGTGCATTAAGCTCCAATGCCCGTGCCGGCGTCGGAAACACCAATGCCCCTCCGCCGGAGACACCAATGGCCCCGCCTGCGCGTTCTGCGTGTTGCTGGCCGTGAAGCTGGGAATCGGGGGCGGCCCCTATTGGCCGCCCGCAATCCACGTCGTCAGCCCCTGAATCAAGGTAGGCATAATGCCGGTGAGCATCAATCCCAGTTGTTGTTGCACTTGCTCTTGGACAATCTCCGGAATCCGCGCCACTTGTGCCTTGAGTTCTTGAACCTCGCGCGCCTAGCTTTCCGAGCTGGTCTTTTTCTCCTTTCGCCCACCAGCGTTATAGTATGACGACCATTTTGTGGACAAGCCTTTGCCGGCCACACGACCAGCTGACGACGGCTTAATGAGCTTATCCTTTTTTTCATTACATTCAACGCCCTATTTAGAGTGGTGTTCCAAGGGTTGCTCTGAGTCGACCCCGCGCTACTGCTTTCAGTCGCCTGCGGAAGGAATGTGAACCATTTAGAAATTTGGCTTCATTAATTAGAATGCAACCATATGGAGCTAATTACGCGGGGGGTGTATTCCTTACCAGAACAAGCTCAAGGGCCCTGGTCTTCGGATCCGTGGTGAGCTCCTTTGTTACCGGGTCCTCCTTGTACCGGGCCCTGACAAAGTTCTTGGTCTGCTTGTCACCGTATTTATCGAAGAGGGGCGGTAGGCCTTGCTCGGCACACTCCGTGTCCTCCTTGTCCCATATAGGCTCCACCACTCTGTAACCGCCGGGACCGAGTGTGTGTTCCCCTAAGTTCAACTGGCGCATTTCTTTCCCCCACTGACTTGATTCGGAGGTTGCGGTGCTCTCCCACTGGATCTTGAACTCCTTGTAGTCATCTTCGGTGATCGAAGGATTTTTCTCCTTGATCTTCTCATAACTAAAACCTTCGTCAATCATTCTCTTCACCGAGCTTCTCCTAGTAGATAGGGCCGTGCTCATCCTCGTGAGGGCGGCATTGTTCACTTTATTCCCTGTGAGGCTTGTGTTTTCAAATTCAGCGGGGAACTTGTATCGTTCGTGCAGCTTCGTGAAGAGGAGGTTGCGCAAATTCCCTCGGTCCTTATGCCTTAGGTTCTCGGTGTTGATAGAGACAGTGCTCCGGAGAATGCACCCGAGCTGAACCAAGTACCCCTTGACTATTTGTTTGGGCGCCGTTGGATTCCCGTCGGAGTCCACTTCAGTAAATTTCTCCTTGACGGTGCAAAGCACGGTCGGGCGTCGGTCCTTCTGTTGCTTCTTCGGTTGGTTGCCATCTGTGCTTGCGCCGCCATCATCAGTGGTGGCATCCTCGGCGGCACCATCAGTGCTGTCATCCCCGATGGCACCATCAGTGGGGTCATCCTCGGCGGCACCATCAGCGGTGTCAGGATCGGTGTCTTTCGCGGCGTCCTCATAGAAGTGAGGTTGTTCCTCCATCTCCTGGGATAGCTCCTAGAATGCCTTGCCGCCCGAACCGCCGGCCTCATTGTTGTGGGCCATGTTTCTCTCTAAATAGGAAACAATTTTGGTCAAAAAGTTGGTTATTGTCAAGGAACAAGATCATGGTCTCATCATTTAGGGTTTGTCGACACCGAGGCATCCTAAAAGCTAAGCTTTTATCATTTAGGGTTTTTCGACGCCGAGGCACCCTAAAAGCCTAAGCTTTCATCATTTAGGTTTTTATCGACACCGAGGCACCCTAAAAGCCAAGGTTTTATAATTTATGGTTTGTCGACACCGAGGCATCCTAAAAGCTAAGCTGGGAAGGAGAATTCTAAGTTGGGCCTAATCATTTGGCTCTATTGCTGCCTATGGTTTAATGCAGCAAGAATAAAGGGGCAGTTGATCCTACTTAATTAAGTACTAAGATACCCCGGCCCATGCATTAGTCACAAGTACCCCATATGTCCTATTTTTAGCAAAGTCATGCTAAAATTCACGGAAAATTTCAGCATGACCTTTGCTGAAAATAGGACATATGGAGTACCTGAATTTGCCGAAACGGAAGTTAATCGACATTCCAGCAAACTCAAGGGCCTCTCGGGGTACCTGCAAAATCATCACGACACGATGGTCGGAGACAAAACCCAGCAGTGCAAAGTGGGAAATCTGCCATGTCTAAACATGGATATTTCCAGTAGCTGATTGGACCAGTGAAGCTATAAGATGTTACAGTACAAACAAATTAAAGCAGCATCAATAATAACAGGTTGAAGCATCAGGATAGTACTACTTCAGGGCACGACACAGAACATACCCTACATTTACTGAACAATAAATGTTTCCCTGGATCTTTTGCCCAATACACCAAGTTTAAGTCCAAACCTTGTCAGAACTATATATACATACTTGTCAGTGGGAGGTTTTCCACGCTACCAACAACTATATATACATACGGTATAGTCTGCCAAAAGATAGTTTGGTGGTTGTGACAAAAAGGATGCACCGGCTATAACTTGTCCGAAGCCACTTTCAAGCAAGCTACATTTTTAACAGGTTTTACCAAAGCCAACTTCTCATTTCCTACTGCACAGATAATGTACTTAGTACTTACAGGTTATCTTGTCATACTAACACCAAATTAAATGAGTCGGGTATATTTTTATAATGTACTAGAGCAGCAAGTCAAGAAACAGATCACACTCCTTGTTGGATGGCTACTAAATCACAGAATATATCGAAGATGATGCTTCACATAGGAAGGTGTTAATACTGAAATCTAACCGATGTTATTGTGTCGAAACATGCAGAATCTGAATCTAGTTTGCTATTTCCGGTAGGCTGGAACTAATGGTAGGAAGTCGCAGCCATGCATTCAGCCGTCAACTACTAAATGTTGAATTTGAAAACTTCATGGCCTTCAATTGACCGTGCCATACATCGACTCTGAACAATACCAGTCCAATAGGTTGATCATTGGGTCGTTAGATTAGTTTCTCATTCTCTCGTTCTCTAGCTGGGAGGACGCAGAATACTCTTTTTTGTTTGTTCGTTCACCGAAACTGTAGAATATTTCTTGGCTCTCGCTTTCTACTTTCTGAAGGAAACGAGTTGGAGTACTTAAATTTGTATGAACAAACACAAGCTAGTGTGAGATGGTGGGTGGCTCAGCTCAAAACACCAGAAAAACAACTATATATAATAGGTGCTTACTAATTAGAAAATCATCGTAATTGCGACAAAACACAGGTAAGATCTACCAGGACAGGAATGTAAGGTGGCATATCTTGTTTAAACTTTCTGATCCATATATGATTAAGCCAAAACAGGCAAACTTTAATTGCAATGGTGTCAGAACTTAACAGGTATGTTCTGGTATACCCCTAGTTTGGATTTAGCTTAGCCTGTTAAACTAAGATGATCATACCCACTTCTCAAATATATGCAGGGGACTCATTGGTTGTAAAAAAATCATAATTGTGCACTCAGTATAGCACATCATTGAGAAAATTGGCATGAGAAAATTGTTACAAGGCACTGATCCTGTGATAATCTAGAAGAAGATATGACAAAAATTTACAGGAGGAAGGAGGAGAGGTACCTGGGCGGGCGCGGCCGGTCGCCTGAGGGGTCGGGGTCGGGGTCGGCGGCGGCGGCAGCTCGAAGGGATGGCTCGAGGGTGGCGGCGCAGGGCAGGGGCCGACGCAGGGCAGGGGCTGAGGAGGGGCCGACGCAGGGCAGGGGAGAAGTATGCGCAGCCTGGCGGTGCCGTGGTGATCGACAAGGAGAATTCCGGTGACGAAGAGGAATCTGACGACGGTGCGAGGAGGGGCTGGGAACCTGGGAGAACCTGCGGCGGCGGTGTCATGGTGGTGGATGGCCTTGCCACCTGGGAGAACCTGCGGCGGCGGCGGTGCGAGGAGGGGCTGGGAACCTGCGGCGGTGGTGCGAGGCGGCGAGGGAGGCGCGACGGACGGAGGGGCGGAGCAAGGCGGGACGGCGGCGGGATCTGGCGAGAGAGGCGGAGAGGTGGTCGAGTGGGGGATCTGGCGAGGGAGGGAGAGAGAGGCGGCCACGGGGAATAGGTGGAGTGGGGGGAGGGATACTAATGGCGCACCTCCCCCTAGTGCGCCATAAGTACGACGACAACAATGGCGCACCTCCCCCTGGTGCGCCATTAGTATTTTTTTTATTACAGTTCGAGCACTCAGGTTATATTACACCTAACCGTATCTCCATCAGAACAGACACTCTAGCCTGACTGGTGAGCACGCAACACACCCACTGGGAGGTCCTGGGTTCGATTCCCAGGCTCTCCAATTTTTGTTTTTATGCATTTTTTTCTTTGCACATATCTTTTTATCCATGCATCCAAATATAACATGTCACATATGCTAGATGCTGAGAATTTCATGTAGAAAAATAATATGCAGTTTGTTGCCATGTTAACAACATTTAAAATGTTGTTTGATATCTATTTGTGTTTAAATATGTTCAAACTTGTTTAAATCATAACTAAATATCCATAGCTCCAAATTTGACAAACTTTATATGCTTTTGGGAGTAACATATAACCAAGCACAACTAGTCTTTTTTTGGATTTTTAGTTGCATTCATTTGTGAATTGGTAAAACATTTATGAATATGAAAAAATATCATCAAATTTGAAAAAATATTCATGAATTCAAAAAGTGCACATGAAAAAACATTTATGAATATGTCGAAATACAATCGAGAAATGAAGGCTACAATTTAAATATAATCAATCTTAGCTAGCTATCTTTTCACAATCTTGTTGCCCTTCTTTTTCCTCAAATGGAGTTCTTCTCTTGAACGGACGTCCTTTAGGTAGGGTGGTCCTGCTTCTTCTTGTGGTGTATGGCACTTCATCATCGTCGTCATGGTCCATCTTTGGGTCGCCGTACTTGTTGAAGTCTTGCTCATTGGCGACTCCATCCATTCCGATGATCTTCGTTTTACCTCTCCTCACGACAACACGACTGGGCTTTGACGGGTCGGTAATGAAGAAGCATTGGTCCACTTGGGAAGCCAGTACCCATGGCTCATTTTTCGCGGTGACGTTTGCGCCCGCGATCTTGGATTTGGCTTCGGGTATAACCATGGTGGTGAAATACCGGTCTTCTTTTAGGACGCTCTTGGCCCATCTGACACGGAACATTGGGACCTTCTCTCCAACGTAGCTCATCTCCCAGATCTCTTTGATCCTTCCGTGGTATCTGTCCTTGTCGTTACCGGTGTAGGATTCCATCGTTACCCCGGAGTTTTGATAACCATCGCTCTTCATGTCCTTGTCCTCGGTGTAGAACGTGTACCCGTTGATATCGTACGCCTCATAGGTCATCAGGTTGTGCTCGGCGCCCTGTGACAAGGCGAATATGAGATTTTCTTCCGCAGAAGAGTCCTCATGTAAAGGGTACGATAGAAGCTTCTCCTTGAACCAACGCGTGAAATATGAGTTGTGCTCTTTGATTATATCTCTGTCCGTCCTCTATTGGCCTCGGTCATTGTACATCTTCTCAATAAAGGTTTTGTGCTCTACCACCCAAGGATCGACCACGTCTATGTGTTGTAGCGTGACTAGGTTTGCTCTTTCAAAGTCGGCGAGTCGACCCTGGAAGTCGACATGCATTTCGTGGCGACCCTCGCGGTGACCCCATCCAGCGAGCCTGCCGAGGTGCCTGTCGACGGGCAGACCAACGGGGTTCTCGATGCCTAGATAATTCGTGCAGTAGGAGATGCACTCTTCAGTTAGAAAGCCCCTGGCTATGCTTCCCTCTGGACGTGACATGTTGCGAACGTATCCTTTGATGACACCATTCATCCTTTCGAACGGCATCATGCTGTGCAGGAACGTCGGCCCGAGTTGGATGATATCCTCCACGATATGGACCAGCAGATGCACCATAACGTCGAAGAATGCGGGCGGGAAGTACATCTCAAGCTCGCATAGTATCACCATGATCTCTTCCTGTAGCCTACTGAGTTGCCTCACGCCAACCGACTTCCGAGAGATGATGTCGAAAAGTTGCATAGGCCAAATAGCGTATCACGGACGTGCGCATCCATGATCCCACAGATTGCAACTGGAAGTATCTGCGTGATCAACACGTGACAGTCGTGAGACTTCATCCCGCTGAACTTCTGCTTCGCTGGGTCTAGGTGTCTGCTTATCTTCCCCGTGTAACCGTAAGGAAGTTTTACTCCTACGAGGCAGGTGAAAAACTGCTCGATCTCCTCCTGACTTAGAGTGAAGCACGCGGGAGGGTAGTCATTTCCGATCTTCTTAGCCTTTTTGCCTTAGCGAAGACTTTCCGTGTCCTGCTTCGCCTCATCATCATCATCATCATCATTTGCGTGAAGCTCCTGCCTGATACCCATTGATTTCAAGTATGCCCTTGCTTTCGGCCCATCTTTGGTCCTCTCTGGCATGTTGAGCAGGGTACCAAGCAGACTCTCGCACACGTTCTTCGTGATATGCATGACATCAAGGCTGTGAGGCACACGGTGCATCTTCCAGTATGGCAAGTCCCAGAAAATAGACCTTGTTTTCTATACCTTCAGCAGCGGCTCTAGCGCTTTTCGCTTCCTTCCCGGCTCTGGCGCCTGTTGCTTCTTTCCCGGTAGTGGGCAATCTTTCCAATTTTTCAACAGCTCGTCTATTTCCTCGCCCCTCCTTGTACGCGGGCGTCTTCAGGGTTCGGTTTCACCATCGAACAGATCCTTGCGTTTCCTCCACGGGTCATCTTCGCGAAGCCACCTTCGATGTCCCATGAACACGGTTTTCGAAGACCCGGGATCTCTATCTAGCTGGCGATACATTGTGTCATCCATGCACCTAACGCATGCAGAAAATCCGTGGACCACCTGCCCCGCAACATATCCGTAACCGAGATAGTCGTGCACCGTCGTGAGCACTGCAGCTCTCATAGGGAAATATTCTTTCTCTGCGGTGTCCCACGTATTGGCTGGCGTTTTCCACAGCGTGTCTAGCTCCTCTTTCAGCAGCCCCAGATACAGATTGATGTCGTTTCCTGGTTGTTTTGGCCCTTCAATTAGCATACTCATGTGAATGTACTTCCTCTTCATGCACAACCAGGAGGGAAGGTTGTACATCCACACAAACACATGCCATGTGCTATGTGTGCTTCTCTGGCTGCCAAACGGATTGACTCCATCGGTGCTCGCGCCCAGCACGATGTTCCTTCGATCGTTCCCAAATTCTAGGTCTTCGAAGTTCAACGCTTGCCACTGGCTCGCATCCTTAGGGTGACTCAGCATCTTGTCTTTTTATTTATCTCCGGATCATTTCCGTCATCTTCTCGCTTCTTCTCCTCCCTATCCGCGTTCCAACGCAGGAGCTTTGCTACCTTAGGGTCCGCGAAATACCGCTGCATATGAGGAGTGATCGAAAAGTACCACACCACTTTTCGAGGAGCTTTCTTCCGCTTCTTGTATCGAGTGACACTGCACACCGGACATATGGTAGACTCCGCGTGCTCGTCCCGACAAATGATGCAATTGTTCATGCACACATGGTATTTTACGTGCAGTCAATCCAGAGGACACACAATTTTCTTCGCCTCCTCGAAACTGGTCGGGCACTTGTTCCCCTTGGGAAGACGTTCGTGCCAGAATGACATGTTCTCGTCGAAGCATGCGTCGGTCATTTTGTGTTTTACCTTCATCTCCAGAGCCATGAGCGTTACTTTCAGGCGGGTATCCTCGAGCCTGCATCCTTCATACAATGGAGTAACCGCGTCTATCTCCAGTTGATACACCTTGGCTTTCTCTCGGGTGGCAGCTCTTGTGTTATCCGTCAGCTTGAGAAGTAGCTCTTGACTATGAGGGTCCTACACCCAGCCTCCATCGTCGTCTGCTCCGGCATCTTCATCTAGATCATGATCATGCCCTTCGTCTTGATCTTCCTCATCATCATGTCCGGCATATTCTACATGATTACTGTGTACAGCATCACCGTAGTGATCATGTCCTAGAGATTCTTCGTCTTCTTGCCCGCCCTCGCCGCGGTGGTTGTCTTGCTGCCCTTCCTCATTTCTTGCCCAGCCATGGACGACTTCATAGTCATCTTCATCACCTTGCCACCGATAGCCATCCATGAAACCACGCAAGAGCAGGTGGTCCCGCACCTGCCCGGAATCCGGGTCCGCAATAAGGCTCTTTAGCTTGCATCTTCGACACAGACATCTTATCTCTGTCTCGTTCTTTTGAAGCTTCTCGGCCTTCGCGGAGCTCAAAAACCTATTCACGATGCCTTCGGTCATCGTGCGGACCATGGTCGCCTGCGGGGTAGAGCAAAATGATATTTTAGAACCAAGAAAAAATTTGGCATGACTTTCCCCAAAAATAGGACCAAAAAGAATGCATAGTGCCAAAAATCTCGTCGAAACGGAAATGAATCAACATTTCGGCAAAATATTGGCAACTATCGCATTTCAAATACCGGTACCTGCAAACACAAACATATATGCAACACCACAATCATATGCAACACCACAAACATATGCAACACCACAAACATACATAGATCTAGCTAGGCCATAAAAAGTACATGCGCACGGTTGTTGGAGCTCGAGGGAGAAAAAATGATCTACAACATAAAGATAGCTTTCCCCCCTTACTTACCTATCAAAAAAGGTAATTTAACCACTTAATTTTGATGAATCTATGGTGCAAATGAGGTGAGGAGGAGGAGGCAGCCGACACAAGCTTGGAGGAGGAGGTGGAGAGAATGAAGTGAGGAAAGTGAGTGTGTAGATGTGGTTGTCCAAAATATCTAGCTGGTCCCACTTTACTAATGGCGCACCAACCACTAATGCGCCATTAGTAACCAGTGTTACTAATGGCGCATTAGTGAGTGGTGCACCATTAGTAGTTTTGCAAAAAAAAAGAGTACTGGCACACTGAGTAGGTGGTGCTCCATTACTAGTTAGACTAGTAATGGCGCACTGTGCCACGGTGCGCCATTAGTATGTCTGGAAAAATTAAAAAAAGTTGTTACTAATGGTGCACCGAATGTCTGATGCGCCATTATTATTTGGACACTAATGGCGCACCGACACATTGTGCGCCATTAGTATATAGTAATGGCACACCACATGTCAGGTGCGCCATTAGTGGCCATATCATCTATAGCCCTTTTCCTAGTAGTGTGCTATGCTTAATGCTTGTCACTAGGGCCCGAGTGCCATGATTTCAGATCTGAACCTATTATGTTTTCATGAATATATGTGTGTTCTTTATCCTATCTTGCAAGTCTATAGTCACCTACTATGTGTTATGATCCGGCAACCCCGAAGTGACAATAATCGGGACCACTCCCGGTGATGACCATAGTTTGAGGAGTTCATGTATTCACTATGTGTTAATGCTTTGGTCCGGTACTCTATTAAAAGGAGGCCTTAATATCCCTTAGTTTCCAATAGGACCCCGCTGCCACGGGAGGGTAGGACAAAAGATGCCATACAAGTTCTTTTCCATAAGCACGTATGCCTATATTCGGAATACATGCCTACATTGCATTGATGAACTGGAGCTAGTTCTGTGTCACCCTAGGTTATAACTTCTACATGATGAATTGCATCCAACGTAATTTCCCATCACCGATCCAATGCCTACGAGCTTTACCTATATTGCTTGCCGCTTATTTACTTTTTCGTTGCTACTACAAAAACACTATCTTTACTTTTTATCACTGCTACCGCCACTATCATACTACTTTGCTACTAAACTATCTTGCTGCAGATACTAAGTTTCCAGGTGTGTTTGAATTGACAACTCAGCTTCTAATACTTAAGAGTATTCTTCCGCTCCCGTTGTGTCGAATCAACAAATTTGGGTTTAATACTTTACCCTCGAAAACTGTTGCGATCCCCTACACTTGTGGGTTATCAAAAACCTCAACAACCTTTTCACAAAAATCAGACAATATAGCCATCATGCATCTTTGAAAGGTAGCAGGTGCATTACATAAACCAAAAGGCATACGTCTATAAGCAAAGGTACCGAAAGGACAAGTAAAAGTGGTCTTTTCTTGATACCCTTTTGACACAAGTATTTGAGAGAAACCAGAATAACCATCTAGAAAGCAAAAATGGGTGTGTTTGGATAACCTTTCTAGCATTTGATCAATAAAAGGCAAAGGGTAATGATCTTTCTTAGTGCCTTTATTTAATTTGCGGAAATCAATTACCATCCAATCACCTGTAACAATTCTTTGTAGGATCAATTCATCTTTATCATTAGGAACAACAGTCATACCTCCCTTCTTAGGGACACAATGGACATGACTTATCCACTGGCTATCAGCAACTGGATAAATTATACATGCCTCTAGAAGCTTTAGTACTTCCTTCCTTACCACTTCTTTCATCTTAGGATTTAACCGTCGTTGATGATCAATAATAGGTTTCGCGTCCTCTTCCAACTTTATCTTGTGTTGGCATAGAGTGGGACTAATGCCCTTAAGATCATCAAGAGTATATCCAATAGCAGCATGGTGCTTCTTCAGAGTTTTCAATAATTTTCTTCTTCGTGGTCTGAAATGTTAGCACTAATAATAACAGGATATATCTTCTTTTCATCGAGATAAACATACTTAAGAGTATCAGGCAAACGTTTAAGTTAAAACATGGGATCACCCTTGGGTGGAGGAGGATCCCCTAGGATTTCAACAGGCAAGTTGTTTTTCAATAAGGGTCCCTACATAAAGAATATTTCATCGATTTCCCTTTTCTCATTCATATACATATCATTTTCATGGTCTAGCAGATATTGTTCTAATAGATTGTTAGGAGGCACAGCAATAGAAGCAAGACCAATAATTTCATCCTTACTAGGCAATTCTTTATCATGGGGTCATCTAAAAAATTTAGCAAAGTTAAAATCATGAGACATTTCCCCTAATCCAACAGTAACAATATCCTTTTCACAGTCTATCTTAGCATTAAGAGTGTTTAAGAAGGGTCTACCAAATATAATGGGCAAAAATTATCTTGCGGGGAACCGAGAACAAGAAAATCAGCAGGGTATTTAACCTTCCCACACAAGACTTCAACATCTCTAACAATCCCAACTGGTGAAATAGTGTCTCTATTAGCAAGTTTAATAGTAACATCAATACCTTCTAACTCGGCAGGTGCAATATCGTGCATAATTTCTTTATATAAGGAATGAGGTATTGCACTAACACTAGCACCCATGTCACATAAGCCATGATAGCAATGATCTCCTATTTTAACAGAAATAATAGGCATGCCTACAACAGGTCTATGTTTATTTTTAGTATTGGGTCTAGTAATTCTAACATGAGCATCAATATTATCGACCAAGAGATCCTGAACCATAGCAATACTTGGTTCAACTTTAATTTGCTCAGAGGGTGTAGCTGTTCTAGTATTACTCTTGCGAACCACAGTTGAAGCTTTAGCATGATCCTTTATTCTAGCAGGGAAGGGTGGTTTCTCAATATAAGCGGTAGGAACAATAGGATCAACATTATAAGTGATAGTCTTTTTTTCAACTTTAACAGGTTCAACTACTTTTACTTCAATGGGAGGATGATATTTAAACCACTTCTCCTTAGGGAGATCAACATGAGTAGCAAATGATTCACAGAAAGAAGCTACTATATCAGAGTCAAGTCCATATTTAGTGATAAATTCACGGAAAACATCGGTATCCATAAAAGATTTAACACAATCAAACTTAGGGGTTATACCTCACTCCTTACCTTCATTGAGATCCCAATCTTCAGAGTTGCACTTAATTCTTTCCAATAAATCCCATTTGAATTCAATAGTCTTCATCATAAAAGAACCAGTACAAGAAGTATCGAGCATGGAGCGATTATTGAGAGAAAGCCGAGCATAAAAAATTTGAATGATCATTTCTCTTGAGACCTCATGATTGGGGCATGAATATAACATTGACTTAAGCCTCCCCCAAGCTTGAGCGATACTTTCTCCTTCGCGAGGCCAAAAATTATATATATAATTATGATCACGATGAACCTGATGCATAGGATAGAACTTCTGATGAAATTCCGACTTCAATCGATTATAGTTCCATGATCCAATATCATCGCATAGCCTAAACCATGTCAATGCGTCTCCCTTCAAAGATAAAGGGATGACCTTTTTCTTGATAACATCCTCGGGCATACCTGCAAGCTTAAATAATCCACAAACTTCATCCACACAGATTAGGTGCAAATCGGGATGAAGTGTTCCATCTCCTGTAAAGGGATTATCTAGCAGTTTCTCTATCATACCCGATGGAATTTCAAAGCAAACATTTTCAGTAAGTTCAGTAGGTTGAGGAGCAACTCTTTGCTCTACGGGTCAGGGCGAAGATACCCCGAACAAGCCCCTCAAAGGATTATCATCCATAGTAACAAGTGACAGTATATTTCAGCACACTATATAAAATTTTCCTTACCAAATTCCACTCACCACAGGCGCTTCACTCCCCGTCAACGGCGCCAGAAAAGATTCTTGATGACCCACAAGTGTAGGGGATCTATCGTAGTCCTTTAGATAAGTAATAATGTCGAACCCAACCAGGAGCAGAAGGAAATGATAGGTAGTTTTCAGTAAGGTATTTTCTGCAAGCACAGAAATTATTGGTAACAGGTAGTTTTGTGATAAGGTAATTGGTAACAAGTGACAAATAGTAAAAGTAAATAAGGTGAAGCAAGATGTCCTAATCCTTTTTGTAGCAAATTACAAGCCTGGACAAACTCTTATATGAAGGAAAGCACTCTCGAGGACATATCGGAATTATCGTCAAGCTAGTTTTCATCACGTTCATATGATTCGCGTTCGTTACTTTGATAATTTGGTATGTGGGTGGACCGGTGCTTGGGTGCTACCCTTACTTGGACAAGCATCCCACTTATGATTAACATCTATTGCATGCATCCGCAACTACAAAAGAAGTATTAAGGTAAACCTAACCATAGCATGAAACAAGTGGATCCAAATCAGCCCCTTACGAAGCAACGCATAAACTAGGGTTTAAGCTTCTGTTACTCTTGCAACCCATCATCTACTTATTACTTCCAAATGCCTTCCTCTAGGCCCAAACAATGGTGAAGTGTCATGTAGTCGACGTTCACATGACACCACTAGAGGAAAGACAACATAAGTATCATCAAAATATCGAATGAATACCAAATTCACATGACTACTTATAGCGAGACTTCTCCCATGTCCTCAGGAACAAACGTAACTACTCACTAAGCATGTTCATGTTCATAATCAAAGGGGTATTAATATGCATGATGGATCTGAACATATGATCTTCCACTAAGTAAACCAACTAGCATCAACTACAAGAGTAATCAACACTACTAGCAACCTACGGGTACCAATATGAGGTTTTGATACAAAGATTGGATACAAGAGATGAACTAGGGTTTGAGAGCAGATGGTGCTGGTGAAGATGTTGATGAAGATAACCCTCCCCAAGATGGGAGAGTTGTTGGTGATGACGGCGGTGATGGTTTCCCCCTCCCGAAGGAAAGTATCCCCGGCAGAACAGCTCCGCCGGAGCCCTAGATTGGTTCCGCCAAGGTTCCGCCTCGAGACGACGGTGTTTTGTCCCGAAAGCCTCCTTATGAATTTTTCCAGGTCAAAAAACCTCATATAGGAGAAGATGGGCATCGGGAAGTCACCAGGTGGCCCACGATGCAGGGGGCGCACCCAGGGGCGCCCCCCACCCTCATCGGCAGGTGGTGGCCCCCCTGACGTATCTCGTTCGCCAGATATTTTTTATATTTTCCAAAACGGTGTTTTGTGGAGTTTCGGGGCTTTTTGAGTTGTGCAGAATAGGTCTCCAATGTTTGCTCCTTTTCTAGCCCAGAATTCCAGCTGCCGGCATTCTCCCTCTTCATGTAAACCTTGTAAAATAAGAGAGAAAAGGCATAAGTATTGTGACATAACGTGTAATAACAGCCCATAGTGCAAAAAATATCAACATAAAATCATGATGCAAAATGGACGTATCAGGTCGCGATGCCCAAGGGTCCCCCTTGACGTACGAACAGCCCTTGGGAGAGTAATGCGAGAGCTGGCCTTAGTGTTCTGTGTCGGTAGGGCCCGGCCCCACGCATACCTCAGCCGCTGCTGGCTTGTTCGGATCACCCGGACAAGACCAGAGAGTGAGGGGCTACGTGGCCAGTTAGGCCCTTGGGTCGTGATGCCCAAGGGTCCCCCTTGACATACGAACAGACCTCATACATTTCGTCGTCGGGCTTTCGCTCGGGAGGGTTGCGACGACCAGGTCCGGGGGACCTGGTGGGGCGTACGCTAGGCGTGACCTGAGCGTAGCCCCGTGCCCAGCCCCCTCACGCTACCCTCCCGAGGGGAGTGCAGCGCGGTAGGGCTGACCACCGAGCCTGGTGGCTCCCTGATGTTAAAGCAGCCGTGAGGCCACCCCCAGTTGTTTATCACCAGCGCGGAGCATGGCTACCATTCTTGTAAGGGCATAGCCGCTCCTCGACCGTGTCGACTGCCAGCACGCAGCATGGTGCTTCCACTAGAACGTGGGAGGGGACTCCCTACTGCGGAGAGCCCTCGGGGCATGTACAGCCCTGCCCTGGCACGTGGCTTGCATAGTAGGGCGGGACGAGTGGAATCTGGGCACCCGTGAGCCAGCGCGGGACTCACGGGACCCTACCTCAAGGTGGGTTGCGCCTGGTCTTGATTGGGAGCGCCTGAGGCGATCCTGGAAGATGGTTAGGCAACATGCGCCCAGTGAATCCCACGAGGTTGCCACACGAGAAGGCCAGACACCAACGACCCCAGGAGGTGACGTCAATGGGGCCGGTCCGCCAGACAGAACTTAGCCGTTGGGTTTATCGACGCTGCAAGGACGGACCTGAGCATAGATGTCGCGCCTAGTCTTCTCATGCGAGTATCGTGAGGACAGACAACCGGCGTGCGGCTCCCGTAGCGACGAGGCACCATGTTGCGTGCCCTTACCCACCTGTTCCCACCCAGCTCATGCATGGACGAGGCACCAAGGACCATGGGAGGTCACGTACACGGGGCTGGCCCGCGAGCCAGAGCTCGGTCGCTTAGATTTGGCGATGCTGCAGGGACGGACCCTAGCACAGACGTCGTGCCCGTCCTGAGTCATGAGGCGGGCACAAGCAGGTTAGTAAGGGCGTCCAACATTCATGGCATCGAGGTGCCGGTCAGGCAGGTAAATAATTTGAAGTTGTTGATGGGAGAGGTAACACTAGTTCAGGTAAGACGCCAGAACGATACATGCTACCGGGACGGACCCAGGTGGCCTGGGGATGATGCGACCCGAGGGGGCGCCCACAAGAGAGTAAGCTAAAGATGTAAAAGGATACACGCCGCAGGGACGGGCCCATGCAGCCTGGGAATAATGCAGCCCGAGGGGCCCTCCCAGCTAAACAAAACTGGAAAATGTCACATGGCATAGTTGCTGAAGTAGTGCTGATGCAGATGAAGACGCTCAATGCAGATGGCATCCCTTACGTGTCGCTTAACTCCGGGACCTCGCGAGGCTCCGGAGGTTCCCAGAGCTTGCGAAGAACCGATGCCACCTCCGCCAAGATCTCCTCATGTCTGGCCTCGCGAGTCGCCAAGACCTCCCGCATGTGGCGCTGGTGCATGGTCGCTTGGTTCGGCAAGCCGAAGGGCATGAGAACGTAGCTGTGAGGGGGGCCCTCGCACCGGCCCACCTGAGAGGGCTAGTAGAGATCCTGAGACGCCATCATGTTGAGTACTGGGACATTGACGCAGACGCGCAGCCCGTCGCCCAAGCCTAGGGCGACGGCTGCACTTCAAGGTGCTGGGCGGCGCTCGTCCCGCATTACTCTTGGCACCTGTAAGTCTTCGATGGTCTGGCTGATGAACTCCTGGGCGCTTGGTACCTCATGCCTTGAGGCCTCTGGAGGGAAACGTGCGGTGAAGCACGCCTCCACATGGTACCCAAGCGCCTCCCTCAAGACATTGGCTAGGACAAAGGCCCTCCACAGGAGAGCCCCTGAGCCCAGCCTGAGGGGAGCGTCAAGCGCGCCTTCCTATGTGAGGAAGGGAGGCGCCCAATGATACGTCTCCAACGTATCTATAATTTTTTATTGTTCCATGCTATTATATTATCCTTCTAGGATGTTTAATGGGCTTTATTATACAATTTTATATGATTTTTGGACTAACCTGTTAACCCAGAGCCCAGTGCCAGCTTCTGTTTTTCTCTTGTTTAGAGTATCGCAGAAAAGGAATATCAAACGGAGCCCAGTTGACCGGAAACTCAACAGAGCTTATTTTTGGACCAGAAGAACCCCAGGAAGTGCCGGAGGGGGACGAGAAGGTCCACGGGCTGCCCACGAGGGTGGGGGCGCGGGCCCCCCTGGGCGCGCCCTCTGCCTCGTGGACAGCCTGAAGACCCCCTTTACTTGCCCCAGACTCCAACACCTCCTATATATACAGAAACCTCCAGAAAATAACCTAGATCGGGAGTTCCGCCGCCGAAAGCTTCTGTTGCCACCAAAAACCAATCTAGACTCGTTCTGGCACCCTGCCGGAGGGGGAAATCCCTCTCCGGTGGCCATCTTCATCATCCCGGCACTCTCTATGACGAGGAGGGAGTTGTCCACCCTCGGGGCTGAGGGTATGTACCAGTAACTATGTGTTTGATCTCTCTCTCTCTCTCTCGTGTTCTTGAGATGGCACGATCTTGATGTATCGCGAGCTTTGCTATTATAGTTGGATCTTATGATGCTTCTCCCCCTCTACTCTCTTGTGATGAATTGAGTTTTTCCTTTGAAGTTATCTTATCGGATTGAGTCTTTAAGGATTTGAGAACACTTCATGTATGTCTTGCATGTGCTTATCTGTGGTGACAATGGGATATCACATGATCTACTTGATGGATGTTTTTGTGATCAACTTGCGGGTTCCGTGACCTTGGGAATCTATGCATAGGGGTTGGCACACGTTTTCATCTTGACTCTTCGGTAGAAACTTTGGGGCACTCTTTGAAGTTCTTTGTGTTGGTGGTATAGATGAATCAGAGATTGTGTGATGCATATCGTATAATCATGCCCACGGATACTTGAGGTGACAATGGAGTATCTAGGTGACATTAGGGTTTTGGTTGATTTGTATCTTAAGGTGTTATTCTAGTACGAACTCTAGGATAGATTGAACAGAAAGAATAGCTTCGCGCTATTTTACTATAGACTCTTGAATAGACCGATCAGAAAGAATAACTTTGAGGTGGTTTCGTACCCTACCATAATGTCTTCATTTGTTCTCTGCTATAAGTGACTTTGGAGTGACTCTTTGTCGCATGTTGAGGGATAGTTATACGATCCAGTTATGTTTTTATTGTTGAGGTAACTTGCACTAGTGAAAGTATGAACCCTAGGCCTTGTTTCAAAGCATTGCACTACCGTTTATGCTCACTTTTACCACTTGCTACCTTGTTGTTTTTATATTTTCATCTTACAAAAACCTATATCTACCATCCATATTGCTCTTGTATGACCATCTCTTCGCCGAACTAGTGCACCTATACAATTTACATTGTATTGGGTGTGTTGGGAACACAAGAGACTCTTTGTTATTTGGTTGCAGGGTTGCTTGAGAGAGACCATCTTCATCCTACGCCTCCCACGGATTGATAAAACTTAGGTCATCCACTTGAGGGAAATTTGCTACTGTCCTACAAACCTCTGCACTTGGAGACCCAACAACGTCTACAAGAAGAAGGTTGTGTAGTAGAAATCACCCCATCCCTGGGCGCAAGTCCTGAGGTGCGGCCACCAAGCGCCGAATCTTCGTGAGGCTTCAGGGCGAGCATATGTTTCTTCTTCTTGGGTATAGCCTCAGGAGGGTAGACGGTGCCATCATTGTCTGGATCGTCGACCGCTGCTGCCTAGTAAGCATGCTCAAGCGAGCACACCACATCCTTCTCTTCGCAAGCGACGATGATGACGCCGCCACTTCCTCGCATCTTGAGGACGTTGTAGCTGTGGTGAGTTACTGCCATGAACTTGGCCAGGGATGGGTACCAGAGGATGGTGTTGTAAGGTAGATGAATGTGGGCGACGTCGAAGTCGATGAGCTCAGTGTGGTAGTTGTCGCACTTGCCAAAGGTGACAGGCAGGCGGACTTCCCTATAGGGGTGGTGGAGCCGTCAGTCACTCCGGAGAAGGGCTTGGTAGGTAGTAGTTTAACGTATGGTACTTGGAGGTTGTCGAACGTCTCGACGGACAGGACATTGAGCCCTGCGCCACCATCGATGAGGGTCTTGGTAACTTGAACGTTGCTGATGACGGGTGAACAAAGCATCGGGATGGCGCCATCCATCGCCGCGCACTTGAGCTGGTCTGCTGAACTAACGGTGATGGGGCACTTGGACCACCTGAGTGGGCGAGTGGCTTCGAGCTTGGGGAGAGCCACGTTTACTTCTCGGGTGAACTGCTTAAAGAGGCGCTGAGAGGCCGGGCCTGCGCTCCACCCAAGATGCAGGCGATGGCGCGAGGCTCCTGGAAGCCCCCAGCCCCCTCGTCCTGGTCGTCTTTCCTTCTTGGCGGCGGCAGAGGAGGGAGGTCGGCCTTGTCCTGGGGGCGGTCCTCGCGAGGCCGGTCCCTCCTGGCGCCCTCACGAGGTTGGTCCCTCCAGGCATCCTCACGAGGCTGATCGCGCCAATGGTCCTCCCGAGGCTGATCACGCCACTCCTAGCGGGGGTCATGGTCATCCCAGCGTCCCTCAGACCGACTTCCTCCACGATGGTAGCCACGGTTGCTATGCTCGGGGCGTTGGCTGATGCGCCCTTCGCGGAGGGCCCGGAGCTCTTGACAGTCATGGGTGTTATGGTTGTGCACGTTGTGGAAGGCGCAAAATGGACGGCTATTCTTGGATGACTCTGGGTAGTCGTGGCCATGCTTCATCTCTGGCTCAGCCACGAGCACTACCACTCCTTTGCGCTTCACGTCCTTGATCTTGGCCTTCTTGTCTTCAGGTTCAACGGTGGGGAGCGCGACGAGGGAGAGGCGCCCCTCCTCAGCTCAGGCGCACTTGGTCACGAGGTTGAACAGCTCCAAGGTCGTGAACAGATCTTCATGGATCGTGAGCTCCTCCTTCATCTTGACATCACCGATGCCATCCGAGAACGCTGAAATGATGGCCTCGTTTGTGACCTTGGGGATCTTGATGCGGACACTATTGAAGCCACGCATCTTACCCCAGGTGGGCATCTCACCCCAGGTGGAGATCGATCCCGCGGGCAGGTTCAGGTCGCCATGATCTTCTCGTTACCTCCGGAGGCCTCGATACTTAGCTCGTAGAGCTACAGGAATTCAGTTGGTCGGGGGTGCCATCTTAGCATGAGGCAGATCGGGGTTGAACTTCCCGGGCCAGTTGACGTTGCGCAGTTCGGGGGCGAGGGCCTTGCAGCCTGCTGTTGACACCGGAGCTTGTCGTGGAGGCGGAGCTTGGTCTTGGTCCTCGCGCGCCACCACAGCAGGGGGCGCACGGTCTCGACGCGGTGGTGGAGGGAGCATCGGCGCTCCTCCTCGGGGCCACTGGATCTCTTGGCAGCTTCCTTCTTCGTGCACTGGCGCTGCGCGCAGGAGGTCACGCCACGGGGCTGCATGCCTTGGGTCGTGGACAACGTCTTGATGTGGATGCGTCAGAGGCACTTCATGGGCCACGTCGCCCACATGGGGAGGTGGGTGAGGCAGCGAGAGGGATGGTGCAGGAGAGCCCCCAGCGGCGCTGACGAGCTTGGCGATGTGGTCGAGCCAATCTTCGTAGAAGTCGTCAACGGAGTGGTAGCACGGGAGCTCACGTGCCATGAGCAACGAAGCCTGCGCGTCCGCTGGTCCGTGGCAAGTGTGAGATGACGAGCCCGCCGGTGTCAGTGACGGGGTCGTGGTCCGTCCATCTCACCGCACGGAGGGGTGCAGGGACAAGGCTTGCTGCTCGTGCCGCACCGGGTCGGTGGCGGTGTTGGCAGCGGGAGATGGAGAACGGTGAGGAGGTCCGCTGGCGGGAGCTATCTGAGCAACGCGGGCGGCAAGGACGGCCCGTCACTCAGCACGGGCCTGGCGAGCGTCGGCCATGGAACTGGCGGGAAGACGGAGCGTGGATCGATGGAAGGGAAGCTTCGGCACACCCCTACCTGGCGCGCCAAATGTCGGATCTAGGGTTCTAGCAAAACCCTTGAGGTTCGAACACTGGGGTGCGCACGAAGATCTCTCATTTCCGCTCTAGCTCGCTCTCGCACCGATTCCTAGGCCTTGCTTGTCGAAGTCGAAGAACAAGGGACACAAGGGTTTATACTAGTTCGGTCCACCGTTCTTGTGTAATACCGTAATCTAGTGTGGTGTGGTGAATTGCCACGTAGGCTGAGGATGATCTAGTACAAGGGAAGAACAGCCTCCTGAGGAGAGGTGTTCTTGTGCTCGGGTGAGCTTGAGTGGAATGAATCTGCTTCCCCTAGGTTGGGTTGGCTCTCAATCAGATCCTCCGCTATCTATGGTGGTGGCTAGCCCTATTTATAGAGGCTCGGGTCCTCTTCCCAAATATTTAGCGGGAAGGGATCCCACAACGGCCAATTTTGAAGGGGGACAACTAGTAAAAGCTATCCTGACAAAAGGTGGTCTTCGCCAGCCAAAGGTTCTGGTGGTGACGCCGCTGTGGGCTCTGCAATGACCTCTGCTCTGCCGTCCTGCTGGTCTTGATTTCGTTGCACCGATATGGAAACCTTCGCCTGATGCCTCGGGACTCCTCGCCTGTGCTTGCCCCTTTAGCACCAAAGAGGAAACTGGCATCCTGCGCCCGCTGGCGGCCGCCTGGCCTTGGTCGTCATGGATCACGTCACGGGGACCTCGTGAGGTGCCCCTTGCCTTGATATCTCCACTCCTCGGGAGTTAGCCTAATGAGGCCACCCCAGGGGAGGTCTTGCGTCGTCCGCCTCGCGAGGGTCTTGAGTGGTTGCTGATAAGGTTGGGCCATACCAGGCCGCTGGATGAGCCACACCCTGGGCCACAGGCATGCAAGTCTGGGTACCCCCGTTCCCAGGACGCCAACAGTAATCTAGATTATTGACTCTAGTTCAAGTGGGAGACTAAAGGAAATATTCCCTAGAGGCAATAATAAAGTTGTTATTTGTATTTCCATATATCATGATAAATGTTTATTATTCATGCTAGAATTGTATTAGCCAGAAACTTAGTACATGAGTGAATACATAGACAAAACAGAGTGTCCCTAGTATGCCTCTACTAGACTAGCTCGTTAATCAAAGATGGTTATGTTTTGTAACCATAGACATGAGTTGTCATTTGATCAACAGGATCACATCATTAGGAGAATGATGTGATAGACGAGACCCATCCGTTAGCTTAGCAACTTGATCCTTTAGTTTTACTGCTATTGCTTTCTTCATGACTTATACATGTTCCTATGACTATGAGATTATGCAACTCCCAAATACCGCAAGAACACCTTGTGTGCTATCAAACATCACAACATATAAAGATGCCCAGGATGGGACTATACCTCCTACGTGTCGAGGCACGACTTAAAGGTATAAGCCCATCCTAGAATGATCTCAAGTTTGGTATCTTTGCACGACTCATGTAAAAGAGGGATTAAATTGCAAAAGAAGATAGTTGGCTTACACTCGCCACTTCACACAATACATTACATAAGCAAACATCATTCAAAACATCACAACCCGACTACGGGCGAAGATCCAAAGAAAGATACCAAAACAACATAAAGCCACAGGTCAGGATCGAATCCTAGTAGAAACCACTACTGATCGTCGAAAAACGTCACAAGCATACGGCCACTCTCTTCATCGAGCTCCCAGTGTAGAAGTTGAACCAGCTCCTGCATCGAACTCGGCTGAACCTGCATCTGGTGTTGTAGTATCTACGAGCCACGAGGACTCAGCAATCCCATAACCATGGGTATCAAGACTAGCAAAGCTTTGTGGGTAGGAAGAAGTAAGTGGTGAGGTTGCAGCAGCGGCTAAGCATAATATGGTGGCTAACTTACGAGTCCCAGAATAAGAAGAGCATCTACGCAAACGGTCGCAAAAGTAGTGATTGCTAAAGATCCTAACTACATACGAGTCAAACATAACCCCACCGTGTTCTCTTCTCAAAATGAAAAGAGACAGTCACGGTTACTCACACAGTTGTGTGTTTTACTTCGGATCATCTGTCAAGTTTTCTACAACCGGATATTAACAAATTCCAATCTGCCACATAACCGCGGGCACGGCTTTCGAAAGATTATAACCCTGCAGGGGTGTCCCAACTTAGCCCATCACAAGCTCTCACGATTAGCTGAAGCGATAAATATAATATCTTCACTCCTTATCTTTGGGAAAACCGATCAGGCTCGGCATCCCGGTAGCACAAGACATTTCGACAATGGTAAAACAAGTCCAGCAAGACCTCCCGGCGTGTCGACACCCTGATAGTAGCCGCGCGTATCTCATCTCAGGCCACGTCCGGATGGGCGATCCTACATGAGCCAAACCTCGAGTTTCCCCGTGGTGGCCCCGCATAACCCCGTTTGGGACCAACACCATCAGCACTGGCCCCCCTGCTATGTAGAAAAGAAGATACAAGGAGCGTCCCCCTTATGCAATTTAATTAATTAAGTTATTATGAGGCAAATTAAAACCAATGTTGGGCCTTGCTGGAGGAGTTTTATTCAAAGTCGAAGTGTCAAGGGGTCCCCATCCACCCATCGTGTAAGGAACGCAAAATCAAGGAACATAATGCCGGTTTATCGGCGCCTAAGGTGGCATGAGTGGAACAAAACACCGAGCAAAAGGCCAAGCCTTCCACCCATGCCCAGTATATAGGTGTGTTAATAATAATTATAGATATTGTGATATAACAACAACAAGTTCCCACCTGGAACGATCTTCATCTTCACCTGCAACTAACAACGCTATAAGAGGGGCTGAGCAAGCGG
>LR738716.1:136693433-136705991 GCA_902687465.1 Secale cereale
CGCGATGGATTTGTGACGACAACACCTCGGAGCTCAACTCCCCGGGACACTGCCACAACCCCTAATGACAGGAGGCATCGAGAACAATGTTCTCGTCACAAAGACATCGAAACAATCCAAACAATACTCGCGAGATCCTAAAAAAAAATTGGTGCGATTTTTGAAAGTAGAAGAGGCAAGAGTAGACGTCAGGAGTCCTCACCAGAGTGAAAAGAGATGAGGAGCAAAAGAAATCCTACTCTCCGATATATATAGGACTCAAAACATTTTCAAGTGTGTGTGCCTAGACTCAACCGTCAATGATTCGATCAATCAGTGGGGCTTCTAGGTCGGAGAAGGCTCTGAATACCAACTTGTAATGCCCAGGATGGGACTATACCTCCTACGTGTAGAGGCACGACTTAAAGGTATAAGCCCATCCTAGAATGATCTCAAGTTTGCTGGGTGATTATAAAGATGCTCTACAGGTGTCTCCGAAGTTGTTTGTGGTGTTCGCATGGATCGAGAATAGGATTTGTCACTCCGAGTGTCGGAGAGGTATCTCTGGGCCCTCTCTGTAATACACATCATAATAAGCCATGCAAGCAAACGACTAATGAGTTAGTCACGAGATGATGTATTTCGGAACGAGCAAAGAGAGTTGCTGATGACGAGATTGAACTAGGTATGATGATACCGACGATCAAATCTCGGGCAAGTAACATACTGATGACAAAGGGAACAATGTATCTTGTTTTGCTGTTTGACCGATAAAGATCTTCGTAGAATATGTAGGAACCAATATGAGCATCCAGGTTCCGCTATTGGTTATTGACCAGAGATGAGTCCCGGTCATGTCTACATAGTTGTCGAACCCGTAGGGTCCACACGCTTAACGTTCGATGATGATCGGTGTTATGAGTTTATGTGTTTTGATGCACCGAAGGTAGTTCGGAGTCCCGGATGTGATCACGAACATGATGAGGAGTCTCTAAATGGTTGAGATGTGAAGATTGATATACTGGAAGACTATATTCGGACACCGGAAGTGTTCCGGGGGAGTTTTAGATTAAACCGGAGTGCGGAGGGGTATCGGTACCCCCGGGGGAAATAACGGGCCACTTGGGCCCTTAGTGGCGAGAGAGAGGGCCGGCCAGAGCTGGACTGCGCACCCCTCCCCCTTGGTCCGAATAGGACAAGGAAAGGAGGGGGCGGAGCCCCCTTCCTTCTCCCTCTCCCTCTCCTTCCTTCCCCCTCTCCCTCTTGGTAGACTCCTACTTGGAATAGGATTCCTATTCCTAGTAGGAGTAGCCCTCTTGGGCGTGCCTATAGGGGCCGGCCGGCCCTCCCCCATCCTCCTTTATATACGGGGGCAGGGGCACCCTAGGACACACAAGAAGACATTAGTTTTAGTCGTGTGTGGTGCCCCCCTCCACAGTTACACACCTCGATCATATCGTTGTGTGGTTAGGCGAAGCCGTGCGTCGGTAACTTCATCATCACCGTCACCACACCGTCGTGCTGACGAAACTCTCCCGTGATGCTCAACTGGATCAAGAGCTCGTGGGACGTCATCGAGCTGAACATGTGTTGAACATGGAGGCGTCGTACGTTCAGTGCTTGGATCAGTTGGATCGCGAAGACGTTCGACTACATCAACCGCGTCACTAGACGCTTCCGCTTTCGGTCTACGAGGGTACATGGACACACTCTCCCCGCTTGTTGCTATGCTTCTCCTAGATAGATCTTGCGTGATCGTAGGAAATTTTTTCAAATACTGCGTTCCCCAACACTCGTGAGCCGTTTCGGGGTCCCGAACCGCATCATCACCGACAACGGTTTGCAATTCACCGGCAATCTCTTCAGAACATATTGTGCTAACCTTGGAACGCACATATGCTACGCTTCGGTGGTGCACCCGCGAAGCAATGGCGAGGCTGAGCGCGCCAACGCAGAGGTGCTGAGAGGCCTCAAGGCTAGGACTTTCAAGAAGAAGCTCGAGGCTTGAGGCAGGGGCTGGCTGGACGAGCTTCAGTTCGTGCTATGGTCCATCCACACCACAGCAAATAAGCCAATGGGCGAGACTCTATTCTTCCTCGTCTACGGAGCTGAAGCGGTTCTCCCCCAAGAGGTCAAGCATCGCACCCCACGGGTCTTGGCGTTTGACGAGGCACGCCTGGACGCCTCGCGGGGGGAGAACCTTATGCTGGGGGAGGAGCGCCGTCGACAAGCCTCGATCCGATCAGCAAGGTATCAGCAGGCATTGCGGTGGTACCACTGCCACAACATCCGCTCGAGGTGGGTGATCTCGTCCTGAGGTGGGTGCTCTCTAGGGAGGGGCTGCATAAGCTCTTGCCCATGTGGGAGGGCCCGTTCAGGATTTCCCGTGTCTCCATGCCTGGCGCCGTGCGCCTAGAGACGCAGGACGGGATCCTAATCCAGAATGACTGGAACATCCAGCATCTCCGAAGGTTCTACCCATGAAGCAAGGCCCCGTGCCTATGAATGTCTCCGCTCATGACACTCTCACGTAATAATGAGTGGGTTTGTACATGCCCCGGAGTCTCCTGAGCGTCGCCCATGGGCCTCACAGGGGCTCCCTCCCACGTCTCAATGGCAGCACTTAGCTCCGCACTAGTGAGAAGATGAAGACTAGCTTAGGTGCCGGACGCGGCTTTTCTTTTGCTTGCTTTCTGTAGTTGGTTTGCTTTTCTTGGAATGAAATTTGGAGGTTTTGGTGCTTTCTATTTTCGCGGGCTTGAATTCCCTTCCTTTTTATTCACTTTTCCACCCTCGCCCCAGGGAGAGCGGCAGTTGCTAGCGGGGTTGCGTAGGTGTGTACATTTGGGCTAGCCCACAACCACACCCCGCCGAAGCCTGGGTGCCCTAGAGCCCCGACGTCTTCGATCCTCACGAGACATCCTCGAACGAGATCGTGGGCATGCGCGCTCCCTTTAAGTCCGTGCCTCTGGGTATCGCGTTGAAGCGCACCAGCCACGGTACACCTAAGCTCGGGGGATGTGCAAAGAGGGACAGGATGCCTCGCGAAGTCCGCTAACTCCGCAGCTACACAACATCTCCGGAGGCCCAACGGCTCCGCAGCTGACAGGAGGGGAAGCTTCGGGAAAGCGCCCTCGGGAGACGCACCCCCATGACAAGGGAATCTACCACGAGCATGACAAGCTAAGTTACCCTACCCGCACTTAGTAGCAATACAAATACCATGACACGATATGAAAAGCATAGCATGTTGGCATAGGCGCCATAGTTCATTACACACCCCAGCGGGGCCTTCTACCTTTTTCGAAAGATGCAGGAAAAAGATAAAATGAACGAACGGCCATAGCGACTCCCGAGGCCTTGGCTCCAGCGGCCTGGGGGCTCAGGCTGAGCCCCCCTCCCGCTTCATCGAGGCACGGCAGCGAGGCTCGTCGCCGTTCTCTCCAAGTCAGGCCTGGCGGCGTGGCGGCTTGTGAAGGAAATATGCCCTAGAGGCAATAATAAAGTTGTTATTTATATTTCCTTATATCATGATAAATTTTTATTATTCATGCTAGAATTGTATTAACCGGAAACATAATACATGTGTGAATATATAGACAAACAAAGTGTCACTAGTATGCCTCTATTTTACAAGCTCGTTGAATCAAAGATGGTTATATTTCCTAGCCATGGACATGTGTTTTCATTTGATTAACGGGATCACATCATTGGTGAATGATGTGATTGACTTGACCCATTCCGTTAGCTTAGCACTTGATAGTTTAGTTTTATTGTTATTGCTTTCTTCGTGACTTATGGATGTTCCTATGACTATGAGATTATGGAACTCCCGAATACCGGAGGAACACCTTGTGTGCGATCAAACGTCACAACGTAATTGGGTGATTATAAAGATGCTCTGCAGGTGTCTCCGAAGGTGTTTGTGGTGTTGGCATAGATCGAGAATAGGATTTGTCACTCCGAGTGTCATAGAGATATCTCTGGGCCCTCTCGGTAATGCACATCACTATCAGCCTTGCAAGCAAATGACTAATGAGTTGGTCACGAGATGATGCATCACAGAACGAGTAAAGAGACTTGCCGGTAACGAGATTGAACTAGGTATTGAGATACCGACGATCGAATCTCTAGCAAGTAACATACCGATGACAAAGGGAACAACGTATATTGTTATGCAGTTTTGACCGATAAGATCTTTGTAGAATATGTAGGAACCAATATGAGCATCCAGGTTCCGCTGTTCGTTACTGGCTGGAGATGAGTCTCGGTCATGTCTACATAGTTCTCGAACCCGTAGGGTCCGCACGCTTAACGTTCGGTGACGATCGGTATTATGAGTTTATGAGTTTTGATTACCGAAGGTAGTTCAGAGTCCCGGATATGATCACGGCCATGACGAGGAGTGTTGAAAGGTCCGAGACATAAAGATCGATATATTAGAAGCCTATGTTTGGACATCGGAAAGGTTCCGGATGGTTTCGGGCATTTACCGGAGTACCAGGGGGGCTACCGGAACCCCCCGGGGAGTGAAGTGGGCCTCATGGGCCTTGGGAGAGAGAGGAAGGGGCAGCCAGGGCTGGCCGCACGCCCCCTCCCCCTCTAGTTTGAATTGGACAAGGAACGGGGGACGGAGCCCCCCTTTCCTTCCTCCTCTCCCCTCCTTCCTTCCCTCCTACACCTACTATTGGAAGGGGGATTCCTACTCTCGGTGGGAGTAGGATTCCTAATAGGGTGCGCCATAGAGGGCCAGCCCCTCCCCCTCCTCCACTCATTTATATACGGGGGTGGGGGCACCCCATAGACACACAAGTTGATCATTGATCTTTTAGCCGTGTGCGGTGCCCCCCTCAACAGAAACACACCTTGGTCATATCATTGCAGTGCTTAGGCGAAGCCCTGCGTCGGTAATTCATCATCACCGTCATCACGCCATCGTGCTGATGGAACTCTCCCTCCAAGCTCTACTATATCGTGAGTTCGTGGGACGTCACCGAGCTGAACATGTGCAGATCGCGGAGGTGTCGTACGTTCGGTACTCGGATCGGTCGATCGTGAAGACGTACGACTACATCAAATGTGTTGTCATAACGCTTCCGCTTACGGTCTATGAGGGTACGTGGACGACACTCTCCCCTCTTGTTTGCTATACATCACCATGATCTTGCGTGTGCGTAGGGAATTTTTTTTGAAATACTACGTTCCCCAACAATGGCATCATGAGCCAGGTTTATGCGTAGACGTTATATGCACGAGTAGAACACAAGTGAGTTGTGGACGATACTAGTCATACTGCTTACCAGCATGTCATACTTTGATTCGACGGTATTGTTGGATGAAGCGGCCTGGACCGACATTACACGTACGCTTACGCGAGATAAGTTCGACCGACGTGCTTCGCACACAGGTGGCTGGCGGGTGTCAGTTTCTCCAACTTTAGTTGAATCAAGTGTGGCTACGCCCGGTCCTTGTGAAGGTTAAAACAGCACATACTTGACAAAATATCATTGTGGTTTTGATGCGTAGGTAAGAATGGTTCTTGCTAAGCCCGTAGCAGCCACGTAAAACTTGCAAAAACAAAGTAGAGGACGTCTAACATGTTTTTGCAGGGCATGTTGTGATGTGATATGGTCAAGACATGATGCTAAATTTTATTGTATGAGATGATCATGTTTTTTAACATAGTTATTGGCAACTGGCAGGAGCCATATGGTTATCGCTTTATTGTATGAAATGAAATCGCCATGTAATTGCTTTACTTTATAACTAAGCGGTATCGATAGTCGTAGAAGCAATAGTTAGCGAGACGACAACGATGCTACGATGGAGATCAAGGTGTCGCGCCGGTGATGATGGTGATCATGATGGTGCCTTGGAGATGAAGATGAAAAGCACAGGATGATGATGGCCATATCATATCACTTATATTGATTGCATGTGATGTTTATCTTTTATGCATCTTATTTTTCTTAGATCGACGGTAGCATTATAAGATGATCTCTCACTAAATTTCAAGGTATAAGTGTTCTCCCTGAGTATGCACCGTTGTGAAAGTTCGTCGTGTCGAGACACCACATGATGATCGGGTGTGATAAGCTCTACATTCACATACAATGGGTGCAAGCCAGTTTTGCACACGCAGAATACTTGGGTTAAACTTGATGAGCCTAGCATATGCAGATATGGCCTCGGAACCACTACAAAAAAAGTACACTTCCGTGATGATACGTGTTTGTCACGGTAGGTCATGTTTTCTGTCATGCATGTACATCCATGACAAATTTATGACAGAATCAAGATAGTCATACCTGTGTTGTCGTAGAAGTGTTCCATGACATTACCAAAATTATCATCACGGAAGTGTCCACTTCCATGACGATACATTGCGCGTCACAGAAGTGCTTTCGTCAAGGGTGACCGACACGTGGCATCCACCCTAATGGAACGCCGTTAAGCTACCGGGGCCGGTTTTGGATCCGATAACCCGTTAACAGCCCCGACCAATGGGGATTTTCCACATGTAAAATCATCATTGGCTGTAGGAAACACATGTCGGCTAACCATTGGGACAGATGTCATCCACTCATTTGACCCAAAGGCCTATGATACGTTGATACGTGGCACAGCCTAATAGAGGCCCATTCCTGTGAAAAGGCCGACCCGTTTGACTTGGTCAAAAGGTGGTGGGCCGGCCCACGGCAAGCCTGTTAACGGCATGTTTGCATATAGCCCATTTACAGCCCGCTAACCCAGGGCCCGTTTACAGCCTATCCGAATTAGGCCCAGTAGCGTCATCTGGGCCGTCCAATATAATTCCAGCCCGTTTTAACTTCCGGCCCATGTATGGCCCATGGCATCTTTCGGCCCATATGAGGCCCTTATTACTCTCGGCCCATTAACGGCTCATGGTAGAACTGGCCCGTAATGAACAGTGTATCGCCTTATACCCATTAACGGCAGATTATTCTGTTGGGCCGTTTCCAGCCCATGTTATCTTTCGACCTTCTCAGGGCCCATTTATTCTTGGGCTCATTTCCAGCATTCGTTTACTTTCGGCCCATTACTGTCATTTTCTGCTTGTGGGCCAAATACAGCCTGTGGTTACAGTCGGCCCATTTATGGCATGTTAATATGTTGGGCCGTTTTCATAGCGTCATCAAATACGACCCATTTATTCTTGGGCTCATTTCCAGCATTCGTTTACTTTCGGCCCATTACTGTCATTTTCTGCTTGTGGGCCAAATACAGCCCATGGTTACAGTTGGCCCATTAATATGTTGGGCTGTTTTCATAGCGTCATCTAATACGGCCTATTAACGACGACCCGTTATGGTCGGCCCATGAACGGACGATTTCAACTCTAGCCCATTTACAGTCATAATGCGGTCTGTTATTGGCCCATGTTTGGCCAACCGATCATATGGCCCGTAGAAGGCCCATTGATGATACAGCCCGTAGAAGGCCCATTGTGTCAATGACCCGTAGAAGGCCCATTGTTTCTACGTCCCTTAGAAGGCCCATTGTTTCTACGGCCCGTAGGAGGCCCATGTTAACTACAGTAAATATGTAGCCCATTGTTAATGTGGCCTAGTTTTAAAAAATAGGTTATTCCGGCCACTAGCAAATCGCGGAAAAAGAACTGCACTGACTACAAGAAAACAAATAAACAAGACAATAAGGAAATAAATAAGCAAGCAATTAATGCTAGCCTATTACTGCTATTACACATATTACATCCACTGGGCATCAAAGTTCGCCACCAGTGCAAATATAAGGAACAAAGCAGCATATTACATACACTGGCCGTCAAAATTGGCCACGAGTGCAAATAAATGCGGCAGCAAAACATGAGCATAACTGAAACAACTTCAGAAGAGCTCAAGAAACGTGGTATCCACCATGCTGGCAATAATCTTAGCAAGCTTATTAGCTTTGTCCTGTTTGGTGCTAAAATCCTCCAACGCTTGCTGTTGCACCAAAAAGTATGCATCTGAATGCTCGAGGGACTTCCGCAGTCCTTCCGCTTGTTCTTGCAGCACAACTGATCGATGTCTTTCAGCTTGTAGTTGAGACTCAAGAAACCGAACTGATTCAGGCAGTGAGTTTGAATAGCTTGTGCAAGCGGTAGTGGCCAGTAACTCCAACACTAAACCAAGACAGGACTTTGGGGTTGTCTCACTATCTTCGAGATAGTCTTCCTTAGCTATTTTATTAGCTTTGTTGGAGACCAACAAGGATGTGTCACTATCCTGAACCTTATCTGCATTACTTACTTTACCATTTCTTAATAAGGCACTCTTCCCCAATATTCTATCAGCATTCTAAAAGAAGAAACAATCAGACACATAACAGTTTAGCATGTACTGGTATATGAAACTCATTTCGGTGAACCAGTTCATTAGTAAGGTGGACAGGGTTAAACTACCAAGTCTTCTATTGCCAAGTACTAGTACATAATAAAAGCATCAAACAAACATATATCTATGTCCTATGGTCACTGCATTGTCTTGCCAAATCAAAATAGAGACACGGTTCAAATCATATCAGTTTAAGACAAAGCAGCAATGAAAGAATACAAAGCGTGGGAAACTACACGGCACAACAAAATTTTAGATGGGTACCATGGGTCTACATGTACAACAACACTATTTGCTTTGTTGTGATGCTACTAATGTGCATGATATGAGAAGTCAACTGTATACACAATAAAAATTGAAATCAATAGAGCTATTGATAAGAGCAAGCCTGCTAAAGAAACATGTGTGAACATACCTACTGTGCCATTGGAGTTTCGATTGGATCCTTCAATTTAAAAATAAGTTTGTATGAGTAAATATAGTGATACAAGAGCAAAGCAGTATGCACGATAGCAAATTAGCAATGGAATCTTAAATTAGAACAGTTGTTCTTCAGGTTTAGGCACTTGTTCTACATGAACAGAGTACAGTAAGACGCAATAATATAGTACTTAAAAATAGAAAATGAGCTCATAAACCTTACCACATTCTTGGTTCAGGACCAGTACAGAACAAGGCGTTCCCAGTCATCGTCCAGTAAATGTGTCTCGGGAGAACGTAAGGGAATTTGATGAGTTTCTTTGCCGGTGAAGTACGTTTTCTTCAGGTAATTCCGATACTGCCACCAAGCATTCTTGAAGATAGCAGAGGTATAGCACAGGTTACCTCATCCTGAGTTTCCAAATCAGTCCTTCTCTATAGAGAAAAATGGGAAAATTTGTTGTATTATAACCATCATGGAGGTAGGATGTATGGGACAAAGCAAATTAATTGCCATGAATAACATTACTTACACATAACTCCTCGACAAACACCTGCAACTGGAATTTTCCTTCATCTTCAGTATAATATTTCCAAGATGGGAAGATACGCACATACGATTTAACAACATCAAGTGTGATAGATGCTAAAGTACGACTAGCTGGTTGTGCTTGCACCACAGGAATAGGCGTACTAACTGGTGGAGTTGGGGCTCGCCGTGGTAGTACTGGCCCTTTGGGCACTGGAGATGCCTTACTAACTGCTCTTGTTTGGGAGCTCTGTGGTGGAGATGGTGTTGTGTCAACCGGAATTGGGTTACTACCTTTTGGGGTTGGGGTTAGATTGGGTGAAGCTGGTTCTCTGTCCATCGCAGTAGGGGTACAATCTGCGAGAGTTTGGGTTATGTGTGGTAGGGCTAGTTCTCGTGCATGTACAACTGGGGTGCTATCTCCATAAGAGGTAGCACTGTTTTATTTGAAGACCGTGTTTTTAGTCCGCTAGATGCTGGCATCACCCGCTCCAATTCAAATGGCTGATAAACAGGAAACATAGTTGAATGTACAGACATTGTATGAGAGACAGATGCAATAGATAGTGTGGAAAAAAGAGGACATGAAATAGTTGACATGTATATTGTTTAACTAAAACGGATAGCATGACATAATTTCACATATATGATGTCTATCTAAACTGTATAGCATAGCATAACATAATTCAAAGATATGATGAATAACTAAAACGTCGTGCCAAGTTAGAGCATACACCTCGGTGGGGGGATAGGACTGGTCATCTGTCTCTGAATCCATCTCTGAGGAGCTACCGGGACCCAACAAGAGATCTGCTTCGACAGGTCGCACTGTCTGCTCTGAAGGCCTTGTTTTCACTCCAAATTTTTCAATCTCCCACCCAAATGGCTGATTCATAGGAAGAGTAGTTTAATGTACAAACCTTGTCGACAAATGGAAATGTAATGAAGAAAAGGATGGACAAGATATCATTCAAATATATGATGCGTGGTTAAACAGGATGGCATTGCACACATATATTATGGCTGGCTAAAAGACATGAGACTGCATAATTCCCATATATGATATAGAAACTAAAGAGGTGGCGACAGAACATGTCTAAACTAAGCAGATGACATATATGATGTCAAAAGTAGGCACTTCAAGGCAACATATGCATGATATGACTAACATCATCATGCCAAGGTAGAGCAAACACCTTGGGGGTAAATAGGAGTGGTCAGCGGCGTCTGAATCCGCCTCAGAACAGATATCTTCCTCTGGATTACAATCTGGAGAGGGGTGGGGAGGGTTTGCCATTGAACCCACCATGGAGCGATGTCGGCATGACATTGTATTGCCGCGCAAAACTCTTCTCTTTTTCTCTACATGTTCAGCATGACTGTGTACAATATCTGACATGCATACGAAAAAAATATGGTAAGATTATGTAAGGAGAGCATGCAGAAATTTAGAGTGATGGTAACAACCAGTGGATGGATCCAAAAATAATGATAGCAGGCTGATGATTGCTTTAATTTAATAAAAAGACAGATGATGATTGCTTTACTATTTGTTTCCCACCCAAGATGAACAACATAGGCATACCCTAGGTGAACCAGATATTAGACAAAGATACTATTCATTGCTTCCTCGATATGTGCCCCACAACTAATTTAGAACTCAAGTTTGATTATTAATTTGGACCTAACTTGGAGTCCAAGAGGTGAGCAGGACGATAAAGTAGCAGGTAATTTTAAGCAATGCATAACATAAGCAGAACCAAAAGAGTGCGACCTCTCTTGTGGACCCGTGTCCTCCTCAGGTTCATCTGCTTAGTCGATGATGGTGATGCCGTTGCGGTGGGTGCCGGCGGCAGAGAAGGAGATCTGAGGCGGCGAAAGACGGTCAGGAGTCGTGATGTCTAGTTTGGTGGATGTTTCTGTCGATGGAGCACCTCAGGTGAGGTGGATGACGTCGCGGCACGAGCAGGACAAACCACACAAAGTTCCCTTCGAACCGGTGAACCCTCGTACTACTCCCACCGCTGGCCAGGCCATCCCTCTACTCACCCACACGCCATGTTATTTTGCGGCGACGGCAGCCTCACACCGCAGCCGAACCAGTGAACCCTCGTACTCCTTTCCGCGCGGGCTTCCACTGCCGCGTCTTCCCCGGCTATGCGTCGTCCCCTTCCTAGGCCTCGCCATCGTCCATCGGCGCGGCGTGGTCAACGCAGTCAAGGAACGACTTCCATCGGAAGAGTACTGTATGTGGAGAGGCTGACAGCTGGGTCCACGGCCGCAGCAAGGAAGTGCCTCCTTATTACGCGCAAAATAATTATTCCTCCACCTGACAGCGGGGACCCACCGGACGGGCCACCGTATTTCGCGAAAAAAACATTTCCCCTGACTGCTGGGACCCACCAGCTACATCTTCGCACGCAAGGAAGTGCGTACGGGCAAAAAAAAATGATTCGCCCCCCTGACTGCTGGGACCCACCAGCAACATCTTCGCACGCAAGGAAGTGCCTGACAGTCGGGACCCACCTGGTCGAAGCGTACATAGCGTTGTCATTCTGGTCGCGAACATGTACGTACATAGTGGTCGATGTAGAGGCGCGCACGTGTCGTAGTAGAGACGCGCACGTAGCATGTACACGTACGTACAGCGGCAAGTGTGCAAGAAAGAAAATACGGCCACATATATACATAATGTCAGGGCCTCGAACGCCTACTCGCGCATACGTACGACCAAGGCTCATGTACATGGCTGGGTCGGAACGGAGAAACAACGTCGTCATCGTGTTCATGGGGAGCCAACCGGCTAGGTCAGAACGGAATGCGTCGTCGTGTTCATCGGGAGGGCTTGGACGGAACAGCCGATGGAAACGAGGCCTGGCGTACGGCACAACGGAGGAAACAGCCTTGTGTTCGACCGGCCATGTTCGAAATGGGATCCTGTTCATCGGGAGGGGTCTGGCGTACCGCAAAACGGAGTAAATAGACCTCCTACGGTCGAAACAGGGGTCCTGCTGATCGGGAGGGGTGTGGCGTACCGCAAAATGGAGGAAACAGACTTCTCTTGGAGCGCTACGGTCGAAATAGGGGTCCTGTTCATCGGGAGGGGTGTGGCGTACCGCAAAATGGGACCCCACGGGATACTGTTCACCACCACCGTCGACCGCCTCTAGCCTCCACGGGGCTACTGTTCATCCACCGTCGACCTCCTCCAGCTTCCTCCTACGTCGACTGTTCAGCCTCCACCGCACGCTACTCCACCGGCTACTGTTCAAC
>LR738716.1:136732905-136752853 GCA_902687465.1 Secale cereale
CAGACTAGGCCCACTCAATTTTTCAGAAAAGTATGCAATAGGTTTACCATCTTGTAATAACACACCTCCTAACCCAATTCCACTAGCATCACATTCAAGCTCAAAAGTTTTATTAAAATCAGGAAGTTGGAGTAAAGGAGCATGTGTCAACTTATTTTCAATACCGTGAATGCTTCTTCCTGTGCAGTAACCCAAAAAAAGGCACATCCTTCTTTGTAAGCTCATTGAGAGGTGCAGCAATGGTGCTGAAATCTCTCACAAAACGCCTATAGAATCCAGCGAGGCCAAGGAAACTCCTCACGTGTGTGACCGTTTTGGGCTGCGGCCAACTCTCAATAGCTTCAATCTTGGCTTTATCAACCTCAATTCCCAGTGGAGTAACAACATAGCCAAGAAAAGATACTCGGTCGGTGCAAAAAGTGCACTTTCCAAGGTGTAATGCCCAGGATGGGACTATATCTCCTACGTGTCGAGGCACGACTTAGAGACATAACCCCATGCTGGAATGATCGCAAGTTTGGTATCTTTGCACAACTCATGTAAAAGATGGGGATGGAAAACATAAAATAGTTGGCTTACAATCGCCACATCACACAAATACAATACATGTCCAAATCATCATTCAATAAAACATCACAGCCCTCTAAGGGTAAAATCCAAATGACAAGATACCAAACATAATTTAAAACCACAGGTCGGATCGAATCCTAGTAGAAGTTCCACTACTGATCATCAGGATAACGAACATAGTAACGGCTACGCTCCTCGTCGTACTCCCAGTCTAGCTCGGTGCCATCACCTGGATAGCTCACCATCTGACCTGCATCTGGTGTGGTGAAGTAACTGTGAGCCACAGAGGACTCAGCAATCCCGTTCCCGGGTAACAAGACTATTTAAGCCTTGGGAGAGGATAAGGCTGAAGAAAAGAATAAGAGTCTGCAGCAGCAACTAGCACTAACTTACGTGAAAGAGTGCGAGAAGAGAAGTGCCTCGGTCGAGAGGTGATCACGAAGTGATCCTAGCTAAAGCTCAACAAACATAACCCCACCGTGTTCAACTCCCGAATCCCTATTCGGAAATTGACAGTCACGGTACACACGCTGGTAGTGTATTAGAACAATGTGTCAAGTTTTCTACAACCGGATATTAACAAGCTCCCATCCGCCACACCCGAAACTCCTCCTACCGGTCATGGCAGAATGACTTGACAGGAAAGACTGGTTTTGTGAGTGATTAGGAGGGGAACTGATGTGACCCCATGTAATATATATACCAAGGTCGTCGATGTTTCGTGTGAATTCCGTGTCGTCCACAAATACGCTACATATACACCAGATTATGTATGGCCAAGTTACAAAAGTGCATGCACGATACAAACATGTTGGAGGGCTCGGTTTGCATGGTATTGGTGCACGTCAATGTAATGCCCAGGATGGAGTTATACCTCCTACGTGTCGAGGCATGACTTAAAGGCATAAGTCCATCCTAGAATGATCTCAAGTTTGGTAATCTTTGCACAACTCATGTAAAAGAGGGGATTGTAAACATAAATAGTTGGCTTACACTCGCCACGTCACACAATTACATAACAAGTCTCAATCATCATACATTAAGAACATCACAACCCTCTAAGGGCAAAATCCAAATGTCAAGATACCAAACTGAAATAGATAAACCACAGGCGGATCGAATCCTAGTAGGAGTCTCCACTACTGATCATCCGGATATCGCACATAGTACCGACTACGCTCCTCGTCGTACTCCCAATCCAGCTCGGTGCCATCACCTGGATAGCTCACAGCTGGACCTGCATCTGGTGTGGTGAAGTAACTGTGAGCCACAGAGGACTCAGCAATCCCGTTCCCGGGTAACAAGACTATTTAAGCCTTTGGGAGAGGAAAGGCTGAAGAAAAGAATAAGTGTCTGCAGCGGCAACTAGCAACTAGCTTACGTGAGTGAGAGCGAGAAGAGAAAGCCTCGGACGAGAAGTGATCACGAAGTGATCCTAGCTACAAGCTCAACAATCATAACCCCTCCGTGTTCAACTCCCGAATCCCTATTCGGAAATTGACAGTCACGGAACACACGCTGGTAGTGTATTAGAAACATTGTGTCAAGTTATCTACAACCGGATATTAACAAGCTCCCATCTGCCACATAACCGCGGGCACGGCTTTCGAAAGTTCAAACCCTGCAGGGGTGTTCCAACTTGACCCATTACAAGCCCACGATCCGCGGAGTCGCAACTCCAAAGTGGGAAGACCCGACTATCCTCGGAATCCCGTGCTCAAGATATACCGAACTAAGGTAAGGCTAATCCAGCAAATCCTCCCGGCGTGCCGACACCCTGATAGTAGCCGCGCGTATCTCGTCTCAGGCCACTACCGGATGGGACAAGCTACGGGTTTTTACCAGACCTTGAGTTTCCTCGAGGTGGCCCCGCAGGTTGCCCGTTTTGGACCAACACTCATGTGGAGCACTGGACCGGGGTTGTTGATTAAGAAAAAGGGTTTATAACTCCCTATGCAAGTTTATTTTGTTATTAGGCAAATAGTACCAAAGTTGGGACTTGCTGGAAAAGACTTAGCACTTAGCGGTTTATCGAGGGGGTCCCATACACCCCAACCGTGTTAGGAACGCTTAATCAAGGAACAAAACACCGGTTTATACGGTTCCTAACGGCATGAGTGGAACAAATCACCAAGCAAAAGGCTTAGCCTTCCACCCTTGCCAATATATAGATGATTTCATTTTAAAGCATTTATATAGTGTGATAAAACCCAACCAAACTTCAACATGAAGCAAGCATCTTCGATCTTCACCTGCAACTAACAATGCTATAAGAAGGGCTGAGCGAAGCGTACTTAGCCAAGCAACGGTTTGCATAGGTAGGTTGGTTAAACATGGCAATGGTTTACAAGTAGGAGGCTGACAAGAAGATCATGGGCATCGAGGCAAAACTATAGAGCGGAACTACTAGCAATAGGCAAAGATAGTAATGTTATCGGGGTTCGGTCATCTTGCCTGAATAGAAGTCGTTCGGATCGTAAGAAGGGTCCTCGTGCTCAACCTCGTTGGAAACCTCGTGCTCGTACTCAAACTCAGACTCTGCTTCCGGCTCTAAACAAAACAATCACACCAAGCACCAATCAACAAGATGCAATGCGCACTCGAAAAAGATGAATGCATGATGGATGCACTAAGGATGCACACGGAGCACGGAAAAATAGCACTCAAGCAAAACACCTCAAAACATGATAACAATCTGATATTATTAATCTACACGGAAAATCAATCAAGTTACATATAAGATTCGCTGAAATCGGAGTTACGGGCTAAAAGTTATGCCCGAAACAAGAAATGAGCGAAAGCTGAAAATTACAGCAACATAGCAACTTCGGAGCTCAAAATAATTAAGCTATAGCATTCAAATATCATGGCAAAGGACATTAACACAAACTAGACATATACTACAGCAACTAAGTCCAAAGGTGCACCCCCAACGGAGCCACGGATCAATAGCAATGATCTTGGACATTTTGAACTTGATAATAAAATTCTGGCAGCAGAATTTTATTGAAACTTTGGAGCAAAAGATAAACATGCTACAGCCACTCAAATAGGCATGTGAGGACATGAATGGAAATACAACAATATATACTACAAGGAACAATCAAAATCCACTCCAAAACTATCATGCTTTGTCCTAGAACATCACACGAACATGGCATCGGAACGTTAATCCACTAAGTCCTAAAACAGCAATTTCATCATGGCATATAAAAGAGCAAGTTTAAGTCACCTCGAAACTAAACATGGCAAGAGGTAAGCACCTCATCAAAGTACACATGAAGGTGATCCCGAAACACACAAGCATACTTCATGGAGATAAACACAACGATTGCAACGAGCTCAACAAGATGGCATTTCATAACAAGTGAAACAACATCACAGCCAAATGGCACTTTGCAACGATGATAACAAGGCAGGAATAAATCTATCATGCTACCTAGCACATACAACATGTAGATCATGGCAAGACGAACACGTGGACATGTCATTTGCATCATTCGGACAAACGAGCTAAAAGATATCACATGGCTAAGATGGCATAAAAACATCACATAGCAGCAGTTTATATCATGATGCACTCTTGCAACAGCAAAACAAGCACCTAGATGATCTCTAACATGCATGACAACAAGAGATAAAACGTAGTGCACAATCCCACGAACGTCTGGACATGCTATATGCGCGAATCGGAGCAACACACAAAAAGTTATGCATGATTGAAATATGCATCACAGACAAGAAAAAAATACTGGGACTTAGAGATATTTGGGGCAACCTCCACTCAGATCTGATCTGGGAAAAAAACGACGGGCCGGCGGCTGGGCTTCGGCGGCTTGCGGGCTGAGGGAGGCCCACGGGGCGGAGGCGGAGAGGCGCGAGGCGGCCTGCTGGCGACGGTGGGGCGCGGCCCGCGGTGGATCTGTGGCCTCGCGGTGGCGAGCGCTGGTGCGGGCCTGGTGAGGCGGCGCGGCCCGCGCTGGAGGGAGGGAGTGGTGGTGCGGTGAGGGCGGCCCAGCCGGGGCGCCTGGCCTGGAGGATCGGCCCACCCGGCGGCGGAGGGAGGCGGGATCGGGCCTGGGCGCCGAAGCGGGAGGAGGCGAAGGCCACGACGCCGAAGCGGGAGGAGGCGGGCCGTGCGGCTGGCGCTGCGGGGATGTGGTCCTGGGCCCGTAGGAGGTGTACGGGCCGGCGGAGCGATCGATCGGGGCCTCCTGCCCCGATCCGATCGGTGGAGTGGCCGAGGCTCATGGCGAGCGGAGGAGGTGACGCACGAAGCGTTGACTCGCGGCTGGACCTGGTCGGTCGCCCGTTCCCGCGAAGGAAAACGGCGGCGGAGCGATTCGCCGATGGAGGCTCGAGGGAGCTGGCCAAGTGGCAGAGAAGGGACTTGGCCAGATCTGAGGTTTTTGGGAGAAGTGGATCTGAGAAAAAAAATGAGGGGGAGAGAGTGGAGAAGAAACTAGATGCCCAAAATAGACTAGGGTCTATTATATAGCAATTTTTTTAGGGTTAGGGGGGAATGGGATGTTAGGAACCCTCCGATCGCGATTCGACGGATCCGATCGCGGGGGTAGTTTAGAAGGGCCTAGGAGAGGGTAGTAGACTGCGGTAGGGGTGTTTCCGGGACACAAAGTGAAGGCACTTTGGACCCACACGAATAACGGATGGGATAGTCAACGGAGTCCAAACGAGACGAGATTTGAGAGGCGAGTTGCACACAATAAAACAACAACACACACAACAACCTCGCGGCACACCGGTAACGTTACACGCCCAAACACCAAAGTAGGCCTACGGGACGTCACGGACACGTGAGGGAGCTCCGGAACGCGAAACGGACAACGGGAAGAAACACGTGGAACCGGATGCAACCGACAACACAAATGCAATGCGATGCACATGTCTACATGATATGAATGAATGCCACACACTCACACAACAAAACGACGAAAACCCGAAGACAAAGAACCCGGAATGGAAATAGATGAAGCCGGAGATATATTATATACCCAAAAGGGAAAGTATTACATCCGGGGCATTACAAACTCTCCTCTACTACAAAAAGATCACGTCCCGAGATCTAGGACTGGAAAAAGGAAGGGTACTCGGAACGAAGATGATCTTCTCGTTCCCAGGTAGCTTCTCGGTCTGTGTGATGTGACCACTTGACTTTCAGAAATTTGATGGACTTGTTGCGGGTCTTGCGTTCGGTTTCTTCGAGAATGGCAACTGGGTGCTCTCGGTAGGACAGGTCTTGTTGAAGATCAATCTCCTCAAACGGAATCATGCGCTCAGGTGCCTTGAAGCATTTGCGAAGTTGAGACACATGGAAGACATCATGGACATTTGCGAAGTTTGAAGGGAGCTCAAGTTGATAGGCTAGATCGCCTCTTTTGCCAAGAATCTTGAAAGGCCCGACGTATCTAGGAGAAAGTTTTCCTTTGATACCGAATCTTTGGGTTCCTTTCATCGGAGACACACGGAGATAGACATGATCATCAATGTTGAAAGCCAAATCACGATGCTTGCCGTCAAAGTAGCTCTTCTGACGCGACTGAGCGGCCTTGAGATTCTCACGTATGACTTTGCACATTTCTTCGGCTTCTGAGATCGAGTCATTGCCAAGAAGTTGACGTTCGCCTGTTTCAGACCAGTTGAGAGGGGTACGACACTTTCTGCCATAGAGAATTTCAAACGGTGCTTTGCCTGCACTTGCTTGAAAGCTGTTGTTGTAAGAGAACTCGGCAAATGGAAGGCAGTCTTCCCATTTCATGCCGAAGGAGATGACACAGGCTCTGAGCATGTCTTCTAGAATATGATTCACACGCTCGACTTGACCAGTAGTCTGAGGGTGAAAAGCAGTGCTGAACCTGATCTTCGTGCCCATGGCGGACTGAAAGGAGTCCCAGAACCTTGAAGTGAACAAACTTCCACGGTCTGAGGATATCACTTGAGGAATGCCATGTAGGGACACAATTCTGGAAGTGTACAGCTCTGCAAGTTGAGCTGCATTGATTGATTCTTTGACTGGCAGGAAGTGAGCGACTTTGGTAAGCTTGTCAATCACCACAAAGATAGCATCATTTCCTCGCTTGGATTTAGGAAAGCCAGTGACGAAGTCCATTTCAATGTGGTCGAACTTCCACTCGGGAATAGGAAGAGGTTGGAGAAGACCGGGTGGACGTTGATGTTCTGCTTTCACTCTTCTGCACACATCACATTCATTCACGAATTGGGCAATCTCCCTTTTCATGCGTGTCCACCAGTAAGACTGCTTGAGATCTTGATACATCTTGGAACTGCCAGGATGAATGGAAAGGAGAGAATTATGAGCTTCTTCCATTATGAGCTTCCTGAGATCACCTTTGGGAACAACGAGTCTGTCCTCGAAGAACAAGGTATCTCTCTCATCAACACGGAAGCGCTTGTATTTTGGAGTGCCCTTTGCAATCCCATGTTTCACTTTCTTCACCATGGTATCACTGAGTTGGGCCTCACGGACTTGATCTTCCAAGGTAGGAGCAATTTGGAGATTTGCAAGAAAACCCTGCGGAACAACTTGGAGGTTGAGCTTCCTGAATGCTTCACAAAGCTCAGGCTGGTACGGCTTGATAAGAAGGCTGTTGCAATATGCCTTTCTGCTCAAAGCATCTGCAATCACATTCGCCTTGCCAGGAGTGTATTCAATGCTGGGATTATACTCTTGGATCATTTCAACCCAAAGAGTCTGACGGAGGTTCAGATGCGGCTGTGTGAAGATGTACTTCAAGCTCTTGTGATCAGTGAAGATGTCGACCTTTCTGCCCAACAACAGATGTCTCCACGTAATCAGAGCATGTACCACAACTGCTAGCTCGAGATCATGTGTGGGATAGTTCTTCTCACTTGGCTTGAGCTGACGAGAAGTGTATGCCACAATTCTCTTGTCTTGCATAAGCACACCACCAAGACCTTGAAGAGAAGCATCACAGAATACTTCATAGGGCTTGGATTCATCTGGAGGAGTCAGAACTGGAGCAGAGACGAGCTTTTCGTTGAGAGTTTTGAATGCCACTTCACACTCTGGAGACCAAAAGTATTTGACATTCTTCTGAAGCAGGTTGGAAAGAGGCTTGGCAATATTGGAGAAGTTCTCAACGAATCTTCTGCAATAGCTGGCAAGACCCAGAAAACTGTGGAGCTGCTTGACGTTCTGAGGAGCTTCCCAGTTGACAATTGCTTCAACTTTCTCGGGATTAACCGCAATGCCGTCAGCTGAGATGATGTGGCCCAGGTATAAAACCTTATCGAGCCAAAACTCGCACTTGGAGAACTTGGCATAGAATTTATGCTCTCGGAGTCGATCAAGAACCAGACGTAAGTGCTTTTCGTGATCTTCTTCATTCTTGGAAAACACCAAAATATCATCCAGATACACAAGCACAAACTAGCCAGTATAGGGGTTGAAGATGTAATGCATCATCCTTGAAAAGGTGGGAGGAGCATTGGCGAGACCGAAGGACATGACGGTATACTCGTATGAACCGTAGCTCGTTCTGAAGGCTGTCTTGGGAATGTCTTCCTCGCGAATGCGAATTTGATGATAGCCCATTCGGAGGTCAAGCTTAGAGAACACTTTAGCTCCTTTGAGCTGCTCAAAGAGTTCGTTGATGTTGGGGAGCGGATACTTGTTCTTAATCGTCTTCTTGTTCAATGGCCGGTAGTCAACACAGAGACGCTCCGTGCCATCTTTCTTCTTGACAAATAAGACACCACAGCCCCACGGAGACGTACTAGGCCTGATGAGACCCATACTCTCCTGCTTATCAAGCTGCTTCTTCAATTCCTTCAATTCATCCGGAGAGAGCTTGTACGGACGCCGGCATGCTGGCTCAGTACCCGGCTCGAGTTCAATAACGAATTCCACCTGACGGTGTGGAGGCATGCCTGGAAGTTCTTCAGGAAAGACGTCTTGATATTCGTTCACCACCGGAATTTGAGATATGGCATTAATTTCGCCCTTATCATTGAGAGAGAAAAGTCTGATAGTGTTATCCCTGGAGGCGAAGATAATCACATCTTCATCAGAATGAGTCAACTTGACTTCCTTCTGAGCACAATCAATGTGAGCATCGTGCTGAGAAAGACAATCCATTCCGAGGATGAGGTCGATGTCAGAATTACCAAGAATCACCGGTGAAGCCAAAAATCGATAATCACCCATGCGAATAGAAACATTCGGAGCCACCATACTAGAACTCAATCTCTTGCCAGGTGATATGACACTCAAAGGTCTTGGCAAAGCTTCAGAGTGAACATTATTCTTGGATGCAAATGGATATGACATGAAAGAGCAAGAAGCACCCGAATCAAACAAAACTTTAGCAGGGATAGAGTTCACTAGAAGGTTACCCAAAATGACATCAGAAGAATTCTCCGCTTGCGCTGCATTCATCAGATTGACCCTTGCTGCCTTTGGATCATGCCTGACAATAGCTGAACTCACAGGTGGAGGAGGTGGAAGACGCTTCGGATTCGGACATCTGTTGGCATAGTGACCTTTCTGAGTGCATTTGTTGCAAGTCACTTCTGAGAGAGGACGGAAATGAGAACCACTTGACTTGGAGCCTTGAGACTGAAACTGCTTCTTCGACTGGTTGCTCGGGTTGGGTGGGTGGGAGAAACCACGACCACTAGAGTTCTTGTAGTTGGAGTTGTTGGAGTTGTTGGAGTTGTTGTATGGAGCTCGAATCACTTGAGGAGGAGGAAGCCAGAATTTCTGATGCTTCGAGACCATCTGAGATGATGAGGAAGAGTGAACGGCATCTTGAATTCTCTTCTTAGAAGCCTCCATCTTAAGCTGAGCTGCTTCTTGTTTCAAAGCCATGTTATAGAACTTGTCGAATTCATCTTGCTCGAACAAGGTGAGAGCAAGCTGAAGTTCATCTTTGAGACCTCCACGGAACTGGTAGACTTTTCTCTTGGCATCAGGAATGTCTTGCTTAGCATAGCGAGCGAGGTTTTGAAACTTGACATTATACTGATAGACTGTCATGGAGCCCTGCTTTAGATTGCGGAATTGCTCACGCATACCCTCGATGACACTTGTAGGAATGTGGTGCGAGCGAAAATCCTTGCAGAAATTCTCCCAAGAGATCACTTGACCCGGCCTGGAGTCTTTGTACTGCTGCCACCAGTCAGCTGCTTGATCTTTCAGTTGGAAGGCTGCAAACTTCACATAATCATCTTCCTTCACGTTACTGCACTCAAAATGCTTCTTTATATCGGTTAACCAATCTTCAGCATCAAGAGGGTCGACACAGTAATTGAAAGCTTTAGGATTGTTGGCCAAGAACTGGTTAAGAGTAGCATGGTGCTGCTGGTTGAAGAAATTGCCTTGGTTCCCTGGAATACCCTGATTAGCTTGATTAGCTTGCATCTGCTGCATCATCTGCATCATCAACTGGGTGTTCTGAGCTGTAGTCTGCATAATTGCTCTCCAAGCCTCAGGCGGAGGAGGAGGGGAAGGAGGACGATCTGGGACCTCTTCACCCTCTGGGTTAGCGTTGGGAACCTTTTTCGGAGCCATCCTGTAAGAGATGACCACGAATCAGCAATTGATTGACAAAAGGAATAAGCTGAATCAATGGCATGAATTGCATCAAGTCTTCACAATAATCATTCGAACAATAAGAACGAATGAAATCATTCAAACAAGAGGAACGAATGAAATTCTCAGTTAAATGATGACATCAATCTTCACAAGAAGCCACATAGGGGACAAAAGGATAAAATAAGAAAACAACAAGGTACAGACGGGAACAAACACAAGAGAGGAGCTTCGTTCTAACATCTTTGTGCTGAAAGCATATGAACGCGTTACGAAAAGGTTTTGCAATCCCCGGATCAGCATAGCCAAGGACCCTTTAAGATGCAACTCCTGATAGTAACATCGGTCATAAACCACTTCACTCAATGTAGAACCCCGAACTCACTAACCTGCATTCGTTGGAAGAATGCCTACGATCTACTGGATAAAACCCACCTATAGATTTCCGAAAGATTCCAGTTATGCAATCAGGTGTTGGGGATACACGGGAAGCACCGCGCAATCAACTCTAAACCTACATCCAGGTGTATCCATCCTTCAACACATAATCAGTCTTTCTCGGAAACTGTGTACCTCGGACCTTCGAAAAGCATCCACTATAACAAGCTATGGCAATACTCCCGAACTACCTCCCCAGTACTGGGTGATGTCGGGGTTATCTTGCCACTGGTCGTATAGGAGAGATTTTCGATGTCGGCCGTCTTAAGTATTTAGTACTGCCGCGATATGCTTGTGACAAAAATACCCCGAAGCTCAACTCCTCGGAAACAGGAGGCATCGAGAACAATATCCTTGTCACAAGAACATCGAAACAATCCCAGAATACTCGCGGGATTCCTAGAAAAAAATTTGGTGCAATTTTTGAAGATAGGAGAGACAAGAGTAGTCGTCAGGAGTCCTCACCAGAGAGAAAGGGGATGAGAAGCAAAGAAATCCTACTCTCCGATATAATATAGGACACAAAAAGTTTTCAGTGTGTGCCTAGACTCGACCGTCAACGATTCGATCAAACAGTGGGGGCTCCTAGGTCGGAGAAGGCTCTGAATACCAACTTGTAATGCCCAGGATGGAGTTATACCTCCTACGTGTCGAGGCACGACTTAAAGGCATAAGTCCATCCTAGAATGATCTCAAGTTTGGTAATCTTTGCACAACTCATGTAAAAGAGGGGATTGTAAACATAAATAGTTGGCTTACACTCGCCACGTCACACAATTACATAACAAGTCTCAATCATCATACATTAAGAACATCACAACCCTCTAAGGGCAAAATCCAAATGTCAAGATACCAAACTGAAATAGATAAACCACAGGCGGATCGAATCCTAGTAGGAGTCTCCACTACTGATCATCCGGATATCGCACATAGTACCGACTACGCTCCTCGTCGTACTCCCAATCCAGCTCGGTGCCATCACCTGGATAGCTCACAGCTGGACCTGCATCTGGTGTGGTGAAGTAACTGTGAGCCATAGAGGACTCAGCAATCCCGTTCCCGGGTAACAAGACTATTTAAGCCTTTGGGAGAGGAAAGGCTGAAGAAAAGAATAAGTGTCTGCAGCGGCAACTAGCAACTAGCTTATGTGAGTGAGAGCGAGAAGAGAAAGCCTCGGACGAGAAGTGATCACGAAGTGATCCTAGCTACAAGCTCAACAATCATAACCCCTCCGTGTTCAACTCCTGAATCCCTATTCGGAAATTGACAGTCACGGAACACACGCTGGTAGTGTATTAGAAACATTGTGTCAAGTTATCTACAACCGGATATTAACAAGCTCCCATCTGTCACATAACCGCGGGCATGGCTTTCGAAAGTTCAAACCCTGCAGGGGTGTTCCAACTTGACCCATTACAAGCCCACGATCCGCGGAGTCGCAACTCCAAAGTGGGAAGACCCGAGTATCCTCGGAATCCCGTGCTCAAGATATACCGAACTAAGGTAAGGCTATTCCAGCAAATCCTCCCGGCGTGCCGACACCCTGATAGTAGCCGCGCGTATCTCGTCTCAGGCCACGACCGGATAGGACAAACTACGGGTTTTTACCAGACATTGAGTTTCCTCGAGGTGGCCCCGCAGGTTGCCCGTTTCGGACCAACACTCATGTGGAGCACTGGCCCAAGGTTGTTGATTAAGAAAAAGGGTTTATAACTCCCTATGCAAGTTTAGTTTGTTATTAGGCAAATAGTACCAAAGTTGGGACTTGCTGGAAAAGACTTAGCACTTAGCGGTTTATCGAGGGGGTCCCATACACCCCAACCATGTTAGGAACGCTTAATCAAGGAACATAACACCGGTTTATACGGTTCCTAACGGCATGAGTGGAACAAATCACCAAGCAAAAGGCTTAGCCTTCCACCCTTGCCAATATATAGATGATTTCATTTTAAAGCATTTATATAGTGTGATAAAACCCAACCAAACTTCAACATGAAGCAAGCATCTTCGATCTTCACCTGCAACTAACAATGCTATAAGAAGGGCTAAGCGAAGCGTACTTAGCCAAGCAACGGTTTGCATAGGTAGGTTGGTTAAACATGGCAATGGTTTACAAGTAGGAGGCTGACAAGAAGATCATGGGCATCGAGGCAAAACTATAGAGCGGAACTACTAGCAATAGGCAAAGATAGTAATGTTATCGGGGTTCGGTCATCTTGCCTGAAGAGAAGTCGTTCGGATCGTAAGAAGGGTCCTCGTGCTCAACCTTGTTGGAAACCTCGTGCTCGTACTCGAACTCAGACTCTGCTTCCGTCTCTAAACAAAACAATCACACCAAGCACCAATCAACAAGATGCAATGCGCACTCGAAAAAGATGAATGCATGATGGATGCACTAAGGATGCACACGGAGCACGGAAAAATAGCACTCAAGCAAAACACCTCAAAACATGATAACAATATGATATTATTAATCTACACGGAAAATCAATCAATTTACATACAAGATTCGTTGAAATCGGAGTGACGGGCTAAAAGTTATGTCCGAAACAAGAAATGAGCGAAAGCTGAATATTACAGCAACATAGCAACTTCGGAGCTCAAAATAATTAAGCTACAGCATTCAAATATCATGGCAAAGAACATGAACACAAACTAGACATATACTACAGCAACTAAGTCCAAAGGTGCACCCCCAACGGAGCCACGGATCAATAGCAATGATCTTGGACATATTGAACTTGACAATAAAATTCTGGCAGCAGATTTTTATTGAAACTTTGGAGAAAAAGATAAACATGCTACAGCCACTCAAATAGGCATGTGAGGACATTAATGGAAAGACAACAATATATACTACAAGGAACAATCAAAATCCACTCCAAAACTATCATGCTTTGTCCTAGAACATCACACGAACATGACATCGGAACATTACAGATTTCAGACTTAGTGAAAATCCACTAAGTCCTAAAACAGCAATTTCATCATGGCATATAAAAGAGCAAGTTTAAGTCACCTCGAAACTAAACATGGCAAGAGGTAAGCACCTCATCAAAGTACACATGAAGGTGATCCCGAAACACACAAGCATACTTCATGGAGATAAACACAACGATTGCAACGAGCTCAACAAGATGGCATTTCATAACAAGTGAAACAACATCACAGCCACATGGCACTTTGCAACGATGATAACAAGGCAAGAATAAATCTATCATGCTACCTAGCACATACAACATGTAGATCATGGCAAGACGAACACGTGGACATGTCATTTGCATCATTCGGACAAACGAGCTAAAAGATATCACATGGCTAAGATGGCATAAAAACATCACATAGCAGCAGTTTATATCATGATGCACTCTTGCAACAGCAAAACAAGCACCTAGATGATCTCTAACATGCATGACAACAAGAGATAAACGTAGTGCACAATCCCACGAACGTCTGGACATGCTATATGCGCGAATCGGAGCAACACACAAAAAGTTATGCATGATTGAAATATGCATCACAGACAAGAAAAAAATACTGGGACTTAGAGATATTTGGGGCAACCTCCACTCAGATCTGATCTGGGAAAAAAACGACGGGCCGGCGGCTGGGCTTCGGCGGCTTGCGGGCTGAGGGAGGCCCACGGGGCGGAGGCGGAGAGGCGCGAGGCGGCCTGCTGGCGACGGTGGGGCGCGGCCCGCGGTGGATCTGTGGCCTCGCAGTGGCGAGCGCTGGTGCGGGCCTGGTGAGGCGGCGCGGCCCGCGCTGGAGGGAGGGAGTGGTGGTGCGGTGAGGGCGGCCCAGCCGGGGCGCCTGGCCTGGAGGATCGGCCCACCCGGCGGCGGAGGAAGGCGGGATCGGGCCTGGGCGCCGAAGCGGGAGGAGGCGAAGGCCACGACGCCGAAGCGGGAGGAGGCGGGCCGTGCGGCTGGCGCTGCGGGGATGTGGTCCTGGGCCCGTAGGAGGTGTACGGGCCGGCGGAGCGATCGATCGGGGCCTCCTGCCCCGATCCGATCGGCGGAGTGGCCGAGGCTCCTGGCGAGCGGAGGAGGTGACGCACGAAGCGTTGACTCGCGGCTGGACCTGGTCGGTCGCCCGTTCCCGCGAAGGAAAACGGCGGCGGAGCGATTCGCCGATGGAGGCTCGAGGGAGCTGGCCAAGTGGCAGAGAAGGGACTTGGCCAGATCTGAGGTTTTTGGGAGAAGTGGATCTGAGAAAAAAAAAATGAGGGGGAGAGAGTGGAGAAGAAACTAGATGCCCAAAATAGACTAGGGTCTATTATATAGCAGTTTCTTTTAGGGTTAGGGGGGAATGGGGTGTTAGGAACCCTCCGATCGTGATCCGACGGATCCGATCGCGGGGGTAGTTTAGAAGGGCCTAGAAGAGGGTAGTAGACTGCAGTAGGGGTGTTTCCGGGATACAAAGTGAAGGCACTTTGGACCCACACGAATAACGGATGGGATAGTCAACGGAGTCCAAACGAGACGAGATTTGAGAGGCGGGTTGCACACAACAAAACAACAACACACACAACAACCTCGCGGCACACCGGTAACGTTACACGCCCAAACACCAAAGTAGGCCTACGGGACGTCACGGACACGTGAGGGAGCTCCGGAACGCGAAACGGATAACGGGAAGAAACACGTGGAACCGGATGCAACCGACAACACAAATGCAATGCGATGCACATGTCTACATGATATGAATGAATGCCACACACTCACATAACAAAACGACGAAAACCCGAAGACAAAGAACCCGGAATGGAAATAGATGAAGCCGGAGATATATTATATACCCAAAAGAGAAAGTATTACATCCGGGGCATTACAGTCAAGAATCCATATTTTTAGGAGATGCTCAAGGGGATAAGGCAAATGTCTTTCTTTCTAATTATTTGGTAGTTGCGACTAGAGATAAATCAGGTTCGTTTGAATACAAACAAGAGCGTCATGGACCCATGTGCTATATTCGGACGGAGGAGATGGAAGTAGAAATCAAAAGGAGATTTTCTTCTTTCTATTTTTACCAAAGAAAGAGAAGGTTTCTTGTCAAGGGAAGAGGCTGCTACGTGAGACATTCTCGCTAAAGGACATGGGCTGGGGTCCACCTGCAGTAGCAGTACTGCGTTCGTTAAAGTATATGCCGAGATGTAAAAGGCATCTTAATTAGATAAGAGTCCAGTTTGCTTTACGTACTTGAATTTTTATCTCTTGTGGGTCAAGTTAGAAGGAGCCCCACTACTGTTATAAAGTCTGGCCGCGAGTCATGTAATAGTCAGGTTATTTTGAGATGAATTAGACACCTCGTGTGTTTCGGCCGACCGCCATTATCGAGTTTAGACAAATCTTGTCAAAAATCTTTATTGGCGTGTGAGTTCCTACGACGCGACGCGTAGGAGATTACAAGCTGAGCCTATAAGGTTCGTCCATGTTATTCCTTTGGATCGAGGGGTTGGCGTGTTGTTTCTGCGGAGTTTGTGAATTTCTTCGTAAACCCTCAACGAGTTCTTGCTGCGATGGAGGTTTGTGCCGTGAAAGATCGGACCATCAATGGATCGACCCTCGTCTTGAGGTTTGCTCCACATCAAGTGGTATCAGAGACCGGTGTTGCTCACGGCACTTCGGAGGAGACGACCGACGCGTCGTCACCAAGGAGGAGCTACTGGAGGCTATCCAGTGATTTTTTGTTGGAGGAGAAAGGATATGGTGCTGAACTTTTTCACACATATTGTAAAGTGGGAGAGAAAATTCGTGCCACAATGATCGATCATGACAGTTCGATCAATGCGGTCGGCATCGACATGGTGGAGAAGCTGCAGCTACTAATGACACCACATCCACGACCGTACTCATTGAGGAGGTGCCATGACAAGCTCGACATCACGCACCAAACTATGGTACTATTTTCAGTAGGAAAATTTTCTTATGAAGTTTTGTGCGACATAATTTCGGTACCGGTGATTTCGTGTCATATGCTATTGGGAGAGCCATGATACAAGGAAAAACAATGTTGCACACAACTATCTTGCCAATACGTACACTGTCGAGCGGGGTACAAAATATATTCTAATGGCCATGGAGAAGAAGATGTTTAAGACTTGGAGCAAGAAGAAGCAAAAAAGGAGGACAAAGTCGATATCTAAAGATGAAAGAGCAAGAAGAAGCAAAAAAGGAGGACAAAGCTACTGGATTGTTTTTTGCGCACGTTATGCAGGTAGCTGAAGAGACTAATTCGAAACCGAGGACGTTTTCGCTTCAAGGGGGAGAGGATAATGTGACCCCATGTAATATAAATACTGAGGTCGTCGATGTTTCATGTGAATTTGGTGTCGTCCACAAATACACTACATATACATCAGATTATGTATGGCCAAGTTACAAAAGTGCATGCACGTACAAACATGTTGGAGGGCTCAGTTTGCATGGTATTGGTGCACGTCCGCAATCCATATTTTTAGGAGATGCTCAAGGGGATAAGGCAAGTGACTTTCTTTCTAATTATTTGGTAGTTGCGACTAGAGATAAATCAAGTCCGTTTGAATACAAACAAGAGCGTCATGGACCCATGTGCTATATTTGGACGGAGGAGAAGGAAGTAGAAATCAAAAGAAGATTTTCTTCTGTCTATTTTTACCAAAGAAAGAGAAGGTTTCTTGTCAAGGGAAGAGGCTGCTACGTGAGACATTCTCGCTAAAGGACATGGGCTGGGGTCCACCTGCAGCAGCAGTACTGCATTCATTAAAGTATGTGCCGAGATGTAAAAGGCATCTTAGTTAGGTAAGAGTCTAATTTGCTTTACGTACTTGGATTTTTATCTCTTGTGGGTCAAGTTAGAAGGAGCCCGACTACTGTTATAAATTCTGGCCGCGAGTCATGTAATAGTCAGGTTATTTTAAGATGAATTAGACACCACGTGTGTTTCGGCCGACGGCCATTATCGAGTTTAGAGAAATTTTTGTCAAAAATCTCTATTGGCGTGTGACTTCCCGCGGCGCGACGCGTAGGAGATTACAAGCTGAGCCTATAAGGTTCGTCCACGTTATTCCTTCGGATCGAGGGGTTGGCGTATTGTTTCTGCAGAGTTTCTGAATTTCTTTGTAAACCCGCAACGAGTTCTTGCTGTGATGGAGGTTTCTGCCGTGAAAGATCGGGTCATCAATGGATCAACCCTCGTCTCGAGGTTCGCTCCATATAAGGAACTGTGAAGTAATTTTTGAGTGGGTAGTTTTTATAAGCCGGTGCTAAGTGTGAACAGATATTGGTTTGATCGGTGTGAACAGATTTGAAATTACTTATTGCGTTGTAATCTGCAATGTGAAGGAAACAAGGTCAAAATTTATTGATGGCGGGAAGACTAAGTGGAGCACAGAACCCGAATACGATATGCGGTGCCACATGTTATCTATGACACACGAGTTCACATAAGGAAACATATGTGTAACTTACTAATCATCGCACACGAGTACTCACAGGCGCGTCATGTCCGATACTCCTAGCCATCACAAGAAACTACTTTGCATTTTTCATAGTTTTTTGTACACACAAAATCGCACACGAATTAACTGTAGCAATCGTCAGCGTTATAACTTCTCATTGCAAATAGTTCATCTGAGTGGGCTGTTTCCCGCGTATCACACACTTTTGTTTATACGAATCGTTTGTGTTCTTTTTGGCTCATCGCAAATAGTTCATCTACGTGAACTGTATGCCGCATATCACACATATCTTGTTAAGTTGAACAGTTTCTATTATGTTCCCTAATCGAAAATCAGTTCGTCCAAGTGAACCGTATGCCGTGTATCACACACAACTTGATATGGCTAACCGTTTATGTTTTATTCCCTAATAGCAAACAATTCATTTGAGTGAACTATATGCCGCATATCGCACACACCTTGATATAGCTGCCCGTTTATGTTGTTCTGTCTCATGCAAACAGTGCTTATGTTTCAACCATATGCCCCGCATCGCACACAAAACTAAAATCTGAACCATGTTTGATCTATCCACCATCGTAAATGTTTTGCATCTTTTTGACAGGTTCTTTACATCACCGTTTGCGATTAATGCACCGCACACAGTTTCGTCGAAGGGTCTCTGATTGTAGTGTCGCGTTAGCATCCTGCAGTAGTGTATGGTGTTATTTTAGTATGAGCTCTAGGGTTGTTTGTGACACTTATAGAAATAGCTCAAAAGATTGATCGGAAAAACAACTTTGAGGTGGTTTCGTACCCTACAAATGATTTCTTCTTATGTTCTCCGCTAGATAAGAACTTTGAAATGACTCTGGGATTGTTATATGATTCAGTTATGTTAGCACTATTGAGAGATTGCACTAGTGAAAGTATGAACCATAGGCCTTGTTTCTAAGCATCGCAATACCATTTGTGCTCCATTTTATCACTTACTACATTGTTGTTTTTATATTTCAGATTATAAAAACCTATATATATATTATCCATACTGCACTTGTGTCATCATCTCTTCGCCGAACTAGTGCACTTATACAATTTGACATTGTATTGGGTGTGTTGGGGGCACAAAAGATTTCTTGTATTTGATTGCAGGGTTGTTTGAGAGAGACCATATTCATCCTACGCCTCCTACTGATTGATAAATCTTAGGTCATCCACTTGAGGGAAAATTGCTACAGTCCTACAAAACTCTACGCTTGGAGGCCCAAAACGAGTCTACAAGAATAAATTGTGTAGTATACATGAGTGTAGGATAAGATGTGTACTCGTAAGCGCGAAGGAGAAACGGGGTTTCGAGACTTTGAGATCTTCAACTAAGCTCTACTAGCCAAACAGGCGTGGCGACTCATCACTGTTCCGGATTCCCGATGTGCGAGAGTTCTCGAAGCGTGTTACTTCTCAGAGATGGATATTATGGTCGTTACATGTCCAAAAGGATGCTCTTTCACATGGCGGAGCTTGATGCATGGAAAAAAATCTGCTACAACATGTGTGGCGGATTGGGGATGGTTCAAGGATAAACGTTTATCATGACTAGTGGATTCCAAGAGCTGGTAGTATGGTGCCACTGGGCGCTACATACATATTGAATATCATGAAAGTTGTTGATCTTCTAAATATACAAGGCAATGGCTGGGATGCGGCTAAGCTCCATCAAGTGTTCACGCCTGATGACGCCCTAGATGTTCAAAATATTGTTATCGGAGGTGCTGGTACAGATGATTTTTTTGCATGGAACTATACGAAAGATGGCAGGTTTACAGTTCGCTAAGCCTATCACCTTGGTGTCTCCATGAGGAATACGAGCAAGGCACTGGCCTAATCTTCGAACCGCATTGAAGTCCACAAAAGCTGCCTAGAACTTTGGG
>LR738716.1:136763498-136793846 GCA_902687465.1 Secale cereale
AAAAAATCATTTTCCATTTTTCGAGTGCCCAAAAGGAGGTATTTTGTGAAGGACCTCCCAAATAATTGTTGCAAAATTGAACCAAATCAATTTTCTAAAATACTAGGACATATTTAATGCATAATTGACAAAATGGTTGGGTGTAAAAAGTTTTGATCCACCTCTCGTGAAAAAGACAAATTTCCGCCGATTCAGGTGGAAGCGGGTCAAATTTGAACTACAGCTGCCTCATAGTTTGCTATTTATTTTTTCGAAAAATCATTTCTAGTTACATAAGTACCTATTTAATCATAAATACATGGTTTGGTGGCGATACGTCGAGGTTTGGGCGGTGGTCGAGGGCCCCAACTCTAGAGCGTGTAAACTCACATGCCCGTCGCGTGGTCACCGCGTGAGTGTGGCGTTGCCATGTGTTCTAGGAGGCCTAGGCATGTCTAGTGGGTTGGGCACTCCCCAGGTAGGTGCTAGGAAGAAAATTAAAACATAAGATTCTCACGAGGAGATCGATCGATGCTCAAACATGAATTAGCAGCCAAGTGTTTGATTAGCGGTACGGGAAATGCACATGGCTAATGGGCGTGAGTTTTGGTTGAGGATGATCAGTTACTAAGAAGACCGTCTTCACAAATTTTCAGCTCAAAAGGAGGAGTCTAGGTGGTACTTGCTTTGCAAAGTACCACACTAGACATAAATACGAATGTAGAAGCTGGGCTCAAAATAATGAATGGATTGAGCTGTCATTTGGTGGAGGATGGTTATTTGGGCATAGGAAAGCACTGTAGAAAATGGATACCATTTGGACATGCCAAAGTGGTACTTCCTTCACAAAGTGTTTTTTTAACAGAATAGGAAAATGAATTTTTTTTGAATTTTTTTGAACTAGGCAAGGAAGGTTTTTTACATATTTGACGAAGATATGACCCAAAGAATTTATGAGATTTTTTGGGGAATTTTGGGAATGACAGAAATATAGGTTGCTTCACAACCTAGGGCAAAAACTGCCACATGGTCATGACACATAGGCAAAACTGATGAGGTGGCGCCTAGTCGTAGCAACCCACCACAATTTACAAAGTTATGACCATCTATATTAGTCATGATCAGCTAGAAATAAGGCAGCGGACCAGTGCTATCTGCTTTATGACCATTTCGTGTAAGGAAATTACGACCTTTCTGACCAAAATGGTCGTTATAGTTTAGGGTTTGGAGCCCCCGGACAGCTTTTGACCAATTGGTCTGAAATGGTCATAGATCTATGACCAATTCTTCCAGGGTCACTGACAGAAGGTCACTAGTTGACATATTTCTTATAGTGAGTGGCAGCAGTTGAGGACAGAGCCGAAGAGATTTCTCCTCTCGAGACGTAGACCGTTACAGTTCGGATCTCCGAACCCATCGAGCCGAACACGCCCCTGTCGGGAGGCACTTTATGTTCCTTAAGCTCTGGGACTGACATCGGGCCCGTGAGACGATTAGATCATGTCGAACCCGGATCGTCCCCATCGGAGGTTGTCAAAACCCCGAATACCACTTTGGGTCGGGACCAAAAATTACCAAACCCACCCACCCTCAGAAAAACTCTCCAAGTAAATCCGGATTTCCGGACATAAATGATCTCGCGAACATACATTAGCAGCCCGAGGAAACGACCAACCACTTCTGGGACAGATTCCTGCTTGTTAAAAACAAGATCAGGGACTGTTGCGACGACGAGGCGGTCTCTCTATTTTACTGCAACTGCACGGACGAGGGAGTCTTGAATGCCCTCAACCAACGTCGTATTCTGAGTTTCATAGAACTGTCGCATTTAGTACAAAAGTACTGCGCAACGGAAAACATTTGGAAAGTCTAGAATACACCTCTCGAACAGCCCATACCCGGACATTACACCATCAAGGCTAAACGGACATACCCTAGTAGGTCATCCGATAATATGCCTATTGGCAAGAAGAACAAACATTTTTAAGGCATAGGTCTGTACTGGACGAACAGCTCGATACACCTTGCCAAATACATGCAGCCCCGGACAAGATCCCAAACCATTGCCTTAGAGCGTGCTGGGTACTCCGACAGGTAGCAAAGAGCGGTGCGGCAATTCTTGCCACCACTGTATTAAGGGATAAAGACGTCGGTGTCTTCACTGTCTTCGAGACGTTCTCCTCAAATAAGCGCCGCAAGAGAGCGAATCGCGAACTTGCCGAGGTCTACCAAATTAGCTCTGCAAGCCCATGGAGCGACACAACAATTAGTTTTTCTTCTGAAGAAGCACCCCGAGTCCGACCGATCCGTGCATCAGCAGCTCTTGTACTAGATCCAATAGTGGACGGTTTCCGCCTCACTAAGGTACTTATGGATGGAAGAAGCAGACTGAACCTCATATATGAGGAAACGCTTGCAAAAATGCAGGTCAAAAAATCCCGCATTGAGCACACCAACACAACCTTTAGAGGAACTATACCCAGCGGCGAAGCCTGGTGTTTGGGAAGCATTAAGCTCGATGTAGTATTCAGCACATCCGATAACTACAGATCGGAGGAACTGCTCTTCCACGTTGTTCCCTCTCATAGCGGATACCATTCCCTTCTAGGACGGGACACTTTCTCACGCTTTCAAGCTATACCCCATTCCAGGTACATGAAGCTTAAAATGCCAGGGCCCAATGGAGTGATCACATTAACAAGTGATCCGGATAGAGCACTCCGTGCCAAGAACAAGATGACATCCTTAGCCTTAGAGGCATTATCCAAAGCCCTCACGGCCGAAGAATTAACTACCCTATGATCAAAGGTGGATAAGGGCGATGTGATCCTCACCAAAAGATCGAAGCCTACCTCCTTCAAGCCAGCAGATGAAATCATCAAATTCCAAGTGCACCCAACGGACCCTAATAAGACAACATCCATCAGGGCACTGCTGGATCCGGCGGTAGACAGCGCGTTACGCACCTTCCTTCGAGAAAATTGGGATATATTCGCCTCGCACCCTTCAGATATGCCGGGAATCCCATGCAGGCTGGCAAATGCAAGGCTCAAAATACCAACCGACCTCAAGCAAGTGCAAAAACTAGCAAGCTGCGTAGCGGCCTTAAGTCGCTTCATCTCCAGATTAGGAGAAAAAGCATTGTCACTTTATAGATTACTACGACACACTGCCAATTTTGAATGGACGGATGCGTCCACAGCTGGATTGGAAGAAATAAAAACTCTACTAGAGAGCAACCCAATCCTAGCTGCCCCCGGTGTTGGCGAACCAATGCTGCTGTATATATCAGCCACTCACCAGGTAGTGAGTGTCGTGCTCGTCGTCGAACGAGCCGGAGAGGGACATAAATTCCCCATTCAAAAACCCGTATACTATGTATCCAAGGTTCTAACACTGTGCAAATCACGGTACCCCCACTATCAGAAAATTACCTATGCGGTCTTCATGTCATCCCGGAAACTCTGACACTACTTTCAAGAGTGTTCGATCACAGTGGCATCCGAGGTACCACTCAATGATATTATCAAAAATAAAGACACCACTGGATGCATAGCCAAATGGGCCATCGAGCTCTTACCGTTCGAAATATCTTATAAGCCACACCGGACTATTAAATCCCAGGTGTTGGCTGACTTTGTCATAGAATGGACCGAAGTCGAACTCCCTAAAGAGTACGGCTCATACTCCCATTGGATAATGTACTTCTACGGTTCCAAAATGCTAGCCGGATTGGGGGCCGGCATAATATTGATATCTCCAACTGGGGATACAGTCCGGTACGTCCTGCAAATTATGTACACGGACTCGAACAATGCGGCCGAGTATGAGGCCCTATTACATGGTCTCCGCCTAGCTGTATCCATGGGCATACAATGTCTCGAGGTACGCGGAGACTCAAACCTCGCTATCTCCCAAATTAATGGAGATTTTGATGCGAAGGATTAAAAAATGGCAGCCTATCGCAATGCTATATTAAAAATGTCGGCTCGATTTGAGGGGTTGGAATTCCATCACATAGCCCGGGAAAATAACCAGGCCACTGGCGTACTCGCTCGTATGGGCGCTAAACGTAACCCCGTCCCACCTAACACATTTGTGGAAAGGCTATTTAAGCCATCAGTAACATGGCATGACGCGAGCGGCGACACGAATTCGGATCCGAATACACCTCCGCTCAAACTTAACCAAGACATCATCGGAGACCCAGACATGGAGATAACTCCTTCGGCTCACAAAATCATGGCTGTCATAGCCTCCTGGACAGAGCCCTTCCTAGCTTACCTTAAAAGGCAGGAACTCCCCGATGACCAAAATGTGGCCCGCTGCATAGTCCGGTGTTCTAAAGCCTACAAAGTTCACGAAGGTGAACTATATAAGAAAAGCACAACTGGTATTTTACAAAGGTGCATCTCCGAAGAGGAGGGAAGGCAAATTCTCACTGAAATACACGCTGGAATGGGCGGCCACCATGCCTCAGCCTGGGCGCTCATAGGAAAAGCTTTTCGAGCTGGCTTTTACTGCCCCACTGCCCAAGCACATGCCCAGATCTTAGTCCAACACTGTGTTGGCTGCCAGCTCTTTGTAAATCAAAGTCACATGCCTCCCACCACTCTGAGAACAATCCCCATTACTTGGCCTTTTGTGGTCTGGGGGCTTGATATGGTCGGACCTCTTAAAAGGGGGAAGCCATAAAAATAAATACTTACCGGTGATGGTAGATAAATTCACTAAATGGATAGAAGCCAAGCCAGTAAAAACAGCTAAGGCAGGTCCTGTGATAGATTTTATATCCAGCGTAGTACACCGTTATGGTGTCGTGCATAGTATTATCACAGGCAATGGCTCCAACTTCACACCTGACGAGGTAAAAAATTGGCGCGCAAAGTTAGGTATTAAACTTGATTACGCTTTCGTGTACCATCCTCAAACAAACGGTCAAGTCGAAAGAGCCAATGGTCTGATAATGAGCAGCATTAAAACCCGACTAGTGCGCTCCCTACGGGAGTCTGACAAACACTGGGTCGAAGAGTTTGACTCCGTACTCTGGGGCTGCAGACCACACCTAATCGTATGACCGGGTATACACATTTTTTCATTGTGTATGGCGCAGAGGCTGTTCCGCCCTGCGACATTATTCATGACTCACATCGAGTGCGCATGTACGAGGAGAGAGAAGCCGAGCTAGATCAGCAAGACGACCTAGATGGACTTGAAGAGGAGCGCGATACAGCGCAAGCCCGTTCTACATTTTGTCAACAACAGGCCAGGCGATATCAGAGCAGAGAAGTGCAGGCCAAGACATACAATGTCTCGGTGAACTCGTTTTACGCCTCCCGAAGAAGAAAAAGGACAAGCTCAAGCCAAAATGGGAGGGCCCCTTCATTACCGATGAAGTACTCACCGGTGGAGCCTATCGCCTTCGCAATGCACAGGACAACCGCCTTGAGCCGAACCCATGGAACGCTGCCAGGCTCCGACGATTTTATGGATTGTTCGGTAGCAATTTTTTCCTCCTTACAAGTTAGGTCTTGTCTTTCATCTTTTTATTTTTTTTCTCCTTTCTTTTTTTTACATTTTCTCTCATTGGCAAGTATTCGGCTCGCCCGAACTGCGACAGGATAAATACATCTTCGAATGTATCTACCTCAAATATACTTGGGGGCTTCTTTAATGAAGCCCATTACCAACAAAAGCTTATTGCTTAACATGTCGTCTGTTTTTTACAGTCCTTCCTTGCCATTATATGCACCAATATGACTTAAGTTCTTGCCAAGCTGGGTTGCCTGACTCCTATGCTTACCCCTACGTTTCCGATTGTTCGGCTAGGGCGTAAAGGGAGCACCTCTGTGATTGTTACAACCGGGTAATCCAGAGATGTACCTCAGACTGGGTGAAGCCGAAAGCTGCGCTCTTAAGGGAATGATCGGTCGACGGATACACGGCATACCGCATTCTGAAGCATCTTTTAAACTACCACAAGACATGGCATCCTACAATCCTTTTGACAAGATCAAAAGCCTAGGCCCGCATCTGTATGCACGCCAACCCAGGGAAATGAACCCCTGACGGAACTATTCTCTCTAGAAGATGTTTCTTACGTTAAACGTAAAACTCCTCGAACACGGTTCGTCTGTTCAAGCAATTATGACCGGATTGCCTGGCTTCCGAACATATCACGTGTTTACCACAGATGTAGTATTCGGAAGCACTCCATCCTTTGGGTTTATGGAGGTTAAAGGAGATGGTCGGCCATGACAACCTTTTTATAAATTCGGCCGGAGATAAGTTTGATGGTAAAAGTACATTAATACATAGAATCAAACGACTACTCTTTTTCTATTCCCTCTATAAGGTTGTCTAGTTTATAGTCCTACTGGGAAAGCTTGGGAGCTGTCTCTACTTGGTCATATACCAAATGCGAAGGAATTTCTTGTCCATCGGACCCTCGAGGTCCCACGCGGGCCATATGATTCGGATCAAGACGAGTGTAACGCGTCTTCACCATGGCCTAGGCTTCTCGAGCACCCATGCGACATGCTGATGCTTTCCATAGTTCGAAGCGGTGTCGAGCCCCTTTGAACAAGTCCACCAAGTCCTCCATAGTTTCTGGAGGCGAATCGCCCGGCCATAAAGCCCTGGTCATACTCTTCATGGCCTTCCGAGCTCACTCGTGGACTTTGGAAAGCTCTTGCAGCACGTCACCCTCAAAACCGGACACTCCTCCTCTAGGTTGCCCAGTTAACAAATCTGCAGGAAACGTTTTATAAGAAACTTCCAAAATAAGAGACTATAAGGAGAGCTAGGCATAAGAGACATACTGAACATGCCGCCTTTTAGCCCCATGTTCTCTTCCAAGGCGCTTGAGAGTTGGGCCCTTACGTCCTTTAGCTCCTGTTCGAGCCGAATATTTTTATCCTACGCATGGTTCTTCTTATCTATGGCTTGCGTAAATACGCGCTTGCCAACAGTTGTTTCATCTTCGACAATTTTTTGTCTGCCAAAGCGGCCCTTAGCTCCCTCTCCAGTTGGTCGGTCGACCCTGTTGCTGTACTACAATTAGTATGTACATAATGACTCAGTGATCGGCACAAATATCATAATATCTGGACACCACTGTTCTTACCACGAACATCCTTTCCGAATTTCTTCGATTTTTCCAATTCTACGGTGGCATTCGTGAGCTGGGTCCAGCACTCTTCAAGCTCCTTGGATAAAGAGTTATTCTTTTCTTGAAGCACCTACAAAAACACAACGATCCTCAAATCAGTTGTACCAACTGCTTTAAGTATCGGGGGCTACTGGCATGGGAACATCAAAATGTACACTTACTCGTATATCTTTCGAAAGCCGGTGAGTGGTTCCAGCGAGTCCGTCTTGAGCGGCTCGGATATAGACATCTGTAGAACTGAGGGCGTTAAACGCTTCCTCAGAAAATGCTGGATCCCGCATGGTTGCTTTCCGCCGCCGGTGAACCATCGCAACCTCCACTTCGGAATTAGTAACTGACATCCCGTCTGAATCCTCCTAGAGGGGACAATCTGGCATTGAATCCGCATTAACCCTTGACGGGCCGGATGCCGGATTGGCTGGAGCTTGGTCTGCATGATCTCCGGGGACAGTCCGGTGTGTATTCCTCCTAAAAGGAGAAACAAAGCGGAAAGTTGTAATACTGACTTCACCACCCAGCGTGTATCAAAACAAACATACCTCTTTGAAGGTCCGCTAGTGTTCGCGGTCCTCTTTCGCTTCGAGGCCTCACCCGGCGTGGGTGTCACCCTCTAGGTTGACGGTCTTCGCACAGTCAGGCGTGAGGAGCGCTGCGCCTGTTTAGTATGATAAAATATGGTGGGTAAGGCGCACTGGGAATCTTCTCTTTGATGAGATATGTCCTAGGTACTTGCGTGGGAAGAAGGAATGACGCTTGGTTAATCGGCGAGCCACCAGGGTGCCCTCACGGCAGGCCTGATAGAAGACTCCCTCTTCTAGCTCTATGCCTATGTCCGCATCTTCATCATGTCTGGGGCCTGCATTTTGGAATCGGTCCTCTAGCTGTGGGGCGGGACTATGAATCCCCTCGATCACCTTCCTCCACTCCTGTTGGGAGAAACCGAATTTAGTTCGGTCAACACATCATAACGAAGAAAAAGTGGGCGGTCAAGAGAGAGGCTTACCGAGTCAGGAGGATTGTACAAAGAAAACCCCTCCCGACACGTTAAACGAATGAAGTATTGCTTCTCTCCCTTACAAAGACCTCCCAGGATAATTGCTAGAGCGGCAGGGTCATCCGGACCCGGGCGTAAGCAGCGCACGGCATCATCCAGGCCATTATAATGCCACATTGGAAATCCTCTTCCTTGAAGCAGTTGCACGCATCGCTTTATTGAAATAGCCATCACTTCGATTATAGATAACCCCGAACTGGCGAGCAATTTGATCTTGCCGGCCAGTCTGCTAACCTCCGCTCTCTCTTCTTCCGAAGGACTGCGGGGACACCAGTTGAAAAGCTTCTTTGGCGGAGCAGTGGAATATTTGGGGAGGCCTCGCCGAACTGGATCCGGTAGAGCAACGTCCTCAATGTAAAACCACTCCGAGCGCCACTCTTCGGATGCTTTCTTCGGAGTACCGGGCAGATAGCCTATCCCGGCTATATGCCATAATTCGGCGCCCCCATCTTCAAATATGGATCCCTTTTCCGAGCGAGAGACAAGGCAAAAGAACTTTCGCCACAGCTCACAGTGTGGCTCGCAGCCCTAGAACAGTTCGCATAAAGCAACAAAACCCGCGATATGCAGGATAGACCCTGGCGTAAGATCATGCAATTGGAGGCCATAGATGTTGGAGATATGCCCTAGAGGCAATAATAAAAGCATTATTATTATATCTCCTTGTTCATGATAATTGTCTGTTATTCATGCTTGAATTGTATTGTACGGAAACAACGATACATGTGTGAATACATAGACCACAATAAGTCCCTGGTAGGCCTCTAGTTACCAGCTCGTTGATCAATAGATGGTCACGGTTTCCTGACCATGGACATGGGATGTCAGTGATAACGGGATCACATCATTAGGAGAATGATGTGATGGACAAGACCCAAACTTGAGCATAACACGAGATCGTATAGTTCGTAATGCATAAGTTTTTTCGGTGTCAAGTATTTATTCCTTAGACCATGAGGTTGTACAACTCCCGGATGCCGTAGGAATACTTTGGGTGTACCAAACGTCACAACGTAACTGGGTGGCTATAAAGGTACGCATCGGGTATCTCCGAAAGTGTCTGTTGAGTTGGTACGAACCGAGACTGGGATGTTGTTACTCCGTATGACGGAGAGGTACCTCTGGGCCCACTCGGTAAGACATCATCATAATGAGCTCAATGTGACTAAGTAGTTAGTCATGGGATGATGGATTACGGATCGAGTAAAGAGACTTGCCATGACGAGATTGAACAAGGTATCGGGAATACCGACGATCGAATCTCGGGCAAGTACCGTACCGATGGACAAAGGGAATAACATACGGGATTGAGTGAATCCTTGACACAGTGGTTCATCCGATGAAGATCATCGAGGAAAACGTGGGAACCAACATGGGTATCCAGATCCCGCTGTTGGTTATTGACCGGAGAGTGGTCTCGGTCATGTCTACGTGTCTCCCGAACCCGTAGGGTCTACACACTTAAGGTTCGGTAACGCTAGGGTCGTAGAGACAAATGCACGTGGAAACCCGAAAGTTGTTCGGAGTCCCGGATGAGATCCCGGACGTCACGAGGAGTTCCGGAATGGTCCGGAGGCAAAGATTGATATATAGGAAGTCCAGTTTCGGCCATCGGGTGATCTCCGGGGGTCACCGGGAGCGTCCCGGGACCACCGGAGGGGCCCCGGGGGTACATCGGGTGGGGCCACCCCTCCCAGTGGGGCCCCTAGGACGCAAGGGGAAGTGTCCAGCCCCTCTGGGCTGGCGCACCACTAGGGGCCCACCTCCCCATGCGCCTAGGGTTAAAACCCTAAGGGGAGGGGGGCCACCACTTGCCTTGGGGGGCAAGGACTCCCCCCTGGCCGCCGCCCCCCTTGCAGATTGGATCTGCAGGGGGCTGGCGCACCCCCTGGCCCCCTATATATATGTGGGGATGGAGAGGGCATCCGGACCCTTGCCCTGGCACCTCTCCCCCTCCCGTCACACCTCCATACTCCAACGCAGGGCGCCCGGCGAAGCCCTGCTGCGATCTCCACTGCATCCGTCATCACGCCGTCGTGCTGCCGGATCTCTGACGACTTTTCCTTCCCCCTTGCTGGATCAAGAAGGAGGTGACCTTTCTGCACCGGACGTGTGTTGAACGCGGAGGTGCCGTCCGTTCGGCACTAGATCATCGGTGATGAAGAACGTGAAGAGTACGACTACTTCATCCACGCTTCTTCGAAAGCTTCCGCTCGCGATCTACATAACGGTATGTAGATGCACTCTTACTTGCTCATTGCTAGATGTCTCCATAGTTGGATCTTGGTGAAAGCGTAGAATTTTTTTGAATTATGCTACGTTCCCCAACAGTGGCATCTGAGCTAGGTTTTATGCGTAGCATCTTGCACGAGTAGAACACAAAGCAGTTGTGGGTGTTTTGATTTTGTTCAACTTTCTTACCGTTACTAGTCAATCTTGATTCGGCGGTATTGTGGGATGAAGCGGCCCGGACCGACTTTACACGTACGCTTACGTGAGACTGGTTCCACCGACAAACATGCACTAGATGCATAAGGTGGCTGGCGGGTGTCTATCTCTCCTACTTTAGTCGGATCGGATTCGATGAAAAGGGTCCTTATGAAGGGTAAATAGAAGTTGACAAATCACGTTGTGGTTTTGGCGTAGGTAAGAAACGTTCTTGCTAGAAATCCTATAGAAGCCACGTAAAACTTGCAACAACAATTAGAGGACGTCTAACTTGTTTTTGCAGCATGTGCTATGTGACGTGGTATGGCCAAAACGAAGATGTGATGAATGATATATGTGATGTATGAGATTGATCATGTTTTTGTAATAGGGAATCACGACTTGCATGTCGATGAACTTGACAACCGACAGGAGCCATAGGAGTTGTCTTAATTATTGTATGACCTGCGTGTCACTGAATAACGCCATGTAATTACTTTACTTCATTGCTAAACGTTAGCTATAGTAGTAGAAGTAATAGTTGGCGTGACGACTTCTTCAAGACACGATGATGGAGTTCATGATGATGAAGATCATGGTGTCGAGCCGGTGACAAGATGATCATGGTGCCCCGAAGATGGAGATCCAAGGAGCAAGATGATATTGGCCATATCATGTCACTCTAATTGATTGCATGTGATGTTTATCATGTTTTTGCATCTTGTTTACTTAGAACGACGGTAGTAAATAAGATGATCTCTCACTAAAATTTCAAGTATTGTGTTTCCCCTAACTGTGCACCGTTGCTAAAGCTCGTTGCTCCGAAGCACCACGTGATGATCGGGTGTGATAGGTTCTAACGTTCGCATACAACGGGTGTAAGACAGATTTACACACGCGATACACTTAGGGTTCACTTGACGAGCCTAGCATGTACAGACATGGCCTCGGAACACGGAAGACCGAAAGGTCGAACACGAGTCGTATAGAAGATACGATCAACATGAAGATGTTCACCGTTTTTGACTAGTCCGTCTCACGTGATGATCGGACACGGACTACTCGATTCGGATCGTGTATCACTTGGATGACTTGAGAGATGTCATTCTGAGTGGGAGTTCATTATAATTTGATTAAGATGAACTTAATTATCATGAACTTAGTCTAAAATTCTTTACAATATCTCTTGTAGATCAAATGGCCCACGCACAGGTTTCCCTCAACTTCAACGCGTTCCTAGAGAAAACCAAGCTGAAAGACGATGGTAGCAACTATACGGATTGGGTCCGTAACCTGAGGATTATCCTCATAACTGCCAAGAGATCATATGTCCTAGAAGCACCGCTAGGTGATGCACCTGCTCCCGATGCGGCCCAAGACGTTTTGAACGTCTGGCAGTCGCGTAGTGATGATTACTCCCTGGTTCAGTGCGGCATGCTTTACAGTTTAGAATCGGGGCTCCAAAAGCGTTTTGAGCACCATGGAGCATATGAGATGTTCGAAGAGCTGAAAATGGTTTTCCAAGCTCATGCCCGAGTCGAGAGATATGATGTCTCCGACGCATTCTACAGCTGTAAGATGGAGGAGAACAGTTCTGTCAGTGAGCACATCCTCAAGATTTCAGGATTGCACAACCGCTTGTCTCAGCTGGGAATGAATCTCCCAGATGAAGCGGTCGTTGACAGAATCCTCCAGTCGCTCCCACCAAGCTTCAAGAGCTTCGTGTTGAACTTCAATATGCAGGGGATGGAGAAGTCCATTCCCGAGGTGTATTTGATGCTGAAATCAGCGGAGGTGGACATCAAGAAAGAACATCAAGTGTTGATGGTCAATAAAACCACTAAGTTCAAGAAAGGCAAGGGTAAGAAGAACTTCAAGAAGGACGGCAAGGGAGTTGCCGCGCCTGGCAAGCCTGTTGCCGGGAAGAAGCCAAAGTATGGACCCAAGCCTGAGACAGAGTGCTTTTATTGCAAGGGAACGGGTCACTGGAAGCGGAACTGCCCCAAATATTTAGCAGACAAGAAGGCCGGCAACGTCAAAGGTATATATGATATACATGTTATTGATGTGTACCTTACCAGCACTCGTAGTAGCTCCTGGGTATTCGATACCGGTGTAGTTGCTCATATTTGTAACTCAAAACAGGAGCTGCGGAATAAACGGAGACTGGCGAAGGATGAGGTGACGATGCGCGTCGGGAATGGTTCCAAGGTTGATGTGATCGCCGTCGGCACGCTACCTCTACATCTACCATCGGGATTAGTTTTAAACCTCAATAATTGTTATTTGGTACCAGCTTTGAGCATGAACATTGTTTCTGGATCTCGTCTTATGCGAGATGGCTACTCTTTCAAATCGGAGAATAATGGTTGTTCTATTTATTTGAGAGATATGTTTTATGGTCATGCCCCGCTGGTCAATGGTTTATTTTTGATGAATCTCGAACGTAGTGATACACATATTCATAGTGTAGATGCCAAAAGATGTAAAGTTGATAATGATAGTCCCACATACTTGTGGCATTGCCGCCTTGGTCATATTGGTGTCAAACGTATGAAGAAGCTCCATTCAGATGGACTTCTAGAGTCTCTTGATTATGAATCATTTGACACGTGCGAACCATGCCTCTTGGGCAAGATGACCAAGACTCCGTTCTCCGGAACAATGGAGCGAGCAACCAACTTGATGGAAATCATACATACCAATGTGTCCGGTCAAATGAGTGTTGAGGCTCGCGGAGGCTATCGTTATGTTCTCATCCTCACGGATGACTTGAGTAGATACGGGTATATCCATTTGATGAAACACAAGTCTGAGACCTTTGAAAGGTTCAAGGAATTTCAGAATGAGGTTGAGAATCAACGTGACAGAAAAATAAAGTTCTTGCGATCGGATCGTGGGGGTGAATATTTAAGTCATGAATTTGGCACACACCTTAGGAACTGTGCAATTGTTTCACAATTGACACCGCCCAGAACACCTCAACGTAACGGTGTGTCTGAACATCGAAATCGTACTCTGTTAGACATGGTGCGATCTATGATGTCCCTTACCGATTTACCGCTATCTTTTTGGGGTTATGCTTTAGAGACTGCCGCATTCACTTTAAATAGGGCTCCGTCGAAATCCGTTGAGACGACTCCGTATGAACTTTGGTTTGGCAAGAAACCAAAGCTGTCGTTTCTAAAAGTTTGGGGTTGCGATGCTTATGTCAAGAAACTTCAACCTGAAAAGCTCGAACCCAAATCGGAGAAATGCGTCTTCATAGGATACCCAAAGGAAACAATTGGGTACACCTTCTACCACAGATCCGAAGGCAAAGTCTTTGTTGCCAAGAATGGATGCTTTCTGGAGAAAGAGTTTCTCTCGAAAGAAGTGAGTGGGAGGAAAGTAGAACTTGATGAGGTGACAGTCACCCCTCCTGGACCGGAAAGTAGCGCAGCGCAAGAAAATGTTCCTGAGGTGCCTGCACCGACAAGGGAGGAAGTTAATGATATTGATCATGAAGAAACAGATCAAGTTACTACTGAACTTCGAAGGTCCACAAGGGCACGTTCCGCACCAGAGTGGTACGGCAACCCTATACTGGAAATCATGTTGTTAGACAACGGTGAACCTTCGAACTATGAAGAAGCGATGGCGGGCCCGGATTCCAATAAATGGCTTGGAGCCATGAAATCCGAGATAGAATCCATGTATAAAAATAAAGTATGGACTTTGGTGGACTTGCCTGATGATAGGCACGCCATAGAAAACAAATGGATATTTAAGAAGAACACAGACGCGGATGGTAATGTGACCATCTATAAGGCTCGGCTTGTCGCTAAGGGTTATCGACAAGTTCAAGGGATTGACTACGACGAGACTTTCTCTCCCGTAGCAATGCTGAAGTCAGTCAGAATCATGTTAGCTATTGCCGCATTCTATGATTATGAGATATGGCAAATGGACGTCAAAACAGCATTCCTTAACGGCTTCCTCAAGGAAGAGTTGTATATGATGCAACCAGAAGGTTTTGTCGATCCAGAGAACTCTAACAAGGTATGCAAGCTCCAGCGCTCGATTTACGAGCTGGTGCAAGCATCTCGGAGTTGGAATATTTGCTTTGATGAGGTGATCAAAGCGTTTGGATTTATACAGACTTATGGAGAAGCCTGTATTTACAAGAAAGTGAGTGGGAGCTCTGTAGCATTTCTCATATTATATGTGGATGACATATTGCTGATGGGAAATGATATAGAATTCTTGGAAAATGTAAAGGCCTACTTGAATAAAAGTTTTTCAATGAAGGACCTTGGAGAAGCTGCTTACATATTAGGCATCAAAATCTATAGAGATAGATCGAGACGCCTCATTGGTCTTTCACAAAGTACATACCTTGACAAGATATTGAAAAAGTTCAATATGGATCAGTCCAAGAAGGGATTCTTGCCTGTTTTACAAGGTATGAGATTGAGCAAGGCTCAGTCGCCGACCACGGCAGAAGATAGAGAAAAGATGAGTGTCATTCCCTATGCCTCGGCCATAGGTTCTATCATGTATGTCATGCTGTGTACCAGACCTGATGTGAACCTTGCCATAAGTTTGGTAGGGAGGTACCAAAGTGATCCCGGTACGGAACACTGGACAGCGGTCAAGAACATCCTGAAGTACCTGAAAAGGACTAAGGATATGTTTCTCGTTTATGGAGGTGACGAAGAGCTCGTCGTAAAGGGTTACGTCGATGCTAGCTTCGACACAGATTTGGATGACTCTAAGTCTCAAACCGGATACGTGTATATTTTGAACGGAGGGGCAGTCAGCTGGTGCAGTTGCAAACAGAGCGTGGTGGCAGCTTCTACATGTGAAGCGGAGTACATAGCTGCTTCTGAAGCAGCGCATGAAGGAGTCTGGATGAAGGAGTTCATCACCGACCTAGGAGTCATTCCAAGCGCGTCAAGCCCGATGACTCTCTTCTGTGACAACACTGGTGCTATTGCTATTACCAAGGAGCCCAGGTTTCACAGGAAGACCAAGCACATCAAGCGCCGTTTCAACTCCATCCGGAATTATGTTCAGGATGGAGACATAGATATTTGTAAAGTGCATACGGATCTGTATGTCGCAGACCCATTGACTAAACCTCTTTCACGAGCAAAACATGATCAACACCAGAACTCTATGGGTGTTCGATTCATCACAATGTAACTAGATTATTGACTCTAGTGCAAGTGGGAGACTGTTGGAGATATGCCCTAGAGGCAATAATAAAAGCATTATTATTATATCTCCTTGTTCATGATAATTGTCTGTTATTCATGCTTGAATTGTATTGTACGGAAACAACGATACATGTGTGAATACATAGACCACAATAAGTCCCTGGTAGGCCTCTAGTTACCAGCTCGTTGATCAACAGATGGTCACGGTTTCCTGACCATGGACATCGGATGTCAGTGATAACGGGATCACATCATTAGGAGAATGATGTGATGGACAAGACCCAAACTTGAGCATAACACGAGATCGTATAGTTCGTAATGCATAAGTTTTTCGGTGTCAAGTATTTATTCCTTAGACCATGAGGTTGTACAACTCCCGGATGCCGTAGGAATACTTTGGGTGTACCAAACGTCACAACGTAACTGGGTGGCTATAAAGGTACGCATCGGGTATCTCCGAAAGTGTCTGTTGAGTTGGTACGAACCGAGACTGGGATGTTGTTACTCCGTATGACGGAGAGGTACCTCTGGGCCCACTCGGTAAGACATCATCATAATGAGCTCAATGTGACTAAGTAGTTAGTCACGGGATGATGGATTACTGATCGAGTAAAGAGACTTGCCGTGACGAGATTGAACAAGGTATCGGGAATACCGACGATCGAATCTCGGGCAAGTACCGTACCGATGGACAAAGGGAATAACATACGGGATTGAGTGAATCCTTGACACAGTGGTTCATCCGATGAAGATCATCGAGGAACACGTGGGAACCAACATGGGTATCCAGATCCCGCTGTTGGTTATTGACCGGAGAGTGGTCTCGGTCATGTCTACGTGTCTCCCGAACCCGTAGGGTCTACACACTTAAGGTTCGGTAACGCTAGGGTCGTAGAGATAAATGCACGTGGAAACCCGAAAGTTGTTCGGAGTCCCGGATGAGATCCCAGACGTCACGAGGAGTTCCGGAATGGTTCGGAGGTAAAGATTGATATATATAGGAAGTCCAGTTTCGGCCATCGGGTGATCTCCGGGGGTCACCGGGAGCGTCCCGGGACCACCGGAGGGGCCCCGGGGGTCCACCGGGTGGGGCCACCCCTCCCGGTGGGGCCCCTAGGCCGCAAGGGTAAGTGTCCAGCCCCTCTGGGCTGGCGCACCACTAGGGGCCCACCTCCCCATGCGCCTAGGGTTAAAACCCTAAGGGGAGGGGGGCCACCACTTGCCTTGGGGGGCAAGGACTCCCCCCTGGCCGCCGCCCCCCTTGCAGATTGGATCTGCAGGGGGCTAGCGCACCCCCTGGCCCCCTATATATATGTGAGGAGGGAGAGGGCAGCCGCACCCTTGCCCTGGCGCCTCCCCCCCTCCCGTCACACCTCCATACTCCAACGCAGGGCGCCCGGCGAAGCCCTGCTGCGATCTCCACTGCATCCGTCATCACGCCGTCGTGCTACCGGATCTCTGACGACTTCTCCTTCCCCCTTGCTGGATCAAGAAGGAGGTGACGTTGCTGCACCGGACGTGTGTTGAATGCGGAGGTGCCGTCCGTTCGGCACTAGATCATCGGTGACAAAGAACGTGAAGAGTACGACTACTTCATCCACGTTTCTTCGAAAGCTTCCGCTCGCGATCTACATAACGGTATGTAGATGCACTCTTACTTGCTCGTTGCTAGATGTCTCCATAGTTGGATCTTGGTGAAAGCGTAGAATTTTTTTGAATTATGCTACGTTCCCCAACAATAGAACTCCAGGAGTCCCCTAAGGAAGGGGTGGACGGGAAACCCTACTCCTCTTAAAAGGAAGGGGACAAAACATACCCGCTCTCCATAGGAGGGGTTGGGAAAGCTCTCTGCCAGGGCTTGATTGTCGATAGAAGTTAGTCCGACCTGGATGGGTACTAGATCCTGAGGAGGGAGATATCCCTACGCTTTGTAGTGTCCTCAGACGCGCATGGGACACATAGCAGCTTTTCCAATCTCCTGCACGAGGGCCATGAGGGCGTGAGGAAGAGCTTGGGGCGCTAGCCATGTTTGAAGATTTCTTGCAGGCACTAGGGTTTCTTCCGTGTGGAATGGGATGGAGAGGCAACTGGAATCTATTCTCTTATATAGGCGCCTTCCCTACATAGTCAAGGGGATATTTGTAAAATTGCCCAGACGGTTCGCATCCGTTAGACACGTGGAAGCCAAGGCGATGGCGGCGATGAATCAACGGAATACAATATTTAAAGAAGCCGAACTATCATCCAGGAGGACTCACCTTGCAAGACCGAAGACATGAAGCCGGACACAATCTCGTCCTTGAAGGCAAGTCTGGGGGCTACTAATTAAGGGAGTCGTGTATTCAGGGGTCCTCAGGCATCTGGGTCGTTGAAGCTGGGCCGTATTGGTGGGCCACGTAAAGAAGAAGCAAAAGACTCTCCCCCGTGTTCGGTCAGGACTCCTATGTATGTAGAAAGGCAAGTGTAGAGTCCGAATGTATTAATTACTTCCTCCCCAAGTCACCCTTGTAACCCTAGGTCCCCTTTGGCGTGTATATAAGCCGGGGGGGTTTAGTTTGTAGAGGGGACCATCAACATCACAATACCCACATAGGCTACGCTTTAGGGTTTACCCATTACGATCTCGAGGTAGATCAACTCTTGTATTCATATTCATCCATATTAATATAGCAGGAAGTAGGGTATTACCTCGATCGAGAGGGCCTGGACCTGGGTAAACATCCGGTTACCATCGATCCTCTAAACGCATAGCTTGGCCCCCCTACCCAAGATCTGCCGGTTTTGACACCGATAACATGTGTTTGAATATGACGTGCCAATTGGTGATCAACATAATACAAGAGAAAATGGCATTAAACTGCTAAATTGGACTAAATTTGGCATGAGAAGACTACCAAACATGATCATCCACCAAAATGAGTACACATCATCATTCATGAAGAGTAGTTAACATCACCATCCACCAAAATGAGTACACAAGTACCATACATGCTCATTTGAACAGCTCCTACATGACCATAAACAGACATATCTTTGAAACTACCTAAAAAGTGCATGAAACAAGTACACGATGAAGATCAACATTACCAAGTGTTATCTTTTGCTTATCTGACATGATAGTCCACGGTTCAGTGTTGATGATGCCAAGATCCCTTTTCAGTGTGTCAAGGAACCACACCCAGTTAGGGGTGTCCTCCACTTCAACAACAACAATTGCTATTGGCAAGATGCAATTATTTGGATCTACGCCAACAGTTGCAAGTAGTTGACCTCTATACCTTATTTTGATGTGGCAGCCATCAAGAAAGATCACTGGCCTGCAACCCAAAAGGAATCCTCTCTTACAAGCATCCAGAAACATATATAGCTTGTTGAACCTTGCATTCTCACCAAGGGAGACATAAAATGATGAGCCAGGGTTGCTTCTCCTGACTTCATTAGCATAATTCCAAAGAAGCTTGTGCTGCCCTTCTTCATCACCATATACTATTTTCATTGCCATCCTTCTAGATCTCTGCAACTTCATCCTACCTGGTGTCATATGCCATTCTTTCTGAACAACCCTAGAAAAATTCATAAGGTTTATGTCTTGATCAACCCTGAACATCTCTAGGTACTTATGTGCTAGGAATTTAGCTGTGAAAGCCCTAATCTTCCACTTCTTGCTGCATGTGTGCTCAATCACATATCTTTTCACCATGAAAGCCATAGTCACATTATCATATGATGCCCACAAGTACCATGTGTTGTCTTCATCACACTTTGCTTTCAATATCTTCCTGTCATTCACATGCAACTTAATATCAACTCTGTTTTGACATGAGTACTCTTTGATGGCAGTCCTCGACAGCTCTACACTCTCAAACACCTGCCCAACATGAAACTTTGGCTTATGAAGATCCTGTTCTCTGAAGGAGTTGAACTTCAAATTGAGCTCTTCATCATCTGAATCAGGAGCCCACAAATCATCATTCTCTGACATGTCTTCATCAGAGTGGTTGATGGCTTCTCTCCCCTCGTTGGTTACCCCAAGTGGAAGGTTTGAGATGTAGCGTAACGGCAAGTTTCCCTTGGCAAGATACCAAGGATCGAATCCCGTGAGACTCCGAGGGTCGACAAGAAGGTGTCAACGGCTAACGGCGCCAGATACTTAGCGGTTGACAGGACCTGCACACAGATACAAATAACTTTGCTCCCAACGAGTATAGAGAGGTTGTCAATCCCTCCGGCCTTGCTGTTTACAAAGGATCAAACACAAGAGATAATAATGATAGTTATGATTGCAACTAGGAAATAGAAACATGAAGTAAATATAGGGTGTGATCAGTGGTGGTAATATGGACCGGGGTCCCATGATGTTCACTAGTGATGTCTCTCTCCCAAAAGACGATAAAACAGCTAAGCGAGGTAAACAAATTACAGCTGGGCAATTGACAGGATTATGTGCGTAAACCAATGCTAACTATGCTGTAAAGAAAGGTAGAGGCTCAAAAGCATGGGCGGTACGCCAAGGCAAGTAGACCGAAATCCATCTGCATCTACTACTAATCATCCACCTTGAGATATCTATCCAGAACATCTCGCTGGTATTAAGTTGCGAGTCCCACCCAAAGTGTAAACTCAAAGCAACAGACAACTGCATTAAAAGAACTTTGCGTAAAGTAAACAATCCTTGCACCCGCAAGTACATGCACCGTTGTTTTCCCCCTTGTGGCAACAACACGTCCCCTAGACTCATGTTTCTGTCACTCAAGCTAGTCATCAGGGGGCATGAACCCACAATCAAGCATAACGTTCCCTCTTGGAGTTACTACCTACTACTCGGCCAAAGCAATAAACAGCAACGGAGAACATGCAAGAATTACTCAAGAACTAAAATATAAAAGAGGTGAATCAAATATATTACTCACACACAATCTGAACATAATCTCATAATCCATCGGATCCCAGCAAACTCAGCAGAGCAACAACATAAAGATTACATATGTGCCTCGATCATGTAGGGCAGCTCACGAGGTCTAATCCATGAAGAACAAAGAGGGGAGGAGAACATCACATAGCTACTGGTCATGGACCCATGGTCCAAGGGGGACTACTCACAACTCATCCGGGAAGCGTCCATGGTGGTGGAGAAGCTCCCGGTGGTGGTCCTCCCCTCCGGCAGGGTGCCGGGAAGAGTTCTTCTGATGCTCCCGATCTTGGAAGCGTTGCGGCGGCGGAACAGAGACGAGATCGCGAAAAAGGGTTTCGTCCTCGAGGGTTTCGGGACGCGAGGAGTATATATGCCAAAGGGGGTCACCAGAAGCGGAGAGAGGGGCCCAGGCGCCCCCCTAGGGCGGCCAGGGGTGGGGCCGCCTGGGCTGGCCGTCTGGGCTGCCCCTGGCTCCCCTCTGGCCCCACTTTGGTTTTTCTCGAAGCTTCCTGTACGCTGATTTTTTCTGTATTTTTCCCGGAATTTTTGGAGCACTTTTAATATGGGGGAAATCTGAAATAGAAAAACAGCAGAAAACAGGAACTGGCACTGTGGTGCACTGAGTTAATAGGTTAGTCCAAATATGATCAAAAGTGTATGGATGTGCATAAATATCATAGCAATATCACACAAAAGAAGCATGGAGCAAGCAGAAATTATAGATACGTTTGGACGTATCAACATCCCCAAGCTTAATTCCTGCTCGTCCTCGAGTAGGTAAATGATAACAAGCATAATTTCTGTGGTGACATGCTACCAACCATATAAGAACTTTTTAAGTAAAGCAATCAAGGCATGTAATTCAATTCAAGTCATAACAAGCAAGAGTCTATATTAGCATTGTAACAAGTAACATAAGAACATAAAGGTGCAAGAGCTCTCGCTGTCCGTGACTCGAATGTCTCCAAATGGTGTTTGCGTGCAAGAAAGGGGATAGGGATATACGAGAGAGTAAAACATAGTTTTTGTATTGTTGAGAACTTAATCTACTAAAGTTTCACACTTGGTCTTCTTTGGAATCTTATCTTGACTCATCCCCAGACCGTCAGCCAGGTACAAGTCAAAATGATCCACTCCCTTTCGATATTTTGAGCACTCATGCAATGGATGAGCGTAAGCAAGAAAGTCGACACTTAGGGATGGTAAAGAGAGAAAAATGATGGAGGGGGAAGACAAAAAGGTGTGAAAGGCTCACATCAATGAGGACAATCATCGGCGAGAGAAAGCCAAATGATAGATATGATGTGAGGAGTAGGGATTGCCATGCAATGGATGCACATATGAGCTAAGGTAAGCTCTCCAATGGAACTAGTGGGGGTGCATCCAACTTGCTTGCTCAAGAAGACCTAGAGCTCTTTTGAGGAGGCTCGTCATTGGAATATACAAGCCAAGTTCTATAGTGTAAAGGTCCCCACATAGCTATATGCATGAATGATAATCTCTATGGAGTACAAGGTATAAGATGGAGTACGAGTGTGGATCTCTCAAAAGAAATAGTAGTGTGCCCCCTTCTCTCTTTTTATTTCTTTTTCTATTTTTTTTCTCTTTTTTTTTATTTTTTTGTGGCCTCCATGGCTCTTTCTATTTAACTCTCATTTGTCCTCTTTGGGATCTTTTGATTTTGTCCTCTTTGGGATCTTTTCCTCACTTTAGGGGCAACACTCTATGTATTACAAGAAGTATAGAAGATCTTTCACACTTTACAAAAGTACTCAACATAAAGAAAATGAAACTATCATGATGTATGCAAATGTATGCCTCTGCCAGTGTAGCAGGATATGCAATGATACTAGCGCGTCATGTAGCAATGATTAGGGCAAGGCCCAACTAGCATGCGGCTCATCGATCAAGCAAAAAGCATGTATGACATGAAGATCAAGTCATGAGAAGATGGCTGTTGCATGGCAATGTATCTCGGAAAGGCTATGGAAATGCCTTAATAGGTAGGTATGATGGCTGTTTTGAGGAAGGATATAATGAGGCTTATGATGACAGAGCGTATCGTGCCAAGGATTTGGATGCACAGGTGAAGTATGCGCCAACTCTCGAGGTGAGAAAGGGCAATGCACGGTACCGAAGAGGCTAGAAAAATATGGATAGGTGGAAGTGTCAACTTTCGAATACTCACATTAGTCCGAAGAACTCATGCACTTATTATCGGTAACTCTCAATCTAATTAGGAGGTTTACAAAGAGACAAGTACCCCGAGGAGGTGTGTATGGGGGTTTGGTTACCCTTGCGCATCCTCGACCCATGGTACGTGAGTGTACTCTAATATTCGATCCCTCCAAAGATTAGTGATCCATTTAGTAGCTAAAGTTCTCAACTATTTTGTAGGTTTTCGAAAATAAACACGGATTGCCCAAAATACGACATCTATCACTAATAGGCTAAAGCTCTTGACACCAAAAGTTCAGACATTACTCATGGCAATACCTCAAAACTATTACAAGTTACTACTAAAATTAAATAGCAACCTCAATTACCTACTTTAAGTTAAGACACACAACTCAGTGCAACAGGCAAACTCTCTTAACAAGATAAACATGAAAACTCAAGAGAGTTCAACAACCAACTAAACAAAAGCTCTTTAAAAAGAAAATCATGAAAACTAAGAGCTAAACATGACATTAGCTATGGAAAGACAAAGAACACACACAGCAAAGATAAGCATGAAAATCCTATGTTGTGTTCTAGGTTGAAGTGGAGCGTGTTTCTCTCCCACACAAAGAAAGCTGGGTTCTAACTTGTTATGAACAGCAAGCAAAGCTAAAGAAAACTAAAAAGGAAACTAAGAGCAAGACGCTCCAAGCATAGCACATAACGCATGAAGTGATTAAAATATAGTGGAACGAAAGACGAACTGATAATTGTTGATGGAGAAGGGGATGCACGGGGGCATCCCCAAGCTTAGACGCTTGAGTCGTCTTGAATATTCCTTGGGGGTGCATGGGGGCATCCCCAAGCTTGAGCGTTTGACCCTCCTGAATTTTCTTTTATCATCTTCCCTCGCACACTTGAAAACTCCCTTCATACATAACTCATCATAATCTGATTAGCGAGGTTAGTACCCACAATAAAATAATTTTTCCCTACTGGAAATAAGGATAATCTTGAAGAGCTACTGTTTCTCAAGATTGCCAAAAGGTTTTTGCAAAGAAAAAGCAAGCTCAAGGTTTGCAAAACGAAGAAAAGGCAAAACAGGACAGAATCTGTGAAAAACAGACCAGCAGGTAGTAAATAATTTTTTCGGGGCACTTCTGCCACTCAAATCAAAAAACTCAGAACAGACGCTCGAAAGCCAATTGTATAGAGTAAGCTGTCAAAAAAATTCAGATCAAAAAGATGATCTGATGATTTTATACGAATTTTTCTGTCCAAGGACAGAATCTGTTTTCTGGACTGCACGTCATAACTTTTGAACTTTCTTGCAATCGGAGGCTAAACTTGGTACAAAGCTGAAAAGAAAAGATACAATGATGATGCTACTGTAGTAACAAACATCAAGACACAACAAAAGAAAAAGAAAACCTAATTCGTTGTGGGCTGCCTCCCAAAAGCGCTTTCTTTTATGCCTTTAAGCTAGGCATGATGCAAAAAGAGAGGATCAAGTTTTATCAAGAGTAAAAGAATAGCTAGCCCGTATAACGGACTCAAAAGGCAACTTAATATTCTTTCTAGGGAAGTGTTCCATTCCTTTCTTGAGAGGGAATTGTAATTTTATATTCCCCTCTTTCATGTCAATGATAGCACCAACGGTGCGAAGAAAAGGACGTCCCAAAATAATTGGACATGAAGGTTCACATTCAATATCCATAATAGTAAAATCAACGGGAACATAATTGTCATTGACAATGATAAGAACATCATCGATCTTCCCCAAAGGTTTCTCTATGGAAGAATCAACAAGACGAACACCAAAAGAACAAGGATCAAAAGATTTCAATTTAAACATATCATACATTCTTTTGGTCATAACGGAGGTACTAGCTCCAACATCACATAAAGCATAGCAAGAGAAGTTATTCAACTTAATTTTAATCATAGGATCCCAACCATCTTCTAGCTTTCTAGGTATGGAGGCTTCTACCCTAAGCTTCTCCTCCCTAGCTTTGATGAGAGCATTAGTGATATGCTCCGTGAAGGCAAGATTAAGTGTGCTAGTGTGGGGATCTCTAGACATCTTGTGAAGAAAACTAATAACTTCAGAAAGGGTGCAATTATCAAAATCAAGGTCACTACTATCAAGTAAAGTGGTACTGGTGTCATTTAGGCTCACTTGTTTGGTAGCTTCTATGGTCATAGGAGTTTCTTCTACGGTCGAGGTCATAGCATCACCATTAATAGGTCCAATGGGACTAGGAGTGCATTGGGTGCTAAGAGTTTGGATATCCTCAACAACTTGGATAGTAGCAACAGTGTGGTGGGTAGGAAGGCTCTTAATTCTATCTTCTTCCTCCTTCAGGGGTGCAACCACTTCAGGTTTAGCTGCCATTTGGTTTATCAAAGTGGCTTGTGTGTGGGACATATTGGAAACTTGGGTCTCAGTGATGGTGAGCCTAGTCTGGAGGTTAGAAATCTCAATATTTAGGCTCTCCAGTTGTCTACCAATGTCTTGCAAGATAGCAGTATGCTCATCTAATTGCCTCGAGAAGGCCTTGTTTTGTTCATATTGGGTGTGCATGTAGTTCTTAGTGGCCTTCTCTATTTCTAGAAGTTTCTCATAACTAGGCATGTCTCTATCTCTAGGGGTGGAGTTCTTGGTGCTAGGATAAGTATGGTTGTTCCCATAGGAATTAGAGGGGAACGGTCTAGGGTTGCTACCAAAATTACTCCTATAAGCATTGTTATTGAAATTGTTTCTAGAGATAAAGTTCACATCTACTTGATCTTGAGCAATCAAAGAATTTAAAGGAACATCATGAGGATCAATAGAAGATTGTTTGGAAAGTAGAGACATGATCAAGTCAACTTTTTTATTTAGGGAGGAAATCTCCTCGACAGAGTTTACCCTCCTACCTGTTGGAGCGCGTTCGGTGTGCCATTGGGAATAATTGGTCATCATCTCGTCGAGAAGCTTCGTGGCAGCACCAAGTGTAGTTGACATAAAGGTTCCTCCCGCGGCCAAATCTAACAAGTTCCGCGAGGTAAAGTTCAAGCCTGCATAAAAAGTTTGGATAACCATCCAAGTAGTCAAACCATGAGTAGGGCAGTTCTTGACAAGAGATTTCATGCGTTCCCAAGCTTGGGCAACGTGTTCATTATCCAATTGTTTAAAATTCATTATGTTACTCCTTAATTGGATAATTTTAGCAGGGGGATAGTACTTTCCAATAAAGGCATCCTTGCACTTGTCCCAAGAATCTATACTATTCCTAGGCAAGGATTGGAACCAGATTTTAGCTCCTCCTCTCAAGGAGAAAGGAAAAGGCTAGAAAGGAAAAGGCTTAAGCTTAACAATATCACTATCTACTTCTTTGTACTTTTGCATATCACAGAGCTCAACAAAATTATTTAAGTGCAAAGCAGCATCATCTCCAGCACCGGAGAATTGATCTTTCATAACTAGGTTCAATAAAGCAGGTTTAATCTCATAAGAAGGTGCTGAAGTGGCAGGTGTAGCAATAGGCGTGCAGATAAAGTCATTGTTGTTATGACTAGTGAAGTCACACAACTTGGTGTTCTCGGTGGAACCCATAGCAGCAGCAAGCAAGATAACTATTTTTGTGATTTTTGGTAAGGGACACTAAAGAAAAAACTGAAAGGTAAACTAACAAGACTAAAAAGCAAAGATAAAAGATAGCGTGCACCTCCCCTATCTTGAAGAGTGGAGTCCCCGGCAACGGCGCCAGAAACTTTGCTTGATGGCTTCTCGCCCCTCGTTGGTTACCCCAAGTGGAAGGTTTGAGATGTAGCGTAACGGCAAGTTTCCCTTGGCAAGATACCAAGGATCGAATCCCGTGAGACTCCGAGGGTCGACAAGAAGGTGTCAACGGCTAACGGCGCCAGATACTTAGCGGTTGACAGGACCTGCACACAGATACAAATAACTTTGCTCCCAACGAGTACAGAGAGGTTGTCAATCCATCCGGCCTTGCTGTTTACAAAGGATCAAACACAAGAGATAATAATGATAGTTATGATTGCAACTAGGAAATAGAAACATGAAGTAAATATAGGGTGTGATCAGTGGTGGTAATATGGACCGGGGTCCCATGATGTTCACTAGTGATGTCTCTCTCCCAAAAGACGATAAAACAGCTAAGCGAGGTAAACAAATTACAGCTAGGCAATTGACAGGATTATGTGCGCAAACCAATGCTAACTATGTTGTAAAGAAAGGTAGAGGCTCAAAAGCATGGGCGGTACGCCAAGGCAAGTAGGCCGAAATCCATCTGCATCTACTACTAATCATCCACCTTGAGATATCTATCCAGAACATCTCGCTGGTATTAAGTTGCGAGTCCCACCCAAAGTGTAAACTCAAAGCAACACACAACTGCATTAAAAGAACTTTGCGTAAAGTAAACAATCCTTGCACCCGCAAGTACAAGCACCGTTGTTTTCCCCCTTGTGGCAACAGCACATCCCCTAGACTCATGTTTCTGTCACTCAAGCTAGTCATCAGAGGGCATGAACCCACAATCAAGCATAACGTTCCCTCTTGGAGTTACTACCTACTACTCGGCCAAAGCAATAAACAGCAACGGAGAACATGCAAGAATTACTCAAGAACTAAAATATAAAAGAGGTGAATCAAATATATTACTCACACACAATCTGAACATAATCTCATAATCCATCGGATCCCAGCAAACTCAGCAAAGCAACAGCATAAAGATTACATATGTGCCTCGATCATGTAGGGCAGCTCACGAGGTCTAATCCATGAAGAACAAAGAGGGGAGGAGAACATCACATAGCTACTGGTCATGGATGTTGGGGAACGTAGCATAATTCAAAAAATTTCTACGTCTTCACCAAGATCCAACTATGGATACATCTAGCAACGAGCAAGTAAGAGTGCATCTACATACCGTTATGTAGATCGCGTGCGGAAGCTTTCAACGAAGTGGGGATGAAGTAGTCGTACTCTTCACGTTCTTCGTCACCGATGATCTAGCGCCGAACGGACGGCACCTCCGCGTTCAACACACGTACGGTGCAGCAACGTCACCTCCTTCTTGATCCAGCAAGGGGGGAGGAGAAGTCGTCAGAGATCCGGCAGCACGACGGCGTGATGACGGATGCAGTGGAGATCGCAGTAGGGCTTTGCCGGGCGCCCTGCGTTGGGAGTATGGAGGTGTGACGGGAGGGGGAGAGGCGCCAGGGCTTGGGTGCGGCTGCCCTCTCCCTCCCCACATATATATAGGGGGCCAGGAGGGCGCCAGCCCCCTGCAGATCCAATCTGCAAGGGGGGGCGGCGGCCAGGGAGGAGTCCTCCTCCCCCAAGGCAAGTGGTGGCCCCCCTCCCCTTAGGGTTTTAAACCTAGGCGCATGGGGAGGTGGGCCACCTTGTGGTGCGCCAGCCCAGAGGGCTGCACACTTCCCCTCGCGGCCTAGGGGCCCCACCGGGATGGGTGGCCCCACCCGGTGGACCCCCGGGGCCCCTCCGGAGGTCCCGGGATGCTCCCGGTGACCCCCGAAGATCACCCGTTGGCCGAAACTGGACTTCCCATATATCAATCTTTACCTCCGGACCATTCCGGAACTCCTCGTGACGTCCGGGATCTCATCCAGGACTCCGAACAACTTTCGGGTTTCCACATGCATTTATCTCTACGACCCTAGCGTTACCGAACCTTAAGTGTGTAGACCCTACGGGTTCGGGAGACACGTAGACATGACCGAGACCACTCTCCGGTCAATAACCAACAGTGGGATCTGGATACCCATGTTGGTTCCCACGTGTTCCTCGATGATCTTCATCGGATGAACCACCGTGTCAAGGATTCACTCAATCCCGTATGTTATTCCCTTTGTCCATCGGTACGGTACTTGCCCGAGATGCGATCGTCGGTATTCCCGATACCTTGTTCAATCTCGTCATGGCAAGTCTCTTTACTCGATCCGTAATCCATCATCCCGTGACTAACTACTTAGTCACATTGAGCTCATTATGATGATGTATTACCGAGTGGGCCCAGAGGTACCTCTCCGTCATACGGAGTGACAACATCCCAGTCTCGGTTCGTACCAACTCAACAGACACTTTCGGAGATACCCGATGCGTACCTTTATAGCCACCCAGTTACGTTGTGACGGTTGGCACACCCAAAGTACTCCTATGGTATCCGGGAGTTGTACAACCTCATGGTCTAAGGAATAATTACTTGACACCGAAAAGCTTATGCATTACGAACTATACGATCTCGTGTTATGCTCAAGTTTGGGTCTTGTCCATCACATCATTCTCCTAATGATGTGATCCCGTTATCACTGACATCCTATGTCCATGGTCAGGAAACCGTGACCATCTGTTGATCAATGAGCTGGCTACTAGAGGCCTACCAGGGACTCATTGTGATCTATGTATTCACACATGTATCGCTGTTTCCGTACAATACAGTTCAAGCATGAATAACAGACAATTATCATGAACAAGGAGATATAATAATAATGCTTTTATTATTGGCTCTAGGGCATATCTCCAACAGTCTCCCACTTGCACTAGAGTCAATAATCTAGTTACATTGTGATGAATCGAACACCCATAGAGTTCTGGTGTTGATCATGTTTTGCCCGTGAAAGAGGTTTAGTCAACGGGTCTGCTACATTCAGATCCGTATGCACTTTACAAATATCTATGTCTCCATCCTAAACATAATTCCGGATGGAGTTGAAACGACGCTTGATGTGCTTGGTCTTCTTGTGAAACCTGGGCTCCTTGGTAATAGCAATAGCACCAGTGTTGTCACAGAAGAGAGTCATCGGGCTTGACGCGCTTGGAATGACTCCTAGGTCGGTGATGAACTCCTTCATCCAGACTCCTTCCTGCGCTGCTTCAGAAGCAGCTATGTACTCCGCTTCACATGTAGATGCTGCCACCACGCTTTGCTTGCAACTACACCAGCTGACTGCTCCTCCATTCAAAATATACACGTATCCGGTTTGTGACTTAGAGTCATCCATATCTGTGTCGAAGCTAGCATCGACGTAACCCTTTACGACGAGCTCTTCGTCACCTCCATAAATGAGAAACATATCCTTAGTCCTTTTCAGGTACTTTAGGATGTTCTTGACCGCTGTCCAGTGTTCCGTACCGGGATCACTTTGGTACCTCCCTACCAAACTTATGGCAAGGTTCACATCAGGTCTGGTACACAGCATGGCATACATGATAGAACCTATGGCCGAGGCATAGGGAATGACACTCATCTTTTCTCTATCTTCTGCCGTGGTCGGCGACTGAGCTTTGTTCAATCTCATACCTTGCAAAACAGGCAAGAATCCTTTCTTTGACTGATCCATATTGAACTTCTTCAATATTTTGTCAAGGTATGTACTTTGTGAAAGACCAATGAGGCGTCTCGATCTATCTCTA
>LR738716.1:136811981-136851353 GCA_902687465.1 Secale cereale
CAGCACTTGAAGCTAAATTTGAGATTGCTGCACTTTGTTTACACTAAACATAGATACATCATCTGTTGGAGCAGTAATTTTAACTCAAAATACCCCAAATGACAATTTTTTGGACATAACCCCCGTTTTACATCATCTATTGGAGATGCTCTTATTCGCGTCATGCAGGTGCTTTTTGTTAAGTGGAACTAGAGGAACTACAACCGGACCTCTCAAACTCGCCTCATGCGCCCGGGCGGGTCGCCCGGTCATGATTTTTTGACCCAGACGTGCCTCTCAAACGGTCCTCAAACGCCCGGACTGACCGGCACCCACCATATCCAGCCCAAATATGGGGCAGATATGGGGGAGCCCGGGCACGCCCGCCACATCGAACCCGACAGCCCAACCCCACCCCAAATTATATCAAATCCACCCCGAAGATCAGCCAGATCCTTTTGCTATCTCCTCTCTTTTTCCTCCTCCGCGCCGTCTGTCTCGCGCTCCGCCGCCAGCTCCGGAAGAGCGCTCCCGTCCTCGTCGCGGCGGACGTCGTCGCCGGCCCGAACGCCACCGTGGTACGTCCGGAAACTCTGCGGCTCCTCCTTGCGCTTGATGTGTTTGACACATTGACCGACCGGAATTATTGTGATTTTGTTAGGTAAATGATGGATTCTTATGCTTCATCGGACGAGGAGTATGTACCGAAGGAGCTTGACCAAATGATTCAAGATGAGTTCTTCGATTCGTCGGATTCGGACAAAGAAGTGGACATGATCATGCTCATGAGCATGCAAGAGGAAATGGACCGGCAAGCGGAGCATATTGTCAACTTAAAGGGCTCTATCAAAGGAAGAAGAGTGATCAATTGGGACATGGTGTCCGGAGCAAAGCTACTGCACAATGACTACTTTGCTCCCACACCTGCTTTCCCGGATGGTCCTTGGTTTCCTTGCCATTTTCGCATGCAGAAACCGTTGTTTTTGCGTATTGTGGAGGGAGTGGAGGCACACGACGACTACTTCAAGCTGAGAAGGGATTGCTGCGGCCAACTCTCTTTCTCGGTCAAGCAGAAGTGCACGACTGCTCTGAGGATGCTTGCACTTGATACAGCTGCAGACGCTGTTGGTGAGATGGTTAGGATGGGGGAGAGCACATGCCTAAAGACTACTGTAAAATTTGCCCGCGCTGTGGTTGAGGTGTTTGGACCGGAGTATCTCAAAGAACCAAATGTGCAGGACACGTAGAAGTTGTTGGCTATTGGAGAGACAAGGGGGTTTCCAGGAATGCTTGGATCAATTGATTGCATGCATTGGCAATGGAAAAACTGCCCAAAAGGTCTGCGAGGAATGTATCAAGGTCATACATACCAGAGAGGCCACCATCATACTAGAAGTAGTGGCATCACATGACTTGTGGATTTGGCATGCTTTCTTTGGAATGCCCGGTTCTCACAATGATATCAACGTGCTTCAATAATCTACGATGTTTGGGAAGCTTTGCAATGAGGAATCACCGCTGTGCAACTACACTGCAACTGTCGAGACTACAACATGGGGTACTATCTTGCCGATGGTATCTGTCCTCAGTGGGCGGCGTTTGTGAAGACGATATCCGAGCTGCATGGCAATAAACAGAGCCACTTTGCAACAATGCAGGAAGCGGCTATGAAGGACGTGGAGAGGGCATTTGATGTGCTTCAGTCTCGTTGGAGAATTGTGAGGAGCGCTGCAATGATGTGTGAATTAGAAACTTTATGGCAGTTGATGACATGTTGTGTTATTCTGCACAATATGATTGTCGAGAACGAGGGTGATGGTGTAGCCCAAACCCATGATTTCGAAGCACCCGGAGAACAAGTTGAAATCCCGGAAGATCAAAATGCGCCTCAGCTTATGAACTTTCTTCAGATGCATCAGAATGTTTGAGATCAACAGGTGCACACGCAGCTACGCAATGATCTTGTGGAGCATACGTGCATCCATATTGGCAAACAAGGAGGCAACGCTTGAGTCTCGCACTTCAAATAAATTTTATGTAATCGCTATCTATGCTTCCTACGAACAATTGCTATTTACATGCGACATTATGTTGCATGATCGACGTGCATGTATTTGTATGGATTTGATAGTCCGAATTTAAGATATATGGATGCACGAAAAAAAAATACGAGGGCCCGTCCGTATTCGTCCGCGGACGTTTGAGAGGCCGGATTTGCCAAATCCGGCCTGTAGATGCTCTAAGTCATCTTAGCAAATATTTCTAGGTGCTTCTTGTTAAAGTACTCACAGAAAAGAAAAGTACTAACAAAAAAAATCAAAGTGCCTTTTTCTTTTGTGGACATTCCATTTCAAGTCTGTGCGCACTTAAGTTCAACCTTAAAAAAATGGTGAGTGCACTTTGCACAAGTAGCTGTTGAGCAACACGTATGCATATCCCGTACACGCATACATCTTTGTATTACTTGTAGTCGTCCGGCTTGTTCTCTAAACACATCCGTAATTAGGATCTTAGCTGTGCATGATACTATCCCTTATAACGTGATATATGGGCACCTCATCATGTGAATACAAAGTGTGTTGTATCAAATATTATATCTGGTTGTTCCCTCATCATGGTGAGGGGCTGGGGAGTCCGCGGCCATGCCAATGGACAAGAAGGCTAAGTTATACGCCACTGATGGCTCACTAGCTCCGGACGTCTCCTTTTACCGGTTCATTATTAGTGCTCCTCAGTACTTGACACTTGCTCGTCCCGAGCTTTAGTATGCTGTTCAGCAGGTGTGTTTCCACATGCCTTCATATGCATGCTCCTCATGATGCTCACTGGTCCTAGTTGAAAATGATCTTATGCTTCATCCCTGGTCGCATGGATCTCGGGCTTAACTTGACGGCGTTATCCTTCATCGAGATTATTGCATATTCTGATGTTGATTGGCTGACTGCCTTGACACTATTCGCTCCACCTCTAGATATTGTATCTTTCTTAGGCTATCACATATCTCATGGTCGTCCAAGCGGCAACTCACGGTCTCCCTTCCGAGCGCCGTGGCAGAGTATCGAGCGGTGGCTAACGCCATCGTTGAGTGCACTTGGCTTCGCCAACTCCTTCACGAGCTTTGTCATCCGGTCAACAAGGCCACCATGGTGTATTGCGACAACGTCTCATCCGTCTGCATCTTCGCCAATCCGGTTCATCATCGACGCACCAAGCACATCGAGCTTGATATCCACTTTATTTGCGAGCAGGTGGCTCTTGGGAACGTTCGAGTTCTTTAGTTCCCGCGACGCAACAATTTGCGGATATCATGACGAAAGGGTTGCTGCCGTGCACCTTACCGAAAAAGGCTTTGGCCCCGCTTTATATATAAAACAACGAACCACAACATCCAAACCATACAACACCAACCCACAACGCACACACCCAAGACGAGATCAACAACATCAACCCCAAGCTACGAAAGGATGAACGAAAAGTACCACTACGGGGATGACAGAGCCCTCAACCATGAACTAGCCACTCCGAGGACCCAAGTTAACCGTCGACGCACATGAGCTCCGTGACGATGCCTTCAGGAAGGGTATGTTGGGGAATGTTGCATGGAAAACAAAAAAAATTCTACGCACACGCAAGATTTATCCATGAAGATGCATATCTACGAGAGGGGGAGAGCATCTTCATACCCTTGAAGATCGCTAAGCGGAAGCATTTACCAATGCGGTTGATGTAGTCGTACACCTTCACGATTTGTTCCGATCAAGTACCGAACGTACGACACCTCCGCGTTCAGCACACGTTCAACTCGATGACGTCCTCGCCTTCTTGATCCAGCAAGACCGGCGAAGTAGTAGATGAGTTCCGGCAGCACGACGACGTGGTGACGGTGGTGGTGAAGAAAAATCTCCGCAGGGCTTTGCCAAGCACTACAAAAACTATGACGGAGGATAAACTAGAGGGTCGGGGTTGCCGGCACACGGCTTGGTGTATCTTGATGTGTTCCGGGTCCTAGCCCTGCCCCTCTATTTTTATGTTGAGCCCTCGGGCCGAAACTTGGAAAAAGAGCCTCCTCAAAGTCGGTTTTTCCCGCAAGGAAGAGTCCTTCTCGGACTTCCAGGACCAGACGCCACGGTCCTTGGCGTCTGGCCCAGACGCCATGGGCCTCGACGTCTGGCCCAGGACTAGACGACAGGGTCTCCGGCGTTTGGTCCCTAGCCTGTGAAAAATATCCTTTTGCACCGACCTAAAGCCCCTTGGCCTGACCCATTGGCTTAATCATATCATCCTATATATCAATCTTTACCTCCGGACCATTCCGAAGCTCCTCGTCATGTCCGTGATCTCATTCGAGACTCTGAACAACATTCGATCACCAACATACATAACTAATATAATACTATATCGTCAACGAACGTTAAGCGTGCGGACCCTACGGGTTCGAGAACTATGTAGACATGACCGAGACGCCTCTCTGGTCAATAACACATAGCGGAACTTGGATGCCCATATTGGTTCCTACATATTCTACGAAGATCTTTATCGGTCAAACCGTTATGACAACATACGTAATTCCCTTTGTCTGTCGGTATGTTACTTGCCCGAGATTCGATCGTTGGTATCTCCATACCTAGTTCAATCTCATTACCGGCAAGTCTCTTTACTCGTTTCATAATACATCATCTCGTAACCAACTCATTAGTCATTTGCTTGCAAGGCTTCTTATGATGTGTATTACCGAGAGGGGCCAGAGATACCTCTCCAATACTCGGAGTGACAAATCCTAATCTTGATCTATGCCAACTCAACAAACACCTTCGGAGATAACTATAGAGCATCTTCATGATCAACCAATTACGTTGTGATGTTTGATAGCACACAAGGTATTCCTCCGGTATCCGAGAGTTGCATAATCTCATAGTCGAAGGAATATGTATTTGACATACAAGAAAGCAGTAGCAATAAACTGAACGATCAAATGCTAAGCTAACGGATGGGTCTTGTCTATCACATCATTCTCCTAACGATGTGTGATCCCGTTATCAAATGACAACTCATGTCTATGGTTAGGAAACCTTAACCATCTTTGATCAACGAGCTAGTCTAGTAGAGGCTCATTAGGGACACATTATTTGTTTATGTATTCACACATGTACTTAAGTTTCCGGTCAATAAAATTCTAGCATGAATAATAAACCTTTATCATGATTAAGGAAATATAATAATAACCATTTTATTATTGCCTCTAGGGCATATTTCCATTAGTCTCCCACTTGCACTAGAGTCAATAATCTAGTTCACATCGCCATGTGATTAACACCCATAGTTCACAACGCCATGTGATTAATACCCAAAGAGTTTAATAGAGTCAATAATCTTGTTCACATCGTCATGTGTAATACCCAAAGAGTTTACTAGAGTCAATAATTTAGTTCACATCGCCATGTGATTAACACTCAAAGAGTTCTAAGGTATGATCATGTTTTGCTTGTGAGAGAGGTTTTAGTCAACATGTGTGCAACATTCAGAACCGTGTGTACTTTGCAAATTTCTATGTCTACAATGCTCTGCATAGAGCTACTCTAGCTAATTGCTCCTACGTTCCATACGCATCCAGATTGATACTCAGAGTCATCTGGATTAGTGTCAAAGCTTGCATCGGCGTAACCCTTTATGATGAACCCTTTATCACCTCCATAACCGAGAAACATTTCCTTATTCCTCTAAGGATAATTTTGACCGTTGCCCAGTGATCCACTCCTTGATCACTCTTGTACCCCCCTACCAGACACGTGGCAAGGCACACATTAGGTCTGGTACACAACATGGCATGCTTTATAGAACCTATGGCTGAGGAATAGGGAATGACTATCATTCTCTCTCTATTTTTTTGTCATGGTCGGGCTTTGAGTCTTTACTCAACTTCATACCTTACAACTCAGGCAAGAACTCCGTCTTTGACTGATCCATTTTGAACTCCTTCAAAATCTTATCAAGGTATGTACTCATCAAAAGTTTTATCGAGCGTCTTGATCTATCTCTATAAATCTTGATGCCCAATATGTAAGCAGCTTGAACGAGGCCTTTATTACAAAAATTCTTATTCAAGTATCCTTTTATCTTATCCAGAAATTCTATATCATTTCCAATCAACAATATGTCATCCACATCTAATATCAGAAATGCTACAGAGTTCCCACTCACTTTCTTGTAAATACAGTCTTCACCGTAAGTCTGTATAAAATCATATGCTTTGCTCACCTTATCAAAGCGTATATTCCTACTCCGAGATGCTTGCACCAGTCCATAGATGGATCACTGGAGTTTGTACACTTTGTTAGTACCTTTAGGATTGACAAAACCTTCTGGTTGCATCATATATAACTCTACTTTTAAATTTCCATTAAGGAATGCAGTTTTGACATCCATTTGCCAGATTTCATACTCGTAAAATGCGGCAATTGCTAACATGATTCAGACAGACTTAGACATCGCTATGAGTGAGAAAGTCTCATCATAGTTAACTCCTTGAATTTGTCAAAAATCCTTTGCGACAAGTCGTGCTTTGTAGACGATAACATTACCATCAGCGTTAGTCTTCTTCTTGAAGATTCATTTATTCTCTATGGCTTGCCAATCATCGGGCAAGTCCACCAAAGTCCACACTTTGTTCACATACATGGATCCTATCTCAGATTTCATGGCCTCGAGTCATTTTTTGGAATATAGGATAATCATAACTTCTTCACAATTTGAAGGTTCGCCGTTGTCTAACAAGATGACTTCCAGGATAGGATTATCGTACCACTCTGGCGTGGTATGTGTTCTAATCGACCTTCGATGTTGAGTAGTAACTTGACCCGAAGTTTCATGATCATCATCATTAGCTTCTTCTCTAGTTGGCATAGGCATCACGGGAACAGTTTTCTCTGATGAGCTACTTTCCAATTCGATAGAAGGTACAATTTTTGGGGAACGTAGTATTTAAAAAAAATTCCTACGAACACGCAAGATCTATCTAGGAGAAGCATAGCAACGAGAGGGAGAGTGTGTCCTCGTACCCTCATAGACCGAAAGTGGAAGCATTTAGTAACGCAGTTGATGTAGTCGAACGTCTTCGCGATCCAACCGATCAAGCACCGAACGCACGGCACCTTCGCGATCTACACACATTCAGCTCGGTGACGTCCCTCGAACTCTTGATCCAGTTGAGGCCGATGGAGAGTTTCGTCAGCACGACGGCGTGGTGACGGTGTTGATGAAGATACCGACGCAGGGCTTCGCCTAAGCACCGCGACAATATGACTGAGGTGTGTAACAGTGGAGAGGGGCACCGCACACGGCTAAAACAATTGTCAACTTGTGTGTTCTAGGGTGCCCCTTGCCCCCGTATATAAAGGAGCAAGGGGGAGGCCGGCCGACCCTCATAGGGCGCGCCCCAAGTAGGATTCCTACTAGGAATCCTATTCCTAGTAGGTTTCCAACAAGGGGAAGAGAGGGGGGAGGAAGGAGAGGGAGAGGAGAAGGAAAGAGGGGGCGCCGCCCCTCCCCCTAGTCCAATTCGGACTAGGCCCACAGGGGGGGGGCGGCCAGCCCTTGTGGCCTCTCCTCTCTCTCCCCTAAAGCCCACTAAGACCCATTAGTTCCCCGGGGTTCCGATAACCCCCCCGACACTCCGATATTTATCCAGTGACCCCCGGAACTCATCCGGTGTCGGAATTACATCGTCCAATAAATCATTCTTAATGTCTCGACCATTTAGAGACTCCTCGTCATGTCCATGATCTCATCCGGGATTCTGAACAATCTTCGGTCATCAAAAACACATAACTCATAATACAAACTGTCATCGAATGTTAAGCGTGCGGACCCTACGGGTTCGAGAACTATGTAGACATGACCGAGACACATCTTCGGTCACTAATCAATAGCGGAACCTGGATGCTCATATTGGCTCCTACATATTCTATGAAGATCCTTATCGGTCAAACCGCATAACAAGATACGTTGTTCCCTTTGTCATCGGTATGTTACTTGCCCGAGATTCGATCGTATTTATCATTATACCTAGTTCAATCTCGTTAATGGTAAGTCTCTTTACTCGTTCCGTAATACATCATCTCGTGGCTAACTCATTAGTCATTTGCTTGCAAGGCTTATTATGATGTGTATTACCGAGAGGGCCCAGAGATACCTCTCCAACATTCGGAGTGACAAATCTTATTCTCGATCTATGCCAACACCACAAACACCTTCGGAAACACCTATAGAGTATCTTTATAATCACCTAGTGACGTTGTGACTTTTGATAGCACACAAGGTGTTCTTCTGGTATTCGGGAGTTGCATAATCTCATAGTCAGAGGAACATGTATAAGTCATGAAGAAAGCAATAGCAATAAAACTAAACGAGTATTATGCTAAGCTAACGGATGGGTCTTGTCCATCACATCATTCTCTAATGATGTGATCCCTTTCATCAAATGACAACACATGTCTATGGTTAGGAAACATAACCATCTTTGATCAACGAGCTAGTCAAGTAGAGGCATACTAGGGACACTATCTTTTGTCTATATATTTACACATGTACTAAGTTTCAGATTAATACAATTCTAGCATGAATAATAAACATTTATCATGATATAAGGAAATATAAATAACAACTTTATTATTGCCTCTAGGGCATATTTCCTTCAACAATTACCCCATCAAGTTCTACTTTTTGTCCTACTCACTTCTTTCGAGATAAACTCCTTATCTAGAAAGGACCCATTCTTAGCAACAAAGATTTTTCCTTCGGATCTGTGGTAGAAGGTATACCCAATAGTTTCTTTCGGGTATCCTATGAAGACGCACTTCTCCACTTTGGGTTCGAGCTTATCAGGCTGAAGCCTTTTAACATAAGAGTCGCATCCCCAAACTTTTAGAAATGACAACTTAGGTTTATTGCCAAACTACAGTTCATACGGTGTCGTCTCAACGAATTTAGATGATGCCCTATTTAACGGAATGATGTTGTCTCTAATGCTTAATCCCAAAATGATAAAGGCAAATCTGTACGAGACATCATAGAACGCACCATATCAGTACGGTTACAATGTTCGGACACACCATTATGCAGTGGTGTTCCAGGTGGCGTGAGTTGTGAAACTATTCCACTTTTTTTAAATGAAGGCGAAACTCGTAACTCAAATATTTGCCTTCGCAATCAGATCGTAGAAACTTTATTTTGTTGTTACGATGATTCTCTACTTCACTCTGAAATTCTTTGAACTTTTCAAATGTTACAAACCTGTGTTTCATCAAGTAGATATACCCATACCTACTCCAATCATTTGTGAAGGTGAGAAAATAACGATACCCGCCGCGTGCTTCAATACTCATCGGACTGCATACATCGGTATGTATTACTTTCAATAAGTCATTAGCTCGCTCCATTGTTCCGGAGAACAGAGTTTTAGTCATCTTGCCCATGAGGCATGGTTCGCAAGTATCAAATGATTCATAATCAAGTGATTCCAAAAGTCCATCAGCATGGAGTTTCTTCATGCGCTTTACACCAATATGACCTAAACGTCAGTGCTACAAGTATGTTGCACTATCATTATCAACTTTGCATCTGTTGGCATCAATATTATGAATATGTGTATTACTACGTTCGTGATTCAATAAACCATTCACATTGGGTGTATGACCATAGAAGGTTTTATTCATGTAAACAGAACAACAACTATTCTGACTTAAATGAATAACCATATTGCAATAAATACGATCCAATCTTGTTCATGCTCAATGCAAACACCAAATAACGTTTTATTTAGGTTCAACACTAATCCCGAAAGTATAGGTAGTGTGCGATGATGATCATATCAATCTTGGAACCGCTTCCAACACACATCATCACCTCGCCCTTAACTAGTCTCTATTTATTCTACAACTCATGTTTCGAGTTACTAATCTTAGCAACTCAACCAGTATCAAATACCTAGGGGATACTACGAATATCAGTAAGGTACACATCAATAACATGTATATCAAATATACCTTTGTTCACTTTGCCATCCTTCTTATCCGCCAGGTATTTTGGCAGTTTTGCTTCTAGTGAACATTCCCATTGCAGTAGAAGCACTCAGTTTCAGGCTTAGGTCCAGATTTGGGCTTCTTCACGGGAGTGAAAACTTGCTTGCCATTCTTTTTAAGTTCCCTTTCTTTCCCTTGCCTTTTTTTCTTGAAACTAGTGGTCTTGTTAACCATCAACACTTGATGCTCTTTCTTGATTTCTACCTTCGCCAATTTCAGCATCGCGAAGAGCTCGGGATTCGTTTTCGTCATCTCTTGCATATTATAGTTCATCACAAAGTTCTAGTAGCTTGGTGATAGTGACTAGAGAACTCTGTCAATCACTATCTTATCTGGAAGATCAACTCCCACTTGATTCAAGTGATTGTATCACCCAGATAATCTGAGCACATGTTCACTAGCTGAGCTATTCTCCTCCATCTTGTAGGAAAAGTACCTGTCAGAGGTCTCATACCTCTTGACATGGGCATGAGTCTGAAATACCAATTCCAGCTCTTGGAACATCTCATATGCTCCATGAAGTTCAAAATGTTTTTGAAGTCCTGGTTCTAAGCCGTAAAGCATGGCGCACTAAACTATTAAGTATCCATCATATCAAGCTTGCCAAACGTTCATAAACGTCTGTATCTGCTCCTGCAATAGGTTTGTCACCCAGCGGGGCATCAAGGACATAATTCTTATGTGCATCAATGAGGATAATCCTCAGATCACGGACCTAGTCCGCATTATTGCTACTATCATCTTTCAACTTAGTTTTCTCTAGAACCATATCAAAAACAGGGGAGCTACATTGCGAGCAATTGATCTACAACATAATATGCAAAGACATTTTGACTAAGTTCATGATAATTTTAAGTTCAATTAATCAAATTACTAATGAACTCCCACTTAAATTAACATCCCTCGAGTTATCTAAGTGATACATGATCCAAATCAACTAACCCATGTCCGATCGTCACATGAGATGGGGTAGTCATCAATGGTGAACATCTCAATGTTGATCATATCTACTATATGACTCATGTTCGAACTTTCGGTCTCCAGTGTTCCGAGGCCATGTCTGCACATGCTAGGCTCGTCAAGTTTAACCCAAGTATTCCGCGTGTGTAAAACTGTCTTACACCCGTTGTATGTGAACATAGAGTCTATCACACCCGATCATCACGTGGTGTCTGGAAATGATGAACTATAGCAACGCTGCATACTCGGGGAGAACACTTTTATCTTGAAATTAATTGAAGGGATCATCTTATAATGCTACCGTCGTTCTAAGCAAAATAAGATGCATAAAGGATAAACATCACATGCAATCAAAAATATGTGACATGATATGTCCATCATCATCTTGTGCTTTTGATCTCCATCTCCAAAGCAACGTCATCTCCATCATCACCGGCGCGACACCTTGATCTCCATCGTTGCGTCGTGGTCGTCTCACCAACTATTGCTTCTACAACTATTGCTAACGCATATCAATAAACTAAAGCAATTACATGGCGCTTGCATTTCATACAATAATTAAGAGACAACCATAAGGCTCCTGCCGGTTGTCGATATTACAAAACATGATCATCTCATACAATAACGTATAACTCATCATGTCTTGACCATATCACATCACAACATGCCCTGCAAAAACAAGTTACACGTCCTCTACTTTGTTGTTGCAAGTTTTACGTGGCTGCTACGGGCTTCTAGTAAGAACCGTTCTTACCTACGGCACAAAACTACAATGGTGATTTATCAAGTTTGCCATTTTAACCTTCGACAAGGACTGGCCGTAGTCAAATTCGATTCAACTAAAGTGAGAGAAACAGACACCCACCAGCCACCTCATGCAAAACAAGTTGCATCAGTCGGTGGAACCGGTCTCATGTACGTGGACATGTAAGGTTCGTCCAGGCCGCTTCATCACACAATACCGCCGAACCAAAATAAGATGTTGGTGGTAAGCAGTATGAACATCACCGCCCAGAGATCCTTTGTGTTCTACTCGTGCATATCATCTACGCATAGACCTGGCTCGGATACCACTCTTGGGGAACGTTGCATGGAAAACAAAAAAAATCTACGCACACGCAAGATCTATCCATGGATATGCATAGCTACGAGAGGGGAGAGCATCTTCATACCCTTGATGATCGCTAAGCGGAAGTGTTTATCAATGCTGTTGATGTAGTCATACACCTTCACGATCCGTTCTTATCAAGTACCGAACGTACGACACGCGTTCAACACACGTTCAGCTCGATGACGTCCTCGCCTTCTTGATCCAGCAAGACGGGCGAAGTAGTAGATGAGTTCCGGCAGCACGACGGCGTGGTGACGGTGCTGGTGAAGAACAATCTCCGCAGGACTTCGCCAAGCACTACGGAAACTATGACAGAGGATAAACTAGAGGGTCGGGGTTGCCGGCACACGACTTGGTGTATCTTGATGTGCTCCGGGTCCTAGCTCTGCCCCTCTATTTATATGTTGAGCCCTGGGGTCGAAACTTGGAGAAAGAGCCTCCTCAAACTCAGTTTTGCCCGCAAGAAAGAGTCCTTCTGGGACTTCCAGGACCATACGCCACAGTCCTTGGCATCTGGCCCAGACACCATGGGCCTCGACGTCTGGCACAGGGCCAGACGCCACAGTCTCCGGCTTTTGGTCCCTGGCATCTGCAAAACATCCTTTTGCACCGACCTAAAGACCCGTGGGCCTGACCCCATTCTCCTAACCATATCATCCTATATATCAATCTTAACCACCGACCATTCCGGAGCTCCTCGTCATGTTCGTGATCTCATCCGAGACTCCGAACAACATTCAGTCACCAACATACATAACTCATATAATACTATATCGTCAATGAAAGTTAAGCGTGCGGACCCAACGGGTTCAAGAACTATGTAGACATGATCGTGACATCTCTCTGGTCAATAACCAATTGCGGAACCTGGATACCCATATTGGTTCCTACATATTCTACGAAGATCTTTATCGGTCGAACCGTTATGACAACATACGTAATTCCCTTTGTCTATCGGTATGTTACTTGCTCGAGATTTGATCGTTGGTACCTCCATAGCTAGTTCAATCTCATTACCGGCAAGTCTCTTTACTCATTTTGTAATACATCATCTCGTAACTAACTCACTAGTCATTTGCTTGCAAGGCTTCTTATCATGTGTATTACCGAGAGGGCCCAGAGATACCTCTCCGATACTCAGAGTGACAAATCCTAATCTTGATCTATGCCAACTCAACAAACACCTTCGGAGATACATGTAGAGCATATTTATGGTCACCCAATTACGGTGTGACGTTTGATAGCACACAAGGTATTCCTCGGGTATCCGGGAGTTGCATAATCTCATAGTCGAAGGAATATGTATTTGACATACAAGAAAGCAGTAGCAATAATCTGAACGATCAAATGCTAAGCTAACAGATGGGTCTTGTCCATCACATCATTCTCCTAATGATGTGATCCCGTTATCAAATGACAACTCATGTCTATGGTTAGGAAACCTTAACCATCTTTGGTCAATGAGCTAGTCTAGTAGAGGCTCACTAGGGAGACGATATTTCTTTCTGTATTCACACATGTATTTAAGTTTCCGGTCAATACAATTCTAACATGAATAATAAAACTTTATCATGATTAAGGAAATATAATAATAACCATTCTATTATTGCCTCTAAGGTATATTTCCATCTGAGTACTATGCAGGAGCGCTGCCATCGCCCGATACAAAGGATCAAGATTTTCACCCGGAGCAAATGGAGGATTACGAGCAGCCACGACGGCGTCTTCAAGAAGAGGACGACATCCCACGAGCATCGTCGCCAAGAGTCTGACCACCGCCGGACAGAGATTTCTCCACGACACACACATGCTCCACCTCCGTACAGAGGGCGGCAAGTCATGAGAGACCTGTCGCACCACGGCCATGCACCACCGGGCCCCAGCCACCCCCTTGCCCACACGGCCAAGGCTACCAGGCCGCACCGGAGCTGCGAGAACCCCCCACGAACACCATAGCTCCCACCATAGAGCCCCCTGCATCCTGACACCTCATCGGCCATGGAAGGGAAGGGCTTCCACCAGCCAGCATACCCCTACACAACCAGAGCCGGCACCGGCCGACATGCCTCCACCGCGTCAGGATTGGAACTGGGGGCAGGTCGGGGAAAGGGGAAGGAGGAGTAGCGCAAACCTCGAACTAGTGATAGGTGGCCTCGCCACCCATCCCTCCTGCCTATCACCCCTACGTTGCCTCCTGCAACGCCCAACCACATTCGCTAGGACAAGAGCGCGAGGAGCACGCCTTGACCATCCGCCCGACGATGAGGGCGCCGGAGTGGCCGGGATCCACCCCGAAGATGATCTGAAGAGGAGCCGCGAGCCACACCAGAATGGGCACGCACGCGACGTCAACCGTGTAGCACGCTGCAACAGATGCACCCGCGCCCGCTGGGGAGACGTGGCACACCGCCCACGGCCGCTGCCACCCGCTAGATTTGGCTGAGCCCAGACCAGGCCGCCACCGTAGCCACGGGCGTGAGGCTGTCCTGTGAAGACCATCGCGCCGCCGCCAGGCTCCTACGACCCTGCCGCTAGAACCCCTGCACCCCTCACTAGCGTGATGCATCATCGAAAGCCATTAACCCACACCAACCACCCTCAAGAGCGGAGTGAATGAGGCCCGCCACCACCGGCGCCGGCGGGCTTTGCCTGTCAGTGTGGCCCGACAGTGGCGAGGGAGGGAAGGGAGGAAGAGGGGGCGAGGTTGGCGGCTAGGGTTCCCCTTTGGTCACCTCACGGGAGCGATGCAGGGGAGGAAGAGGAAAGCTCTATATCTCATTGTGCACCTTTGAGCAACACGTATACATATCCCATGCACGTACATCTTTGTATTATTGTAGTGGTCCCTCTTCTTCCCCAAGTACACATTGAATAAGCGTTTTAAAACTTATACGGATTTGGCTTTATCCTAATGCAGAATTAAACCAAATAGATACTTTTCAAGCACAAATCATAAATATGCTAGGCTCAACTAAGGGCACCAACAATCTATGCTAAACAAGATGGGCACTTAAGAAAACTAGCAAGCACAAACTATATCACAAGATATGGAAATGAAGAAAAAACTAAGAAATTCAACTAGCACAAGATATATCAATATGAGCAAGTATGAATTGTGGAAAGTAAAGGGTGTGGGTATGTGATAACCACAAGTGAGTTGGGGACATGGATTTATCCCGAAATTCACACTTGTGAGAGTGCTAATCTCCATTGGAGCGGTGTCGAAGCCAAATCTCTGTGGCATCACCAACTGACTCACCGTATTCTCCCTTTCGAGTCACCCCCAACGGGCGAGCCTTGATTCACTTGGGGTTGGTCTTGAAGGTGACCGCCACACCTTTACAAACTTCTTTGGAACACACTACAACCACGGAAGCTTCCGGAGGAACTTGACCACATAGGCCACTTCACACCCTTCCCCGAGCACACCACAAACGGAAGCTTCCAGAGGAACCTTGGCCACATAGGCCTCACAAATGTCTCAATATATCACCAAACCGTCTAGGAGGCGGAAGCCTCCAAGAGTAATAAAATCACGGACTCTCACTCGAACAAATCAATGCGGGGAGCTCAAACCAATGCAACAAATGCAATTCAAGGTCAAGCAACAAATGCACAACTCACTCTCTCAATATCATAAGATACACTCGCAAAAGTAGGAGATTGAATAGAGGGGGTGCAATGGATAGAATTAACAAATGACTCGAAGATCGATCCACAAATACCCCTTCACATAGAAGGGACGATAGGGGTTTGGTAGAGGTGGTTTGTGCCTGAAAATGATGGTTAGAATGTGTGTGAACGACCCCCAAACTGGAGGGGGGACGGTGTTGGGGAACATAGTATTTCAAAAAAATTCCTACGATCACGCAAGATCTATCTACTAGATGCATAGCAACGAGAGGGGAGAGTGTGTCCACGTACCCTCGTAGACCGGGAGCAGAAGCGTCCAGTGATGCGGTTGATGTATTCGAACTTTCTTCGTGATCCAACCGATCAAGCACCGAACGTACGGAGCCTCCGCGTTCAGCACACGATCAGCTTGATGACGTCCCACGAGCTCTTGATCCAGTAGAACCTCGTGGGAGAGTTTCGTCGGCACAACAGCGTGGTGACGGAGATGATGAAGCTACCGGCGCAGGGCTTCGCCTAAGCACTGCAACGGTATGACCGAGGTGTGTTTTCGTGGAGAGGGGCACCGCACACGGTTGTGAGAGATCAACTGATCAACTTATGTGTCTATGGGCTGCACCTACCCCCGTATATAAAGGAGGAGGGGAGGGGAGGGGCCGGCCCTCTCTATGGCGCGCCCTAGGGAGTCCTACGCCCACCGGGGTAGGACTCCCCCCTTTCCCTAGTAGGATTAGGAGAAGAAGGAAGGAGGAGAGGGAGAAAAAGGAAAGGGGGCCGGCCCCCCTCCCAATTCGGATTGGACTGGTGGGGGGCGCGCCCCCACCTTGGCCGCCTCCTCTCCCCTTCCCATATGGCCCATTAAGGCCCATTAACTCCCCGGGGGGTTCCGGCAACCCCTCGGTACTCCGGTATATGCCCGAAACCTCCCGGAACCTTTCCGGTGTCCAAACATAGTCATCCAATATATCGATCTTTACGTCTCGGACATTCCGAGACTCCTCGTTATGTCCGTGATCTCATACGGGACTCTAAACTACCTTCGGTACATCAAAACTCATAAACTCATAATATCGATCGTCATCAAATGTTAAGCGTGCGGACCCTACGGGTTCGAGAACTATGTAGACATGACCGAGACTCATCTCCGGTCAATAACCAATAGAGGAACCTGGATGCTCATATTGGCTCCTACATATTCTACGAAGATCTTTATCGGTCAAACCGCATAACGACATACGTTGTTCCGTTTGTCATCGGTATGTTACTTGCCCGAGATTCGATCGTCGGTATCTCATTACCTAGTTCAATCTCGTTACCGGCAAGTCTCTTTACTCGTTCCGTAATACATCATCTCGTGACTAACTCATTAGTCATATGCTTGCAAGGCTTATTATGATGTGTATTGCCGGGAGGGCCCGGAGATACCTCTCCGACATTCGAAGTGACAAATCCTATTCTTGATCTATGCCAACACCACGAATACCTTTGGAGACACCTGTAGAGCATATTTATAATCACCCAGTTACGTTGTGACGTTTGATAGCACACAAGGTGTTCCTCCGGTATTCGGGAGTTGCATAATCTCATAGTCATAGGAACATGTATAAGTCATGGAGAAAGCAATAGCAGTAAAACTAAACGATCATAGTGCTAAGCTAACGGATGGGTCTTGTCCATTACAACATTCTCCTAATGATGTGATCTCGTTGATCAAATGACAACTCCTGTGTATGGTCAGGAAACATAACCATCTTTGATCAATGAGCTAGTCTAGTAGAGGCATACTAGGGACATACTGTTTTGTCTATGTATTCACACATGTACTAAGTTTCCGGTTAATACAATTCTAGCATGAATAAAGGACATTTATCATGATATTAGGAAATACAAATAACATCTTTATTATTGCCTCTAGGGCATATTTCCTTCCGTCTCCCACTTGAACTAGAGTCAATAATCTAGATTACAAAGTAATGATCCTAACACCCATGGAGTCTTGGTGCTGATCATGTTTTGCCCGTGGAAGAGGCTTAGTCAACGGGTCTACAACATTCAGATCTGTATGTATCTTGCAAATTTCTATGTCTCCCTCCTTTACTAGAGCGCGGATGGAATTGAAGCGTCTTTTGATGTGCTTTGTTCTCTTGTGAAACCTGGATTCCTTCGCCAAGGCTATTGCTCCAGTGTTGTCACAAAAGATTTTCATTGGACCCGATGCACTAGGTACCACACCTAGATCGGATATGAACTCCTTCATCCATACTCCTTCATTTGCTGCTTCCGAAGCAGCTATGTATTCCGCTTCACACGCATATCCCGCCACGACGCTTTGCTTGGAACTGCACCAACTGACAGCTCCACCGTTCAATAAAAATACATATCCGGTTTGTGACTTCGAGTCATCTAGATCAGTGTCAAAGCTTGCATCGACATAACCGTTTACGATGAGCTCTTTGTCACCTCCATATACGAGAAACATATCCTTTGTCCTCTGCAGGTACTTCAGGATGTTCTTGACCGCTGTCCAGTGATCCACTCCTGGATTAATTTGGTACCTCCCTGCTAAACTTATAGCAAGGCATACATCAGGTCTAGTACACAACATTGCATACATGATAGATCCTATGGTTGAGGCATAGGGAATGACTTTCATTTTCTCTCTATCTTCTGCAGTGGTCGGGCATTGAGTCTTACTCAACTTCACTCCTTGTAACATAGGCAAGAACCCTTTCTTTAACTGATCCATTTTGAACTTCTCCAAAACTTTATCAAGGTATGTGCTTTGTGAAAGTCCAATTAAGCGTCTTGATCGATCTCTATAGATCTTGATGCCTGATATGTAAGCAGCTTCACCGAGGTCTTTCATTGAAAAATTCTTATTCAAGTATCGTTTTATGCTATCCAGAAATTCTATATCATTTCCAATCAACGATATCTCATCCACATATAATATCAGGAATGCTACATAGCTCCCACTCACTTTCTTGTAAATACAGGCTTCTCCAAAAGTATGTATAAAACCATATGCTTTGATCACCTCATCAAAGCGTATATTCCAACTCCGAGATGCTTGCACCAGTCCATAGATGGATCGCTGTAGCTTGCACACTTTGTTAGCACCTTTAGGATCGACAAAACCTCCTGGTTGCATCATATATAACTCTTCTTTGAGATATCCATTCAGGAATGTAGTTTTGACATCCATTTGCCAGATTTCATAATCATAAAATGCGGTAATTGCTAACATGTTTCGGACAGACTTAAGCATCGCTACGGGTGAGAAAGTCTCATTGTAGTCAACTCCTTGAACTTGTCGAAACCCTTTCGCAACAAGTCAAGCTTTGTAAACAGTAACATTACTGTCTGCGTCGGTCTTCCTCTTGAAGATCCATTTATTTTTGATGGCTTGCCGATCATCGAGCAAGTCAACCAAAGTCCACACTTTGTTCTCATACATGGATCCCATCTCAGATTTCATGGCCTCAAGCCATTTTGCAGAATCTGGGCTCATCATCGCTTCCTCATAGTTCGTAGGTTCATCATGGTCTAGTAACATGACTTCCAGAACTGGGTTGTCGTACCACTCTGGTGCAGAACGTACTCTGGTTGATCTACGAAGTTCAGCAGAAACTTGATCTGAAGTTTCATGATCATCATCATTAGCTTCCTCACTAATTGGTGTAGGAATCACTGGAACTAGTTTCTGTGATGTACTACTTTCCAATTCGGGAGAAGGTACAATTATCTCATCAAGTTCTACTTTCCTCCCACTCACTTCTTTCGAGAGAAACTCCTTCTCTAGAAAGGATCCATCCTTAGCAACAAATATCTTGCCTTCGGATCTGTGATAGAAGGTGTACCCAACAGTCTCTTTTGGGTATCCTATGAAGACACATTTCTCGGACTTGGGTTCGAGCTTATCAGGTTGAAGTTTTTTCACATAAGCATCGCAGCCCCAAACTTTAAAACGACAACTTTGGTTTCTTGCCAAACCATAGTTCATAAGGCGTCGTCTCAACGGATTTAGATGGTGCCCTATTTAACGTGAATGCAGCTGTCTCTAAAGCATAACCCCAAAACGATAGTGGTAAATCGGTAAGAGACATCATAGACCGCACCATATCTAATAAAGTACGGTTGCGACGTTCGGACACACCATTACACTGTGGTGTTCCGGGTGGCGTGAGTTGTGAAACTATTCTACATTGTTTCAAATGAAGACCAAACTCGTAACTCAAATATTCACCTCCACGATCAGATTGTAGAAACTTTGTTTTCTTGTTACGATGATTCTCTACTTCACTCTGAAATTCTTTGAACTTTTCAAATATTTCAGACTTGTGCTTCATCAAGTAGATATACCCATATCTGCTCAAATCATCAGTGAAGGTCAGAAAATAATGATACCCGCCGCGAGCTTCAACACTCATTGGTCCACATACATCAGTATGTATGATTTCCAAGAAATCTGTTGCTCGCTCCATTGTTTCGGAGAATGGAGTTTTAGTCATCTTGCCCATGAGGCATGGTTCGCAAGCACCAAGTGATTCATAATCAAGTGATTCCAAAAGTCCATCACTATGGAGTTTCTTCATGCGCTTTACACCAATATGACCTAAACGGCAGTGCCACAAATAAGTTGCACTATCATTATTAACTTTACATCTTTTGGCTTCAATATTATGAATATGTGTATCACTACGATCGAGATCCAACAAGAACAGACCACTATTCAAGGGTGCATGACCATAAAAGATATTACTCATATAAATAGAACAACCATTATTCTCAAATTTAAATGAATAACCGTCTCGCAATAAACAAGATCCAGATATAATGTTCATGCTTAACGCTGGCACCAAATAACAATTATTCAGGTCTAAAACTAATCCCGAAGGTAGATGTAGAGGTAGCGTGCCGACGACGATCACATCGAATTTGGAACCATTTCCCACGTGGATCGTCACCTCGTCCTTAGCCAATCTTCGTTTAATCCGTAGTCCCTGTTTCGAGTTACAAATATTAGCAACCGAACCGGTATCAAATACCCAGGTACTACTACGAGCATTAGTAAGGTACACATCAATAACATGTATATCACATATACCTTTGTTCACCTTGCCATCCTTCTTATCCGCAAAATACTTGGGGCAGTTCCGCTTCCAGTGTCCAGTCCCTTTGCAATAGAAGCACTCAGTTTCAGGCTTGGCTCCAGACTTGGGTTTCTTTGTGGGAGTAGCAATTGTCTTGCTATTCTTCTTGAAGTTCCCCTTCTTTCCCTTACCCTTTTTCTTGAAACTAGTGGTCTTGTTAACCATCAACACTTGATGCTCCTTTTTGATTTCTACCTCCGCAGCTTTGAGCATAGCGAAGAGCTCAAGAATTGTCTTTTGCATCCATTGCATATTATAGTTCATCACGAAGCCTTTATAGCTTGGTGGCAGTGATTGAAGAACTCTATCAATAACACTATCCTCATCAACTTTGCAACCAAGTTGAGTCATATGATTCTAGTACCCAGACATTCTGAGCAAGTGTTTACTGATAGAACTATTCTCCTCCATCTTGCAACTATAGAACTTATAGGAAATCTCATATTTCTCAATCCGGGAATTTGCTTGAAATATTAACTTCAACTCCTGGAACATCTCATATGCTCCATGACATTCAAAACGTCGTTGAAGTCCCGGTTCTAAGCCGTAAAGCATGGCACACTGAACTATCGTGTAGTCATCAGACCGCGTCTGCCAGATGTTCAAACCGTCTACATTAGCGGGAGGGGGCTTGTCACCTAGCGGTGCTTCAAGGACATAATTCTTCTGCGTAGCAATGAGGATAATCCTCAAGTTACGGACCCTTTCAACTTAGCTTTCTCTAGGAACGCATTAAAATTCAAAGGAACAGTAGCACGATCCATTGATCTACAACAACATAGATATGCAAAAACTATCAGGACTAAGTTCATGATAAATTAAAGTTCAATTAATCAAATTACTAATGAACTCCCACTTAGATAGACATCCCTCTATTCATCTAAATGATCACGTGATCCAAATCAACTAAACCAAGTTCGATCATCACGTGAGATGGAGTAGTTTTCAATGGTTATCATCTTATGTTGATCATATCTACTATATGATTCACGCTCGACCTTTCGGTCTCTAGTGTTCCGAGGCCATATCTGCATATGCTAGGCTCGTCAAGTTTAACCTGAGTATTTCGCGTGTGCAAAACTGGCTTACACCCGTTGTATGTGAACGTAGAGCTTATCACACCCGATCATAACATGGTGTCTCGGCACGACGAACTTTCGCAACGGTGCATACTCAGGGAGAACACTTATACCTTGAATTTCTTTAGAGATCATCTTATAATGCTACCGTCGATCTAAGCAAAATAAGATGCATAAAAGATAAACATCACATGCAATCAATATAAGTGATATGATACGGCCATCATCATCTTGTGCCTTTGATCTCCATCTCCAAAGCACCGTCATGATCACCATCGTCACCGGCGCAACACCTTGATCTCCATCGTAGCATCGTTGTCGTCTCGCCAACTATTGCTTCCACGACTATCGCTACCGCTTAGTGATAAAGTAAAGCAATTACATGGCGATTGCATTTCATACAATAAAGCGACAACCATATGGCTCATGCCAGTTGCCGATAACTTTACAAAACATGATCATCTCATACAATAATGTATCACTCATCATGTCTTGACCATATAACATCACAACATGCCCTGCAAAAACAAGTTAGACGTCCTCTACTTTGTTGTTGCAAGTTTTACGTGGCTGCTACGAGCTTAGCAAGAACCGTTCATACCTACGCATACAAAAACACGATGATATTTCGTCAAGTATGTGCTGTTTTAACCTTCACAAGGACCGGGTGTAGCCACACTTGATTCAACTAAAGTGGAAGAAACTGACACCAGCCAACCACCTATGTGCGAAGTACGTCGGTAGAACCAGTCTCGCGTAAGCGTACGCGTAATGCCGGTCCGGGCCGCTTCATCCAACAATACCGCCGAATCAAAGTATGACATGCTGGTAAGTAGTATGACTAGTATCGTCCACAACTCACTTGTGTTCTACTCGTGCATATCATCTACGCATAGACCTGGCTCATGATGCCACTGTTGGGGAACATAGTATTTCAAAAAAAAAAATCCTATGATCACGCAAGATCTATCTACTAGATGCATAGCAACGAGAGGGGCGAGTGTGTCCACATACCCTCGTAGACCGGGAGCGGAAGCGTCTAGTGACGCGGTTGATGTAGTCGAACTTTCTTCATGATCCAACCGATCAAGCACCGAACGTACGGAGCCTCCGCGTTCAGCACAGTTCAGCTTGATGATGTCCCACGAGCTCTTGATCCAGTAGAACCTCATGGGAGAGTTTCTCAGCACAACGGCGTGGTGACGGAGATGATGAAGCTACTGGCACAGGGCTTCACCTAAGCACTACAATGGTATGACCGAGTTGTGTTTCTGTGGAGAGGGGCACCGCACACGGTTGTGAGAGATCAACTGATCAGCTTGTGTGTCTATGGGGTGCCTCTACCCCCGTATATAAAGGAGGAGGGGAGGGGAGGGGCCGGCCCTCTCTATGGCGCACCCTAGGGAGCCCTGTCTATGGGAGTAGGACTCCCCCCTTTCCCTAGTAGGATTAGGAGAAGAAGGAAGGAGGAGAGGGAGAAGAAGGAAAGGGGGGCCGGCCGCCCTCCCAATTTGGATTGGGCTGGTGGGGGGCGCGCCCCCACCTTGGCCACCTCCTCTCCCCTTCCCCTATGGCCCATTAAGGCCCATTAACTCCCCGGGGGGTTCCGGCAACCCCCCGGTACTTCGGTATATGCCCGAAACCTCCTGGAACCTTTCCGGTGTCCAAACGTAGTCGTCCGATATATCGATCTTTACGTCTCAGACATTCTAAGACTCCTCGTCATGTTCGTGATCTCATCCGGGACTCCGAACTACCTTCGGTACATCAAAACTCATAAACTCATAATACCGATTGTCATCAAGCGTTAAGTGTGCGGACCCTACGGGCTCGAGAACTATGTAGACATGACCGAGAGTCGTCTCCGGTCAATAACCAATAGCGGAACCTAGATGCTCATATTGGCTCCTACATATTCTACGAAGATCTTTATGGGTCAAACCACATAACAACATACGTTGTTCCTTTTGTCATCGGTATGTTACTTGCCCGAGATTCGATCGTCGGTATCTCAATACCTAGTTCAATCTCGTTACCAGCAATTCTCTTTACTCGTTTCGTAATACATCATCTCGTGACTAACTCATTAGTCATATGCTTGCAAGGCTTATTATGATGTGTATTACCGAGAGGGCCTAGAGATACCTCTCCGACATTCAGAGTGACAAATCCTATTATTGATCTCTGCCAACACCACGAATACCTTCGGAGACACCTGTAGAGCATCTTTTTAATCACCCAGTTACGTTGTGATGTTTAATAGCACACAAGGTGTTCCTCCGGTATTCAGGAGTTGCATAATCTCATAGTCATAGGAACATGTATAAGTCATGGAGAAAGCAATAGCAGTAAAACTAAACGATCATAGTGCTAAGCTTACGGATGGGTCTTGTCCATTACATCATTCTCCTAATGATGTGATCTCTTTGATCAAATGTGTAATGCCCAGTATGCGACTATGTCTCCCACGTGTCGAGGCACGACTTAAAGACATAATCGCATACTAGAATGATCTCAAGTATGGTATCTTTGCACAACTCATGTAAAAACAGGGATGAAAGAGTAAAATGGTAGTTGGCTTACACTCGCCATGTCACACAATGTAATACATTAACATACATCATCCAGATAACATTAGAGTCCGACTATGGACGAAATCCAAACGAAAGATACCATAAAACAATACAAGGCCTGATCGCCCCTAGTAGTAACCACTACTGATCGTCGGGATAAGACACATAGTAACGTCCATGCTCTTCGTCGAACTCCCAGTACAGCTCTGAACCATATCCTATATAGAGCTCAACGGTACCTACATCTGGTGTGTGTTGAATCTGTGAGCCACATAGGACTCATCAATCTCGTTCCCGGGTAACAAGACTATCAAAGCCTTAGGTGTGGAAAAGACTTAAAAGAAGGTTGCAGCAGCACTAAGCACGAACTTACGAGTTTAGAGCAAGAAGAGAACAAGTGCCAACAATCGCCAAGTTGATCACGAAGTGATCCTAACTACTCACGAGCAAACATAACCCCACCGTGTTCACTTCCCGACCCCCTTCGGAACGAGACCGTCACGGTTACTCACGCAGGTAGTGTATTCAAGAACAAGGTGTCAAGTTATCTACAATTGGATATTAACAAATTCCCATCCGCCACATAACCGCGGGCACGGCTTTTGAAAGATCAAATCCCTGCAGGGGTGTCCCAACTTAGCCCATCACAAGCTCACGATCTGCGGAGTCGCAACTCCAAGGTGGGAAGACCCGAGTATTCTCGGAATCTCGTGCTCAAGATATTCCGATATAGGTAAAACTAATCCAGCAAGACCTCCCGGCATGCCGACACCCTGACAGTAGCCGCATGTATCTAGTCTCAGGCCACGACCGGATGGGTGATGCTACAGGTAAAACCAATCCTCGAGTTTCCTCGTGGTGGCCCCGCAGGACCCCCAGTTTGGACCAACACTCAAGAGGAGCACTGGCTCGGGTTGTTAATTAAGAACTCGGGTTTGCAACGCCCTATGCAAATTTTAGTTATTAGGCAAATGTAAAACCAATGTTCGGCCATGCTGGAAAAGCTTTAGCACTGAGCAAGTTATCAAGGGGGGCCCATAAACCCAAACCGTGTTAGGGACGCAAAAATCAAGGAACATAACACCGGTTTATCGGTTCCTAGGGTGGCATGAGTGGAACAAAACACCAAGCAAGAGGCTTAGCCTTCCACCCATTACCAATATATAGATGATTTAGTTTAACAGATTATATATATATTGTGATATCCCAACAATAATTTCATCACGAAGCAAGCACCTTCAAATCTTCACCTGCAACTAACAACGCTATAAGAGGGGCTGAGCGATGCTTACGTAGCCAAACAACGGTTTGCTAGGAGGGTGGTTAAAGAGTTTCATGGCAAGAATAGGAGGGCTGACAGACAGACATAGGCATCGAGGCAATATCTAAAGAGCGAGACATCTAGCATAGGCAAAGATAGTAGTGATATCTGAGAATGGTCATCTTGCCTATTGATTCCACGGAGGGATCGTAACCTTGCTCCTCAAACTCAGCCTCAGTAGGAACCTCGTACTCCGAATCGGCTCCCGGCTCTACCCAACACAAGAACACAACAACGACACAATATCAAACACGGTGCAATGCACAATCAACATGATGCAAGTCATAACAAGGGATGCGAGTATGATGTGCATATGCATGCGGATACTCTTGAGCCTAAGGAGAAGATGATGGAAATGGACTTATCTTGGGAAACCAAGCAAGCCACTAGATAGAGGGGAAGATTTCGGTCGAAATCGATATAAAGATCACCAGAAACGGACGCACGGTTTGCAAATGACAAGCAAAACAATATTCAAGCAAAACTGCAGTTTACAGCAACATGGCCTCTTTGGAGCAAGAAATAATTATGCTATAGCACTCAAACATGGATACAAAGGGCATGGATGCGAAATAGACATGATACTTAACAAGTATGAACTTAGAACACACCCAAAACCTTGCTGGAACACAATTAAACAAGCATGGCAAGTTGCAATAAATTTATAGAATTCTCAGACTTTGTGAAAATTACAAGGCATGGCAGAATTACAACGGATAGGCATGTTTACAAGCTTGTGCAACTCAACTCAAAGCATGGCATGGCAAGTTAAGGTAACCAACAACAAGAAGACATATTTGAGAAGCTATGCAAAGCAAGAACATGCTTATAGGATGCTTGGAACACTAGCTACACTCGTGGCAAAACTGAACTTGTTGATAACATGCTGACAGATACATTTTATAGCCTCTTGAGAGCATGAAAAAAACAAGTTACAACAAGCCATCATGCAAACAAAAGGCATGGCAACAACATACATAACATGCTCTTCAAGAATAACCACATGGCGACTTCTACAACATAATAGAACATGTCCCAAACACCATGGCAAAAGAGCAAAAGTTTATCCAGACTTAGCAAAATCTGGGCTTGCTGACAGATAAAATTTATAGCAACTTGAGGGCCTCATAACTGCAAGCTACAACATGGCATCATGGCAAACAAGTGCATGGATATCTAGAGCATAACATATACTTCAAGGAACATCCATTGGACAACCCTAAACATGCACAACAAAGACGGTGGCAACATGGATACATGGAAATAAATTTAACAGATTCACACTTAGTAGAAATTTATAAACATGATGACATGTGAACAAGCTTGTTGCACTCATATCAAGACATATCATGGCATGAAAATAAATCTATCATGTAGAGCACATACCCAAGAGCAAATCTCATGTTGACACCTAGCTCATATGACACAAGAATGAATATGCACAAGCAAGGCAAAACATCATCTCATAACAAGTGCAGAAACTTATCAGCCAAATGCACTTTTGCAACAGAGATATACATATCAAGATGACAACTAACATGAATGCTACATCAACCATCATGTAGAGCATTTCACAACGAAGATCTGGACATATTATTCACTCCATTCGGACCAACATGCACAAAGTTATCAACTCACGAACATGGCAACAAATTTACACAGACAACAAGTTACAGCAACATGCACTCTTTCCATGAAGATTGAGTCAACAAGATGAACTCTAACATGCATGAAACTGAAGCTAACATGTAGAGCACGACGATAAGAACATTTCGACATATCATACGCGCAAAACGGAGCTACGAGCACGTAGTTATCACATGGCAAAGGAGGCAACACATTTAGAGAATCCCGGGACCTAGTGGAAATTACCTCCGCGAAAAGTCAACGTGGGACGGGACGGAGCTGGACGGAGGGATCCGGGATGGAGCGGGAGCGTTTGGATCAGGGGATGGGTGGATCTGATCCACCCCACGATCCGGATCTGGCTCGGGTCCGGTGGCTCGCCGGAGAGCTCGCCGGCGGCGGCGAGGAGGACGGAGCCGGCGCGGGGAGGAAGGCCGGCGGTGGTGGGCGAGCTCACCGGCGTGGTCCGGCGACGGCGGCGGTCCGGCGCGAGGGCGCGGGACGGCGCCGGCGGAGAGGCGGTCGGGGCGGTGGCGAGGGGAGCCGGCGGCGGTCCGGCGCGGGGTCGCACCGGCGGGAGGCATCAGCCGGCGACCGGAGCTGGCCGCGCGGTGACCCGAGCGCGGCGGCGGGGCCTCGGGCGCGGGGTGAATGGCGGCGGAGGCGACGTGGGCCGGGGGGCCCCGACCCGAGCCCCGGCGGGCCGGCGGCGCGCACGGGTGGAAAGTGCCGGCGGGGACACGTGGCGGCGAACGACTGGCTGAGGCGCATCGGAGCGGACGCGTCCGGCGGCGCGGAGGAGCTCGGGTTAGGGTTTCGTCTGCAAAATGGACGTGGGGAGGCCTATTTATAGATTCTGGGAGTTAGGAAGGTCCAAATGGGGTGCGGTTTTCGCCCACACGATCATGATCCGACGACCGAGAGGATGGGAGAGGTTGTGCTGGGTTAGTGGGCTGTTGTGGAGGGGGTCTTGGGCCAAAAGGAAGAGGAACTTTTAGCCCACTAGGTTAACCGTTGGAGTATCAAACGACCTCCAAACGCGATGAAACTTGACAGGCGGCCTACACGTACTAAAACAAAAACGCCCGACAAGTCTCACCTCATTCCGAGAACGTTACACGACCAAATAAGAAAGAAGGACTCGGGGGTGCCACGGGCACGTGTGTGAGTGTCGGAACTCGAAACGGACAACGAGAAGAGGCGAGCGGGACCGGGTGCAAGTGACAACGCGAATGCAATGCAATGCACATGATAACATGACATGGATGAAATGCACACACGCACGCGACAAAACGAAGAAACCCAAAATGAAAGAAGAGCCCAGAATGGAATTGATGAAGTCAACGTTTCATATATTGCCATAAATGGAAGGTATCACATATGGGGTGTTACAAACTCTCCTCCACTACAAAAAGATCTCGTCACGAGATCTAGGACTGGAAGAAAGAGGGATACTCGTTACGAAGGTGATCTTCTCGTTCCCACATAGCTTCTCGGTCGGTATGATGTGACCACTTCACTTTCAAGAATTTGATGGACTTGTTGCGGGTCTTGCGCTCAGTTTCTTCGAGAATAGCAACAGGGTGCTCACGATAAGACAAGTCTTGTTGAAGATCAATCTCTTCGAACGGAATGGTGCGTTCAGGTGTCTTGAAGCACTTGCAGAGTTGAGACACGTGGAACACATCGTGAACATTTGCAAAGTTGGAAGGAAGCTCGAGTTGGTAGGCTAGATCGCCTCTCTTGCCAAGAATCTTGAAAGGGCCCACGTATCTTGGAGCAAGCTTGACTTTGATACCGAACCTGAGTGCCCTTCATGGAAGAAACACGGAGATAGACATGGTCTCCAATGTCGAAAGCCAAGTCACGATGCTTGCCATCATAGTAGCTCTTTTGACGTGATTGAGCGGCTTTGAGATTCTCACGTATGACTTTGCACATTTCTTCGGCTTCTGAGATCAAATCATTTTCAAGAAGTTGACGTTCACCAGTCTCGGACCAGTTGAGAGGGGTACGACACTTTCTGCCATATAGGATTTCAAAAGGAGCTTTGCCGACACTTTCTTGGAAGCTGTTGTTGTAGGAGAATTTGGCAAACGGAGACAATGTTCCCATTTCATACCGAAAGAGATGACACAAGCTCTTAGCATGTCTTCGAGGATCTGGTTCACTCTTTCGACTTGACCACTAGTCTGAGGGTGAAACGCAGTGCTGAAGCGAATTTTTGTGCCCATGGCTGACTGAAAAGAGTCCCAGAACTTGGATGTGAACAAAATTCCACGGTCTGAGGAGATGACTTGAGGAATGACATGCAAAGAAACAATCCTGGAGGTGTACAGCTCTGCCAGCCGAGCTGCGTTGATGGATTCTTTGACGGGAAGAAAATGAGCTACTTTAGTTAGCTTGTCAATCACTACAAAGATAGCATCATTACCCTTCTTAGACTTGGGAAACCCAGTGACGAAATCCATTTCAATGTGATCGAATTTCCACTCGGGAATAGGTAGAGGTTGAAGGAGACCGGCTAGACGTTGATGCTCTGCCTTCACTCTTCTGCAGACATCACATTCATTCACGAATTGGGCAATCTCCCTTTTCATGCGAGTCCACCAATATGATTGCTTGAGGTCTTGGTACATCTTGGAACTTCCGGGGCGAATCGAGAGGAGGGAGTCATGTGCTTCGTTCATTATGAGCTTCCTGAGATCACCCTTGGGAACCACAAGTCTGTCCTCAAAGAACAAGGTGTCTTTATCATCAATGCGATAGCACTTATACTTGGGAGTACCCTTAGCAATACCATGTTTCACTTTCTGGACCATAGCACCACTGAATTGGGCCTCACGGATTTGATCTTCCAAGGTAGGAGCAACTTGAAGGTTTGCAAGAAAGCCTTGTGGAACAACTTGGAGGTTGAGCTTCCTGAATGACTCACAAAGTTCGGGCAAGAACGGTTTGAGAAGGAGACTGTTGCAATACGCCTTTCTGCTCAAGGCATCTGCAATGACATTGGCCTTGCCAGGAGTGTACTCAATGCTTGGATCATACTCTTGAATCATCTCAAACCAACGAGTCTGGTGAAGGTTAAGGTTTGGCTGTGTGAAGATGTACTTCAAGCTCTTGTGATCAGTGAATATGTCCACTTTTCTGCCCAACAGAAGGTGTCTCCACGTGATCAAGGCATGAACAACTGCTGCTAGCTTGAGATCATGTGTGGGGTAATTCTTCTCATTTGGTTTCAGTTGACGAGAAGTGTAAGCCACAATCTTCTTGTCTTGCATGAGAACACCACCAAGACCTTGGAATGAAGCATCACAAAAGACTTCATAAGGTTTGGACTCATCCGGAGGAGTAAGGACGGGAACAAAAATGAGCTTTTGTTTGAGGGTATTGAATGCCACATCACAATCAGGAGTCCAGGAGTACTTGACATTCTTCTGCAACAGGTTGGAAAGAGGCTTGGCAATCTTGGAGAAGTTCTCAACGAACCTTCTGCAATAGCTAGCGAGACCAAGGAAGCTTCGGAGTTGCTTGACATTCTGCGAGGGTTCCCAGTTGACAATAGCTTCAACTTTTTCGGGGTTCACAGAAATGCCCTCGGCAGAGATAATATGGCCAAGATAAAGGACTTTATTCAGCCAGAATTCCCATTTGGAGAACTTCACATAGAACTTGTGTTCACGGAGCCTGTCAAGGACCAAAAGGAGGTGCTTGGCATGGTCTTCTTCATTCTTGGAGAATACCAAGATATCATCCAGATAGACGAGAACGAATTCATTCGTGTAGAGGTAGAATATGAAGTGCATCATCCTCGAGAAAGTGGGTGGAGCATTTGCAAGGCCGAAAGACATGACCATGTATTCATAGGAGCCATAGCTTGTTCTGCATGCGGTCTTGTGAATATCTTCTTCACGGATACGAATCTGATGGTAACCCATCCGGAGATCGAGCTTTGAGAACACCTTTGCTCCTTTGAGCTGCTCGAACAATTCATTGATATTGGGGAGCGGGTACTTATTCTTTATCGTCTTATTGTTCAATGGCCGGTAATCAATGCAAAGGCATTTCGTGCCATCCTTCTTCTTGACAAATAGAACACCACAGCCCCAAGGAGAGGTACTAGGCCTGATTAGACCCATACGTTCTTGCTCATCGATTTGTTTCTTCAGCTCCTTCAACTCATCAGGAGAAAGCTTGTACGGACGCCGACATGCTGGCTCGGTACCGGGTTCGAGTTCAATGATGAATTCAACTTGACGATGGGGAGGCATGCCTGGAAGTTCTTTAGGGAAAACATCTTCATATTCATTAACCACCGGAATCTGGGAAATGGCATTAATGTCGCCCTTGTCATTGAGAGAGAATAACCTGATTGTGTTATCTCGAGAGACGAAGATAATCACGTCTTCGTCAGGATGAGTGAGCTTGACTTCCTTATTTGCACAGTCAATGTTTGCATCATGCTTGGAGAGCCAATCCATCCCAAGAATAAGATCAATGTCTGAGTTACCGAGAACAACCGGAGAAACCAGAAAATTGTAATCACCCATATGAATAGATATATCCGGAGCAAACACGCTAGAATGCATTCGTTTTCCCAGAGAAATAATTGATAACTCCCTTGGTAAACTTTTGATGTCAACATTGTGCTTCGTAGGAAATGGGTGAGATATGAAAGAGCATGATGCACCCGAATCAAACAAGACTTTAGCAGGAATTGAGTTAACCGGAAGATTAGCAATTATCACATCTGAAGAATTCTCTGCTTGAGCTGCACTCATCAGGTTCACCCTTGCTGACTTGGGATTGTGCTTGACAATAGCATTGCTGACTGGTGGAGGAGGCGGAAGGCGCCTTTGGTTTGTGCACTTGTTGGAATAATGGCCCTTCAGACCACACTTGTAGCAAGTGACCTCAGAAACTGGACGGGAAGGAGGAACACTTGGTCTTGGATCTTGGAACTGAGGCTTGGGCTGATTTCTTGGGTTGGGTGGGTGGGAGAAACCACGGCCACCTGAGTGCTTGTTGTTGCTTGGAGGACGGAGCACTGGAGGAGGCGGTAGCCAGAACTTCTGCTGCTTGGCAACCACTTGAGAGGACGAGGAGGAGTGAACAACATCTCTAATCCTCTTTTTGGAAGCTTCACACTTGAGCTGAGCTGCCTCTTGCTTGAGACACATATTGTAGAATTGGTCAAATTCATCCGGCTCGAACAAGGTGAGAGCAAGTTGGAGTTCATCTTTCAGACCACCTCGGAACTGATAAATCTTGCTCTTGGCATCGGGGATGTCTTGCTTGGCATAACGAGCAAGATTCTGGAACTTGACATTGTATTGATAGACGGACATGGTGCCTTGCTTCAGGTTGCGGAATTGCTCACGCATGCCTTCAATGATACTGGTTGGAATGTGGTGAGAGCGGAAATCTTTGCAGAAGTCAGTCCACGAGATCTGACGCTCACCTATGGAATCTTTGTACTGTTGCCACCAATCAGCAGCTTGATCTTTGAGTTGGAAAGTGGCAAACTTGACATAATCCTCAGGCCTCACGTTACTGCATTCAAAGTGCTTTTTGATGTTTGTGATCCAAACTTCAGCATCTAGCAGGTCCACATAGTAACTGAACGAGTTCGGTTGGTTTGTCAGGAATTGGTTGAGAGTGGCAAAGTGAGGCTGATTGAACAGATTGCCTTGGCCTTGGTTCCCATGATTGCCTTGATTTGCTTGGTTAGCTTGAAAGTTCTGCATCATTTGCATAAGCATCTCGGTGTTCTGGTTGGTCGCTTGCATAATTGCTCTCCATGCCTCAGACGGAGGAGGAGGGGAAGGAGGACGTTCAAGAACACGCTCTTCTTCACCCTCTTTGTTAGGGTTGGAAACCTTTTTAGGAGCCATCCTGAATGAGATGACAACTATTAGCCATTGATGAAAATTATATAAGTTGAATCAACGGCTAGAAATTGCAACATAAGTCTTCACAAGAACATTCGAACAAAATGAACGAATGAATTCCACAGTTTAATGGTACAACAATCTGCTCGAGAAGCCACTTGGGAGAACAAAAGGTAAATAAAAAACAACAAGGAGCAGACGGAACAAGGGGGGCCCATAAACCCCAACCGTGTTAGGGACGCAAAAATCAAGGAACATAACACCGGTTTATCGGTTCCTAGGGTGGCATGAGTGGAACAAAACACCAAGCAAGAGGCTTATCCTTCCACCCATTACCAATATATAGATGATTTAGTTTAACAGATTATATATGTATTGTGATATCCCAACAATAACTTCATCACGAAGCAAGCACCTTCAAATCTTCACCTGCAACTAACAACGCTATAAGAGGGGCTGAGCGATGCTTACGTAGCCAAACAATGGTTTGCTAGGAGGGTGGTTAAAGAGTTCCATGGCAACAATAGGAGGGCTGACAAACAGACATAGGCATCGAGGCAATATCTAAAGAGCAAGACATCTAGCATAGGCAAAGATAGTAGTGATATCTGGGAATGGTCATCTTGCCTGTTGATTCCACGGAGGGATCGTAACCTTGCTCCTTATACTCAGCCTCGGTAGGAACCTCGTACTCTGAATCGGCTCCCGGCTCTACCCAACACAAGAACACAACAACGGTACAATATCAAACACGGTGCAATGCACAATCAACATGATGCAAGTCATAACAAGGGATGCGAGTATGATGTGCGTATGCATGCGGATACTCTTGAGCCTAAGGAGAAGATGATGGAAAATGCCTTATCTTGGGAAACCAAGCAAGCCACTGGATAGAGGGGAAGATTTCTGTTGAAATCGATATAAAGATCATCGGAAACGGACACACGGTTTGCAAATGACAAGCAAAACGATATTCAAGCAAAACTGTAGTTTACAGCAACATGGCATCTTTGGAGCAAGAAATAATTATGCTACAACACTCAAACATGGAGACAAAGGGCATGGATGTGAAATAGACATGATACTTAACAAGCATGAACTTAGAACACACCCAAAACCTTGCTGGAACACAATTAAACAAGCATGGCAAGTTGCAATAAATTTGCAGAATTCTCAAACTTAGTAAAAATTACAAGGCATGGCAGAATTACAACGGATAGGCATGTTTACAAGTTTGTGCAACTCAACTCAAAGCATGGCATGGCAAGTTAAGGTAACCAACAACAAGAAGACATATTGGAGAAGCTCCTCAAAGCAAGAACATGCTTATAGGATGCTTGGAACACTAGCTACACTCGTGGCAAGACTGAACTTGTTGAAAACATGCTAACAGATACATTTTATAGCCTCTTGAGAGCATGCAAACAACAAGTTACAGCAAGCCATCATGCAAACAAAAGGCATGGCAACAACATACATAACATGGTCTTCAAGAATAACCACATGGCTACTTCTACAACATACTAGAACATGTCCCAAACACCATGGCAAAAGAGCAAAAGTTTATCCAGACTTAGCAAAATCTGGGCTTGCTGACAGATAAAATTTATAGCAACTTGAGGGCCTCATAACAACAATCTACATCATGGAATCATGGCAAACAAGTGCATGGATAGCTAGAGCATAACATATACTTCAAGGAACATCCATTGGACAACCCTAAACATGCACAACAAAGACGGTGGCAACAAGGATACATGGCAATAAATTTAACAGATTCACACTTAGCAGAAATTTATAAATATGATGACATGTTAACAAGCTTGTTGCACTCATATCAAGACATATCATGGCATGAAAATGAATCTATCATGTAGATCACATACCCAAGAGCAAAACTCATGTTGACACCTAGCTCATATGACACAAGGATGAATATGCACAAGCAAGGCAAAACATCATCTCATAACAAGTGCAGAAACTTATCAACCAAATGCACGTTTGCAAACGAGATATACATGTCAAGATGACAACTAACATGAATGCTACAGCAACCATCATGTAGAGCATTTCACAACGAAGATCTGGACATATCATTCACTCCATTCGGACCAACATGCACAAAGTTATCAACTCACGAACATGGCAACAAATTTACACAGACAACAAGTTACAGCAACATGCACTCTTGCCACGAAGATTGAGTCAACAAGATGAACTCTAACATGCATGAAACTGAAGCTAACATGTTGAGCACGACGATATGAACATTTCGACATATCATACGCGCAAAACGGAGCTACGAGCACGAAGTTATCACATGGCAAAGGAGGCAACAAATTTACAGAATCCGGGGACTTAGTGGAAATTACCTCCGCGAAAAGTCAACGCGGGACGAGACGGAGCGGGACGGAGAGATCCGGGATGGACCGGGAGCGTTTGGACCGGGGGATGGGTGGATCTGATCCACCCCACGATCTGGATCTGGATCGGGTCCGGCGGCTCGCCGGCGGCGGCGAGGAGGACGGAGACGGCGCGGGGAGGAAGGCCGGCGGCGGTGGTCGAGCTCGCCGGCGTGGTCCGGTGACGGCGCTGGTCCGGCGCGAGGGAGCGGGGCGGCGCCGGCGGAGAGGCTGTCGGGGCGGCGGCGAGGGGAGCCGGCGGCGGTGGTGTGGCGGCGGTCCGGCGCGGGATCGCACCGGCGGGAGGCGTCAGCCGGCGACCGGAGCTGGCCGCGCGGCGACCCGAGCGCGGCGGCAGGGCCTCGGGCGCGGGGCGAAGGGCTGCGGAGGCGACGTGGAACGGACGTGTCCGGCGGCGCGGGGGAGCTCTAGTTAGGGTTTCGTCCGCAAAATGGACGTGGGGAGGCCTATTTATAGATTCTGGGAGCTAGGAAGGTCCAAATGGGGTGCGGTTTTCGCCCACACGATCACGATCCGATGACCGAGAGGATGGGAGAGGTTGTGCTGGGTTAGTGGGCTGTTGTGGAGGGGGTCTTGGGCCAAAAGGAAGAGGAGCTTTTAGCCCACTAGGTTAACTGTTGGAGTATCAAACGACCTCCAAACGCGATGAAACTTGACATGCGGCCTACACGTACTAAAACAACAACGCCCGACAAGTCTCACCTCATTCCGAGAATCTTACACGGCCACATATGAAAGAAGGACTCAGGGGTGCCACGGGCACGTGTGTGAGTGTCGGAACTCGAAACGGACAACGGGAAGAGGCGAGCGGGACCGGGTGCAAGTGACAACGCGAATGCAATGCAATGCACATGATAACATGACATGGATGAAATGCACACACGCACGCGACAAAACGAAGAAACCCGAAATGAAAGAAGAGCCCAGAATTGAATTTGTGAAGTCAACATTTCATATATTGCCATAAATGGAAGGTATCACATATGGGGTGTTACAAAATGACAACTCATGTCTATGGTCAGGAAACATAACCATCTTTGATCAACGAGCTAGTCTAGTAGAGGCATACTAGGGACATACTGTTTTGTCTATGTATTCACACATGTACTAAGTTTCTGGTTAATAAAATTCTAGCATGAATAAAAGACATTTATCATGATATAAGGAAATACAAATAACATCTTTATTATTGCCTCTAGGGCATATTTCCTTCAGACGGAGCCCTTAATTAGCCAAACTCCAAAACTAGCCATTGGGGCTCCAACGGACACTTCCTGGACACCCCGTGCCCACAGGGTCCCATGCACACGGTACAAGCCCGTGGTCACGTAGGCCTCGTGCCCACGAGGTCAAAACCCCGTGCCCATGAGGTCAAAACTCCGTGCCCACGGGGTACCCAGAACAACCAACAACGGTCCACTAAAACATGCACAACTTTGGCATACGAACTCCAATCTTGAGCTCATTGCAAAAGCCCAAGGTCCTCACATAGAGAACCACCCAAGATCAACAAGGAAGAATGATTCAAATCATTAAAATGTTTGAGCTCTCTCATGCGACATGATCAAGCTAATCGCCCGAAAGTCCCTCTCGATAGTACAACTATCAAACCTATAATCTGATATCCCACCAAGCACTATGAGACCGGCAAAACTAGAAAAACCTAGCTAATGTATACCTTTGCCTTGCACATTCCACTTGAGCTTGATGATGAATTTAATGCTTGCCTCAAGTTTGAATCATTTTCTTGTCCACGATCACTTGGTGAAGATACTCGAAATGCTTCTTCATATTGCAATAAGGGAAGTCTTAACTTAAGCCCATCTTCACATGCACATTATCATGATGTGGACTGCAACTTTCAAAGCATATAACCTCCCGCTTCTCATCTTGCACTTGGACACTTCAAACCCGATGACCATCACCACTTGATGTCATCCACACATAGGCTACTTAAAATCTTTCTTTTGATGCAATACCATGAGAAACACCTAACCCAACTAGATATAGAAAGCACATAGCATGGTTTAGTGCACAAAACGCAATTCACAATTACTTACCATACCACTAGATCACTTGATTCCATGTGGTACATTGTGTGCGCTTGTGAGTTGACCATCTAGATACAATCTTCGAGCTTCATCTTGGTCAACCAACATCTTTACTTCAAGCTCTATATTGGTTTCTTGAAAGCCATAATGAACTCTCATTTCCCTTTATTGCTTCAAGAATAGATCACCAAAGACTCTTTCATGACCATATCAAGTTTCACTATGAGTATCATATTGGTCATCAATTGCTCTTCTAAAAACTCCATCATAATCTCTTGAGAGGCACAATGAATTCTTCACTCTAGTTGCTTACCTCAAGATTTGATCAACCGAGACCCAAAACATGAGCTTACCATGATCTTGTATTGAAGCCATAGCTTGAATTCTTCTCTTTAATTTCTCTCTCAAGATCTTGATCCTTATAAGCCTACATATGTCAATCTTTGAGATCCTCTAACAAACTCCACCTTGAACATATTTGGTTAGACATTAAAATCAATCTTGATGGCCTCAATAGAAATTCCAAAGACCAACTCGAAGCCTCACTAGATATGGGACCCAAAGAGCCAAAACCTAGGCCCCATTTGCACGGGGGCTAGGGACCCCGTGCGCGGGGGGTATTCAGAGAGTTGACACTCGATCCCGTGTGCACGGGGGTTAGGAGGCCCATGCGCATGGGGTATCCAAAGAGGGATACCATGTGGACTTCTTCGGATGTTTTTGTGGCATTCTTCACAAAACAACCCAATGCATTTCAAGCATCACTATGGAACATATCTTCATATAAGATTCAATGCACTTGATGTGTCATAGGAATTGTCAATTAATACCAAAGCTTAGAGCAAACATATCTTCAAATATATCTATGTACAATCCCTTAAAATATATCTCAATGAAAACATTAGTCCATAGAGATTGTCATTAATTACCAAAACCATACTTAGGGGCTACATGCCCTTTCAGCTGTGGACGATGCTATACCTTGTACGTGCTATATATGGGCACATCATCATGTGAATACAAGTGTGTTGCACCAAATATTTTCTCTATGATAGCCACACGTGTTTCCCAAACTATAATGTCGAAGAGTTAGATTACTCAACTAACACATCAGAAAAGCAAGACTGCATTTCACTTTTACTTTTCTTCATGTAATTTGCACTTTTATGTTTAAAGTTTCCGGGAATCGTTGATACGTCTCCAACGTATCTATAATTTTTTATTGTTCCATGCTATTATATATTCTGTTTTGGATGTTTAATGGGCTTTATTATACACTTTTATATTACTTTTGGGACTAACCTACTAGCCCAAGGCCAGTGCAGATTGCTGTTTTTTTGCCTATTTCAGTGTTTCGCAGAAAAGGAATATCAAACGGAGTCCGAATGGAATGAAACCTTCGGGAGAGTTATTTTTGGAATCATATCTACCCAGAAGACTTGGAGTACACGCGAGGGAATGAGAGAGGCGTCCACTAGGGTCCAGGGCGCGCCCGG
>LR738716.1:136851459-136870050 GCA_902687465.1 Secale cereale
CCGATGCCCTCCTTCCTCCTATATATATCCACGTACGTGAAAACACCGAGGCACCAGAGAAAACCCTAATTCCACTGCCGCAACCTTCTGTTCCCATGAGATCCCATCTTGGGGCATGTTCCGGAGCTCCGCCGGAGGGGGGATCTACCATGGAGTGCTTCTACATCAACACCATAGCCTCACCAATGATTTGTGAGTAGTTTACCACAGACCTTCGGGTCCATAGTTATTAGCTAGGTGGCTTCTTCTCTCTTTTTGGATCTCAATACAAAGTTCTCCTCGATCTTCGAGGAGATCTATTTGATGTAATCTTTTTGCGGTGTGTTTGTGGAGATCCGATGAATTGTGGGTTTATGATCAAGATTATCTATCAACAATATTTGATTCTTTTCTGAAATATTTTATGTATGATTATAATATCCTTGCAAGTCTCTTCGAATTATTGGTTTGGTTTGGCCTACTAGATCTATAGTTCTTGCAATGGGAGAAGTGCTTGGCTTTGAGTTCAATCTTGCGGTGTCCTTTCCTAGTGACAGCAGGGACAGCAAGGCACGTATTGTATTGTTGCCATCGAGGATAAAAAGATGGGGTTTATATCATATTGCTTGAGTTTATCCCTCTACATCATGTCATCTTGCTTAAAGCATTACTCTGTTCTTATGAACTTAATACTCTAGATGCATGCTGGATAGCGGTCGATGTGTGGAGTGATAGTAGTAGATACAGAATCGTTTTGGTCTACTTGTCATGGATGTGATGCCTATATATATTGATCATGCCTAGATATTCTCATAACTATGCGCTTTTCTATCAATTGCTCGACAGTAATTTTTTCACCCACCGTAGAATTCTGCTATCATGAGAGAAGCCACTAGTGAAATCTATGGCCCCCGGATCTATTCTCAACATATTAATCTTCCATCTACTTTACTTTGATTTATTTACTTTCTGTTCTTATACCAAAAATACCAAAAATATCATACTATCCTATCTATCAGATCTCACTTTCGTAAGTGACCGTAAAGGGATTGACAACCCCTTATCGCGTTGGCTGTGAAGTTCTTATTTGTTTGTGTAGGTGCAAGGGACTCGCGCGTGGTCTCCTACTAGATTGATACCTTGGTTCTCAAAAACTGAGGGAAATACTTACACTACTATATTGCATCACCCTTTCCTCTTTGAGGGAATACAACGCAAGCTCGAGAAGTAGCAAGAAGATTTTCTAGCGCCGTTGCCAAGGAGGCTTACGCAAAAGTCATATACCAAGTACCTATGACAAACCCTTATCCTTCGCACTACATTATTTGCCTCTCGTTTTCCTCTCCCCCACTTCACCCTTGCCGTTTTATTTGCCCTTCTTCTTCCGTGTGTTTACCGTTCGCTTTGCCTTGCCGTCATTGCTAGCAAGCCTATCATTATCAATACTCCCGAGAGTGAGGTTCTTAATTTTAAACAAAGCGAGGAGGAAAATCAAAAAGATGCCTGGTATAGAATTTGCAACGCTCAAAATAGATCTATTAGGAAGCTTTCCACCTCTGTGCTTCTTCGCAATTTTTATGTTGTATAACTCCGTGGAATAGATACATTCTGGATACCATTACCAGAGGGAATTTTTTGGGTAGCCATACTTTCGATTCTTATAATGCTATGACAAAATTGTTTGGGCCACCACCTCTTCTGGTTAATGGAACTGTTGTAACTCTAGAACATGTAATGCAAAGGCTTGAAATTATTGAAAATAAAGTTGCTAATGTAGAGTTGGTTGAGAGTCTGGATAGAAAGATCCACAACCAAATTACCCAGTATGGATCCAAGGTAGGAGTTATTCTGATTTTTGTAAAGAAAAAGAACCTATAGTTAAAGAGAGAATAGATCAAGATTCCACTAGAATCGATAAACTTGAGGATATTATCACTAATGTAGGGTCTACTCTTTCTGCTGTGAAAAATACTTCGAATCCCTCTACCTCTAAATTGGCCAAGTTTATGTATGTTCCTAAAAATAAGGGTGAGTCATCTAGTAAGGAAATTGCGGATATCAAATTCATAAGTGTTCACCCCAACTTTGTCACTTTTGCAAGGGAACCTTTTGCTACAAATGAATTTCTTGATTTCTTGCCTGTAAGTTTGATTATCAATAGGAATAAAGAAGTTCCTAAGAATTAGAAGTGCTTAATCGAAGAGTTGCCTACCAAAGATGGCAATACCTAGATCTATTCTTGTATCATGCCTAGCTAGGGGCGTTAAACGATAGCGCTTGTTGGGAGGCAACCCAATTTTATTTTTTTTGTTTTTGCTTATGTTTAGGAATAAATATTGCATCTAGCTTCTGTTTAGATGTGGTTTTGTGTTTTAATTAGTGTTTGTGCTAAGTAGAACCTTTGGGAAGACTTTTGTGAAGTTTATATGATCATGCTGTAAAAAACAGAAACTCTAGCGCTCACGAGATTGGCTGCAATTTTTTACTGGAGAGAGATATTTAGTTGATTCTTTTTGCAGATGATTAATAGACAAATTCCCCATGTTTACCAATTTATTTCAATTTTTTGGAGTTACAGAAGTATTCGAAAGTTACAGATTACTATAGACTGTTCTGTTTTTTGACAGATTCTGTTTTTCGTGTGTTGTTTGCTTATTTTGATGAATCTATGAGTAGTATCGGGGGGTATGAATCATGGAGAATTTGGAATACAGTAGGTTTAACACCAATATAAACAAATAATGAGTTAATTACAGTACCTTTGAGTGGTGGTTTGTTTTCTTATACTAACGGAGCTCACGAGATTTTTGGCTAAGTTTTGTGTTGTGAAGTTTTCAAGTTTTGAGTATGGCTTTGATGGACTATGGAACAAAGAGTGGCAAGAGCCTAAGCTTGGGGATGCCCAAGGCACCCCAAGGTAAAATTAAAGGACAACCAAAAGCCTAAGCTTCGGGATGCCCCAGGAAGGCATCCCCTCTTTCGTCTTCATCTATCGGTAATTATACTCGGGACTATATTTTTATTCACCACATGATATGTGTTTTGCTTGGAGCGTCATGTATGATTTGAGTCTTTGCTTTTTAGTTTGCCACAATCATCCTTGCTGGACACACCTTTTGAGAGAGATAAATATGATTTAGAATTTATTAGAATACTCTTTGTGCTCCACTTATATCTTTTGAGCTAGATAATTTTGCTCTAGTGTTTCACTTATATCTTTTAGAGCACGGTGGTGGTTTTATTTTGTAGAAATTGTTGATCTCTCATGCTTCACTTATATCCTTTTGAGAGTCTTTTATAACAGCATGGTAATGTGCTTTGGTTATAAAACTAGTCCTAATATGATAGGCATCCAAGATGGGTATAGTAAAAACTTTCACATAAAGTGCATTGAATACTAGGAGAAGTTTGATACTTTATGATTGTTTTGAGACATGAGGATGGTAATATTAGAGTCATGCTAGTAGAGTAGTTGTGAATTTGAGAAATACTTGTGTTAAGGTTTGCAAGTCCCGTAGCATGCACGTATGATAACCGTTGTGTGTCAAATTTGAAGCATGAGGTATTTCATTGAGTGTCATCCTTTGTGTGGAGGTCGGGATCGCGCGATGGTTAACTCCTACCAACCCTTCCCCTAGGAACATGCGTGTAGTACTTTGTTTTGATGACTTGTAGATTTTTGCAATAAGTATGTGAGTTCTTTATGACTAATGTTGAGTCCATGGATTATACGCACTCTCACGCTTCCACCATTGCTAGCCTCTCTTGTAATGCGCAACTTTCGCAGGTACCATACACCCACCATATACCTTCCTCAAAATAGCCACCATACCTACCTATCATGGCATTCCCATAGCCATTCTGAGATATATTGCCAGGCAACATTCCACCGTTTTGTTTGCTATGACACACTTCATCATTGTCATATTGCCATGCATGATCATGTAGTGGACATCGTATTTGTGGCTAGGCCACCATGCATAATTTTTCATACAAGTCACTCTTGATTCATTGCACATCCCGGTACACCGTCGGAGGCATTCATATAGAGTCATACTTTGCTCTAGTATCGAGTTGTAATATCGAGTTGTAAATCAATATAAGTGTGATGATCATCATTATTAGAGCATTGTCCCAAAGAAAAAAAAAGAAAAAAAAGAAAGAAAGGCCAAAGAAAAAAGAAAGGCCCAAAAACAAAAAAAAACAAAAAAAAGGGACAATGCTACTATATTTTTCCACACTTGTGCTTCAAAGTAGCACCATGATCTTCATGATAGAGAGTCTCTTGTTTTGTCACTTTCATATACTACTGGGAATTTTCATTATAGAACTGGGCTTGTATATTACAACGATGGGCTTCCTCAAATGCCCTAGGTCTTCATGAGCAAACAAGTTGGATGCACACCCACTTAGTTTCTTTTGTTGAGCTTTCATACATTTATAGCTCTAGTGCATCCGTTGCATGGCAATCCCTACTCACTCACATTGATATCTATTTATGGGCATCTCCATATCCCATTGACACGCCTAGTTGATGTGAGACCATCTTCCTCTTTTGTCTTCTCCACAACCACGTCTCTATTCCACATAGTGCTATGTCCATGGCTCACGCTCATATATTGCATGAAAGTTGAAAGAGTTTGAAAAAATTTAAGTATGAAACAATTGATTGGCTGAAACCGGGGTTGTGCATGATTGGAATATTTTGTGTGACGAAGATGGAGAATAGCCTAACTATATGATTTCGTAGGGATGAACTTTCTTTGGCCATGTTATTTTGAGAAGACATGATTGCTTTGTTAGTATGCTTGAAGTATTATTATTCTTATGTCAATATGAACTTTTATCTTGAATCTTTCGGATCTGAACATTCATGCCACAACAAAGAGAATTACATTGAGAATTATGTTGGTTAGCATTCCACATAAAAAATTCTATTTTTACCATTTACCTACTCGAGGACGAGTAGGAATTAAGCTTTGGGATGCTTGATACGTCTCCAACATATCTATAATTTTTTATTGTTCCATGCTATTATATATATTATGTTTTGGATGTTTAATGAGCTTTATTATACACTTTTATATAATTTTTGGGACTAACCTACTAACCCAAGGCCCAGTGCAGATTGTTGTTTTTGCCTATTTCAGTGTTTCGCAGGAAAAGAATATCAAACGGAGTCCAAACGGAATGAAACCTTCGGGAGAGGTATTTTTGGAACCGTATCTACCCAGAAGACTTGGAGTACACGCGAGGGAACGGGAGAGGCGGCTACGCGGGTCTAGGGCGCGCCCCCGCCCTCGTGGGCCCCCTCTGGCTCCCCGATGCCCTCCTTCCTCCTATATATATCCACGTACCCTAAAACATCAAGGCAACAGAGAAAACCCTAATTCCACCGCCGCAACCTTCTGTTCCCGTGAGATCCCATCTTGCGGCCTGTTCTGGAGCTCCGCCGGAGGGGGGATCTACCACGGAGTGCTTCTACATCAACACCATAGCCTCACCAATGAGTCGTGAGTAGTTTACCACAGACCTTCGGGTCCATAGTTATTAGCTAGATGACTTCTTCTCTCTTTTTGGATCTCAATACAAAGTTCTCCTCGATCTTCGAGGAGATCTATTCGATGTAATCTTTTTGCGGTGTGTTTGTCGAGATCCGATGAATTATGGGTTTATGATCAAGATTATCTATGAACAATATTTGATTCTTTTCTGAAATCTTTTATGTATGATTATAATATCCTTGCAAGTCTCTTCGAATTATTGGTTTGGTTTGGCCTACTAGATCTATAGTTCTTGCAATGGGAGAAGTGCTTTGTAATGCCCAGGATGGGACTATACCTCCTACGTGTCGAGGCACGACTTAAAGGTATAAGCCCATCCTAGAATGATCTCAAGTTTGGTATCTTTGCACGACTCATGTAAAAGAGGGATTAAGTTGCAAAAGAAGATAGTTGGCTTACACTCGCCACTTCACACAATACAATACATAAGCAATACATCATTCAAAACATCATAACCCGACTACGGGTGAAGATCCAAAGAAAGATACCAAAACAACATAAAGCCACAGGTCAGGATCGAATCCTAGTAGAAAACCACTACTGATCGTCGAAACGTCACAAGCATACGGCCACACTCTTCATCGAACTCCCGATGAAGTACTTGAACCAGCTCCTGCATCAAACTCGGCTGAACCTGCATCTGGTGCTGTAGTATCTGTGAGCCACGAGGACTCAGCAATCCCATAACCATGGGTATCAAGACTAGCAAAGCTTTGTGGGTAGGAAGAGGTAAAGTGGTGAGGTTGCAGCAGCGACTAAGCATAATATGGTGGCTAACTTACGAGTACCAGAATGAGAAGAGCATCTACGCAAACGGTCGCAAAAGAGGTGATCGCTAAAGATCCTAACTACATACGGTCAAACATAACCCCACCGTGTTCTCTTCTCAAAGTGAAAAGAGACAGTCACGGTTACTCACACAGTTGTGTGTTTTACTTCGGATCATCTGTCAAGTTTTCTACAACCGGACATTAACAAATTCCAATCTGCCACATAACCGCGGGCACGGCTTTCGAAAGATCATAACCCTGCAGGGGTGTCCCAACTTAGCCCATCACAAGCTCTCACGATTAGCTGAAGTGATAAATATAATATCATCACCCCTTATCTTAGGGAAAATCCGATCAGGCTCGGCATCCCGGTAGCACAAGTCATTTCGACAATGGTAAAACAAGTCCAGCAAGACCTCCCGGCGTGCCGACACCCTGATGGTAGCCGCGCGCATCTCGTCTCAGGCCACGTCCGGATGAGCGCTACGTACAGTACCGAAGACCCCAGATAACTGGGTGGTACCGCAAGTGACTCTAGTTTGGGACCAACACCATCAGCACTGGCCCCCCCTGCTATGTAGAATTAAGAATCCTCGGGGACGCGACCCCCTATGCAAATTTAATTATTTAATTAAGTTGTTATTATGAGGCAAATTAAAACCAATGTTGGGCCTTGCTGGAGGAGTTTTATTCAAAGTCGAACTGTCAAGGGGTCCCCATCCACCCATCGTGTAAGGAACGCAAAATCAAGGAACATAATGCCGGTTTATCGGCGCCTAAGGTGGCATGAGTGGAACAAAACACCGAGCAAAAGGCCAAGCCTTCCACCCATGCCCAGTATATAGGTGTGTTCATAATAATTATAGATATTGTGATATAACCAACAACAAGTTCCCTCCTGGAACGAACTTCATCTTCACCTGCAACTAACAACGCTATAAGAGGGACTGAGCAAGCGAGGCTGATCAAGCGGGTAACATAGCCAAACAGTGGTTTTTGCTAGGAAGGTGTCAAAGGTTAGAGGTTTCATGGCAACAAGGAGAGGCTGACATAAAAGATGGGTAGCGCGACATGTAACGATAGCATCGAGACAACTAAGCATGGCAATGGTAGTAAAGGTATCCAAGGGTATGATCATCTTGCCTGGGAATCCACAAGGGAGAAGAACGGATCCATGAAGTAGACGGAGCAACAGTCAAGCGAATCCTCACAACTCCGGACGAAACCGAAGCTAACAAGAGAAGCAACCGGAAAGAAGCAAACAACTCGGTAAACACACAAGCATAAACATGGCATACGATGCACATCCAAGTATGATGCATGTCCGGTTTAAATATGCATGGCATGGCAAGTGCACAAACAAATACTACAAGTTAAGTGGAGCTCAATATGCAACGAGTTGCATATTGACGAAACACCACATTAATTATTTAATTGACTCTCGATTATTAACAAGACAAGATTAAATGTTTTTAGCATGGCAAGAGGTGAAACATAATAAAACTACACTATTAAGACATTTTAAATGAGGCCGGAAAATAACAACAACATATCCGGAAAATCCCCATGAGCATGTTTAATAATTATAAAGCAACAACAATTAAACATTTTAGTGTTGTTAACATGATGCGGATGACATGATCAAGTTATATGCAATTATTAAAAGGTTGATTTAAAAGAGATATGAAGCATTTGTCGCCGTGGTGGAAAGAAAAAGGGTGCCACGGCAACGATCCGAAAATGATGCAACGGCACCATATCGGTTCCGGTAACTCGTTGAGAGTCCGGTGCAAAAGATGACGAAGCGTGTCAAACGAGATGAAAGGTGGGCGATCCCGTTACCGGGTTCCCACGAGTCGGTGACGAGGCAACCGAGGAACATGACAAAAGGGACGAAACGGGCACGGTGCACACACGGGAAACATTTCATACAACACAACAAACATCTCACGGGTCATCGTCTCGGGTTATACCTTCGAAACACTCGTTTCGGGACGGTTCGAGATCGTAGAGGAAGGAGTCGTTCTCGTTTCCGAAGAGGAAGTAGTTGTTCACGGGTCTTCGGCGACGGTAGACGTTCACGTTACGTGTCGTGGTACTTGCGACGTCGTGTAGTTGTTCCCGTTCGTAGATGTACTTGTCGTTCACGTGGCGGTAGTCGAACTTGACATATCCGAAGGGGTACTTGGCGGGTCGGTCGTCGTGGTACTTGGGGGTTCTCGATCTCGCGACGGTAGTGGTACTTGATGTTTCCGGGCGTCGGTAGTCGTACACGGGGGTCGTCGAGCGTAGGGGTACTCATTTCCGTAGATGTTCGGGTCGTTGCGGTCTTTGGCGTGTAGGCGTACACGTTCTCTGTCAAGGTCAACACAAGCAACACAAAACAAAACAAAAACTACAGCACGGACTTGGCGCTCGCGAGCAGCAGGACGAAGTGGAGGCAGGGCCTCACGCGGACGCCGGAGACGGGACGCGAAGGCAGGGCGCTGGCGATGCGCTCGGCTTGGAGAGGAGGGAGCAGCTCCGGCCGCGGCTGCGGTGCTGGCCGGCGGGGCGGAAGGGCGCCGGGGGCGCCGGGCTCGAGGGAGCTGCGACCTGCTGCTGGAGGCGAGGGCCTGGAGCAGGGGTGCTCGTGGGGCCAGAGGCGACGGACGCGCGGCCGCGGGCGCGCTGCTCCTGGAGAGGAGGACCGGAGGGAGGGGCGGTCGCCGGCTCCCATGGCGAGGGAGCTGCGGTCGCGGCCGGAGTCCTGGCGCGCGGGAGGGAAGCTCCATGGCGCGGGAGGACGGAGGGAAGGAAGGGCGCGTCGGGGTGGCGCAGTCTGGTCGAGGCCCTCGAGGGTCTGCGGGATCCGGCCGCTGCGGGCGAGGGGAAGAGCGAGGCTCGAGGGAGAGAGGGAACGGGTCGAGGGACAGAGGGAGAGGGGTCGCTGCGAGCGAGCGAGAGATGCGGGACTGGGTCGGGCGAAGGGGAGGAAACGGACGAGAGGTGCGGCGGCGCTCGGGAGGAAAAGAGAGGAGCGGGGGCACCGCTAGGGTTAGGGGAAGCTGGTCGGGCCAGACGGGCCTAGGAGATGGGCCGGCTGCGCTAGAGTGGAGATGGCTGCGGGGGAAGAAGACGGGCCAGGAGGCCTGGAGGCTGAGCCCTCTTCCTTTTTTTTATTTCTTTAACAGAAATAATTAGAGAGAGTGCAAAAAGATAAGAAAAGAGGCAAAGAACAAGAATAAAATGATGGACATTTTGTAAGGCTTTATGGAATAATTCCAACCCCACAAGAATAGTTCCAACAAAAAGGGAAGTGCAAACTAAAAATAAATAGCTTGCCTCAAGGAGTTTGAAAAGAGTCTAGATATTTAGGAGGAGCCTCGATAACGAGAAAAGGAAAATACATGGAAGGTTTTAAAGGTGAAACTTGAATTAAAGAAGCATGGGGAATATTTGCAAGTGTGTTGGTTAATTCCGAACAAATGGAATATTTATTAATATAGCTCCCTAATATTGAGAGACTTTTATATGTTATAAAGAGAAGTCACCTTCCCTCGATTTAAATGGACCGAAGGTCCACACGATTTATTTAGTTGCAAAAAATTAATGAGATGATGGCATGATGATATGATGCAATGCAAAAATAAATAACACAAGCACAAAGAACACAAGGGCAACCCGGAACATCTGGAATCTTCTGGAATCTTCTGGGATGTCGGTCTCGGGCGTCACAACTCTCCCACACTAACAGAGGATCTCGACCCGAGATCCTAGAGATATCACCGGGTAAAAAAACGGAAGAGGAAGAGGTAAAACAAAGTTGCTTCTTCGACAAACGAGTGAAACCAGGAACCTTGAGAGGTTGAACAAACTTGAAAGCAAGAATGCAACGGAGATGAACGAAGTTAAGAGCACTCCGGTAAGATGAGGAACACGGAACTATATGAGAACCTTGAGGTTAGAAGACAAGAATTAAGAGCTTACGAACCAAACGAATAAGAAACTGCAATGGTATAGCCAAGGAATAAGAATGACAGAATTTGGACAGCACTCCGTCTGAAAATGGAAGGAATTTACATGAACTAGCCAAGTTGGGAAGATACTTGATGAAAACAACAACACACATAGTCTCTGAAACAATTAAAAGAATGGCACAAGGGGTAAGAAGGATTCAGGCAGCACTCCGGTTAAAAAAAAAGATAGGCAAAACTAGATAAATGACGGAACTTGAATGAAGAATACAACACTCCGGTTAAATAGACAAGCAAGGGAGAATATGATCTTGATAAAAACGAGATGATGGTTAAAGAAAACAACATCACAATGCCTCCGGAATGAAAGAATAGCATAGGTCGTTGGAAAGAAAAGAACGGAGAAGAAAATGACAACTTCTCCCACGAATGAATAAGAAAAACATCCTTACGAAGAAGGGTTGAACGGAGTTGTTGGAAAAATCAACAACGAAAAGAATAAGCTCGTTGTGGGCTTATGGAAAACATCTCAAAATTATACGGTGACAACCAGCCACTACTGGAAAACAATTGATTGCATTGAGATCAACAAGGAGACGAAAAACTTATCTCCCGGGAATGATAAATGAAGAACTGGGTCATTTACAAGCACCATAATAGCAGAAATTCTCAGGGAAAGCTTTTTGGTGAAATACAACCCAAGATTACTCCAACAATAAATTGAAGGGTTGAAAAGATCTCCTGAACAAGGAAAATGATGGTTTTAAATATCTCATTCTTGACAACTCGTGAATCATGAAACATGAAGGAATTGTCGAAAATGACATAACACCATCTGAAAAGATAAGGTAGAAAGGATTGCACTTGGAAAGCATTATGAAGAATGCTTGAGCTCCAGCAATAATCTTGATGAAAACTTCGAGGATGAATTAGAACATGATAAACCACCATGAAAACTCCGGCAATGAAAGCATGAGAAGTGAAAGATGAAAAGAATAAGATTCAAGGCCTGCGATGAATTAGATGGAGCTTTAAATGATAATTGAAATAACTTGGAGCTCCGGAAAACAAGATGAAGAATTTAGAACCGAGAATATGATATGATGAACAAGCTCCAGACAAAAGAATTAAGTCACCTTGATGGAATAAGAATAAGAATTATGTCATGCATCTCCTTCACCAATTTAAATTGATGACAACCAATGGATTTGGCAAACTACTTATTCTCGTTGGAAAGGATTAAGAGAGATCTAACCAAGCTTGGGTAAATCTTCAACGAACCACCGGTAGGATTGTGAAAAGAACAAATGAATTAATACGAAAACAAGGAAGAGTAAACTTGAAAGAACCACCGTAATGAAAAGGAGACGAACGAAGAGGCATCAATGAAGAATAGTTGTAGGACGAAGTTGAAAACTGAGAACGAAGAATCTTCTGAATTGATGGCCTTCGGAGGATCACAAAGAAAAGAATACCCGAAAAGCTTCGGATGGGTATGAAAAGAATTCCTCACAATCTGAACAATAATGAGGATGGCATGAAACTAGAACCACAAATCTTCAAGAGAACGGGCCAAGATTTAAGAGAAAATCTTCTCCGGTCTCCAAATGTTGAGAATGAAGACGAGAAATGCCATAAGAATTGTTGAGCACTCCGGAATGAAGAATTAAAAAGGTTGAACCAACGATGAAAAAGAATTTGAAAGCGATCTTGGAGAAGGCATGTGACTGATGGGAATCATTCTTACGTCACACTTTGAAAAGAATTATCCGGAAAGAAGAGTCAGGTAAGATCCTGGAAAAAGACCTGTGGGTTAGGGCCCACTCAAAGAAATCACCGTTGGAAAAGATTGCTTAAGAGATATTGCACCGGTTGAATTAAATGGCTTGAACAAGATAACAATCCACAATGGGCACCGCACGCGCACGTTGCAAGGGCAGTCACCTCCGTCTTCCATCAATCCATCCTCAGAGAAGATACTGATGCATCGACCTTGCCAGGTCTCTCTACCATCGATGCCATGACGCCAGCCAACATCGTCCTCCGGCGCGAGTCCGTCGCCATACATCAGACACCGAGTCTCCACTGCGCCACACCGTTGAGATCCGCCGCCATCAATGTGTAGGGTGAAGTACTGTTCCACCAAAGATGCAGTCCACTGGTCCCTCAAGCCCGTGTACACCTCCAAGAATGACGCCTCAAGGGGGAAATGACACAAGAGTGCCGCCATCATCCAATCTACTGATCTAGGGTTTCCCCGGAGGTAGCAGATAGTGGTCTGGAACTTCTCAACGGTGATGCCTTCAAGAATGGAACAACACCGAAGAATGCCGCCATCGCTGGCCTTGGCAGTAGCCGAGAGCGGGTTTTCACCCAAATCTGTTCGAAAAACCTCCATCAAGCGTCTTATGCACGGATCGCCGCCTTCTCTGACAGGGACTAGATGAAAAGGATCCAGCCGCTGCCGCTTGGCCGGCCACGGCACCACCATGGTGGCTACACAGCTGGCGTGGTCAGGCCCACCACACTAGCCCGTCACGCATAACTTCTTATTTGTATAGTTTACCCATTTAAAACACATTTTAGCACTATTCACAATATAGGGCTCACTTAAGTTCGTCCTTCAATTGCATTCCCTATCATATTTTATTACCTCCCTCCCAAAATATATGATATTATTGCAGTCAATATGGATAGAGGGGGTACATGTCAATTGTTCTTGTAATTTCCTGTTAGACTCTGTATATACTGGGCCCCACTTGTAATTGTATTATGTACCTCTCTATATAATGAAAAGGTCACCCCATGTTGGAGGTGTGCCACAAACCCTAAAACCCTTGTCTAGTATGGTATCCGACCTAACAATCTAATGTCTTCCGCTCCACCTCCACCACCAGCTACCGCCGTCGCTGTTGCCTCAAGCGCCGCCGCCACCGCGGGTTCCTTCCCAGCCCTTCTGCCGCCGGTGTCTGTCCACATAGATCACGCGTTCCTCCCATCGTCCCTCACGCGTCTCCTCAATTGAGGGACTACGCCCTACACGGCGGATGGATCGCTCGGCCCCCTGCAGACCCAATCAGCGGGGTCTCTCTTCGCCGGCCCGGTGTCTTCCCTGTATGTCGGTGTGTCCTCCTCATCGCCCGCTGCTTTGGCTCAGTCCCAGCAACCATCTCCGCCTCGGGCTGCCATGCACTCCCTGGTGCCCATGCCGCCGCCACCGACTGCATCGCATCAGATGATGTGTGCGGTTGCACCTGCTCCGGCTGCCTCCATCTACACCGCAGCCGGCCCTGCCGTTGCCGACGTCGCCCATGTGCATCATGGCGGTCCTGGCAGCTACCCGTTGTATGCGGCCCCGTACTGCCCTCCGCCACCCACGCGTCCCTCTTAAGACACATATTCTGGCCAGGGCTCATATCCGACTCCGCCGCCCTATGGTGCATCCTACGCGTACGGCGCCCCTCACATGTACGCACCGGACGTGGCTCCCTCTGCACTGATTCCCTCTCCTGCGCCATATGTGGATGTTGAAGCTGCTTTGGCCGCGATCTCCTCGTCGTTGTTTTTGTTCTCGCACATCCTTCCGGTGAAGCTTAAACCGGATAATTATCTGTACTGGCATGTTCAGGTGCTACCTCTCCTTCGCATCCACTATTTGGAGGGGTTCGTCAACGGCACTCTGCCATGTCCACCACCACAGCATCCGATGTTCCGTGCGTGGATCACTCAGGACCAAGCCATCCTCTCGGCCATCCAGTCTTCCTTGGGTGAGGGTGTGGCCGGGCTCGTCCTCTTCGCTGCATCTTCCCACGAGGTGTGGGACATCCTGGAGTCAAGTTTTTCGTCTCAGTCTATGATACGTCCAAAACGTATCTATAATTTCTGCTTGCTCCATGCCACTTTTGGGTGATGGGTGATATTGCTATGATATTCATACACTTCCATACACTTTTGATCATATTTGGACTAACCTATTAACTCAGTGCACCCCAGTGCCAGCTTCTGTTTTCGGCTGTTTTTGTATTTCAGGTTTTCACGTTACGAGAACTGCCAGGAAAAATCCAGAAAAATTAGATAAAAAATCAGCGTTCCAGAACCTACCGTGCGCCCGAAGGACAGCCGGGGGGGGGGGCACCAGGGCTCCAGGCGCCCTGGCGGCGCCCCCCCTGGGCCGCGCCGGGGGGCGCCTGGGCCCCCCGAGCCCCGTCTGGTGCCCCCCTTCGGCATATATTTAGAGCGTCCTTCGAAACCCTCGGGACGGGAACTCTTTTTCGCGATATCATCTCTGTTCCGCCGCCGCCGCCGCTTCCAAGATCGGGAGCACCAGGAGAACCCTTCCCGGCACCCTGCCGGAGGGGAGGATCACCATCGGGAGCCTCTCCACCACCATGGACGCCTCCCGGATGAGTTGTGAGTAGTCTCCCTTGGACCATGAGTCCATGACCAGTAGCTATGTGATGTTCTCCTCCCGTTCTTGTACTTCACTAATTAGTCCTCGTGAGCTGCCCTACATGATCGAGGCACATATGTAATCCTTATGCTGTTGCTATGATGAGTTTGCTGGGATCCGATGGATTATGAGATTATGTTCAGATTGTGATTGAGTAATATATTTGATCTACCTCTTTTATATTTATGTTCGTAAGTAATTCTTGCATGTTTTCCGTTGTTATTTATTGCTTTGGCCAAGTAATAGGTAGTGACTCCAAGAGGGAACGTTATGCTCGATTGTGGGTTCATGCCCCTCGATGACTAGCTTGAGTGATAGAAACATGAGTCTAGGGGATGTACTATTGCCACAAGGGGGAAAACAACGGTGCTTGCGCCCGCGGGTGCAAGGATTGTTTACTTTACGCAAAGTTCTTTTAATGCAGTTGTCTGTTGCTTTGAGTTTACACTATGGGTGGGGCTCGCAACTTAATACCAGCGAGATGTTCTGGATAGATATCTCAAGGGGGATGATTAGTAGTAGATATTGATGGATTTCGGTCTACTTACTTTGGCGTACCGCCCATGCTTTGAACCTCAACCTTTCTTGCAATGTAGTCAGCATTGGTTTGCATTCGTGGTCCTGTCAATTGCCCAGCTGTAATTCGTTTACCTCACATAGTTGTTTTATCGTCTTTTGGGAGAGAGACATCACTAGTGAACATCATGAGACTTCGGTCCATATTACCATCATTGATCACATCCGCTATTTACTTTTCGCTCTTACTTACTATTGCAAACATTATCTATCACTACTATCATTTGCGTTTAATCCTTTGTGAACTACAAGGCCGGAGGGATTGACAACCTCTCTGTACTCGTTGGGAGCAAAGTTATTTGTATCTGTGTGCAGGTCCATGTTGATTGCTAATATCTGGCGCCGTTAGCAGTTGACACTTACTTGTTGAACCTAGGAGTCTCTGGGGATTCGATCCTTGGCATCTTTTGCTAAGGGAAAAACTTCCACAACACTGCATCTTACACCTTCCACTTGGGGTAACCAACGAGGGGTTAGAGGCCCATAAAGGAGTTTTTCTGGCGCCGTTGTCGGGGACTCCACTCTTCAGGATACGGGAGTTGCACGCTATCTTTTACCTTTGCTTTTTAGTCTTGTTAGTTTACCTTTCAGTTTTTGCTTTAGTACCTTTTTATCGAAAATCACAAAAATAGTTATCTCGTTCTTTAGTTGTCATTATGTCGGGTCCTTTTGTCTTTGGCGAGGCAGAAGTTCTCACCTTTAAACAAAGAGGTGGGGAAAGTTTGAAAGATGCTTGGTATAGAATTAATGATTCACAAAAAAGAGCCACCAAGAAGCAACCTACTACTATCCTGCTTAGAAATTTTTATGTTGGAATTACTTCTTGGAATATGTTTATTCTAGATACTGCTATCAATGGGAATTTCCTAGGGGCCCCAGTTTGGGAGTCCCTTAGTATTATTGAAAATCTTGTTGGGAATCCCCCTGTTGTTAGCATTCGAGAGGACATCACCCTAGCTCACATTATGAAAAAACTTGAAAAGATAGAGCTAGAGATGCCAAGCATTAATAAGATAAATGAGTTGGATCGTAAGATCCAAGGGAATTTGAATAGACTTGATAGCTCCATGCATAAAATTTTCAAAATTTTGGAGACCGTCAAATTCCATGACTTGGACTCTTCTAGGATAGACAAGATTGAGGATATCTTTGATACTCTAGGAACCACCTTCTCCTCAATCAAAACCAAAAAGGTAGAAACTCCGGCAAAGATGGAGCCTAAGTTTGTTCACGTTCCAAAGGCTCCCCGCTCTAAAAGTAATCCACCTATTGCCAAAGGGGTTGAAACTGTAAAGACTTTGGAAGAAACACCTGTCTTTGAATCTTCCCTTGACTTTTATCCTTTTGGTCTTCTACCTAGAAGTATCTCTATGAGGCCTTTATTTGAAAGTCCTCTTAAGACTAGTTGTATTATTGAAGAGCTTTTTGATGATCTTGATGATGTTTCAATTGATACAACTTGATCTCTATGCATTATGCCTAGCTTAAAGGCATAAAAGAAAGCGCTTTTGGGAGGCAGCCCACATGAATAAATTTTTATATTTTGCTTTTGTTGTGTCTTGATGTTGTTTACTACTGTAGCATCATCATTGTATCTTTGCTTTTCATATTTGTGCCAAGTATAGCCTCTGATTGCTAGAAAGTTCAAAAGTTGTGAGGTGCTGTCCAGGAAACAGATTCTGTCCTTGGATAGAAAAATTCGTATAAAATCACCAGATCATCTTTTTCGTCTGAATTTTTTCGACAGCGTTCTCTATTTAATTGTATTTCGTGCGTCTGTTTCGAGTTTTTTGATTTGAGTTGCAGAAGTTCCCCAAACAAATCAGTTACTACCTGTTGTTCTGTTTTTCACAGATTCTGTCATGTTTTGCCTTTCCTTCATTTTGCAAACCAAGAGCTTGCTTTTTCTTTGCAAAAACCTTTTGGCAATCTTGAGAAACAGTAGAACTTCAAGAATATCTTTATTTCCAGCAAGGTACAATTATTTTATTAAGGGTACTAACCTCGCTAATCAGATTATAATGAGTTATGTATGAAGGGAGTTTTCAAGTGTGCGAGGGAAGATGATAAAAAGATTCAGGAGTGTCAAGCGCTCAAGCTTGGGGATGCCCCCGTGCACCCCCAAGAAATATTCAAGGAGACTCAAGCGTCTAAGCTTGGGGATGCCCCCGTGCATCCCCTTCTCCATCAACATTATCAGTTTGTCTTTCGTTCCGCTATATTTTTATCACTTCATGTGTTATGTGCTATGCTTGGAGCGTCTTGCTTTTAGTTTTCTTTTTAGTTTTTCATAACGAGTCGGAACTCAGCGTTCTTTATGTGGGAGAGAAACACGCTCCACTTCTACCTAGAACATAACATAGGATTTTCATGTCTATCTTTGCTGTGTGTGTTCTTTGTCTTTTAATAGCTACTATCATACTCTGCTCTTAGTATTCATGCTTATCTTTTCAAAGAGCTTTTGTTTAGTTGGTTGCTTGAACTCTCTTTAATTACCATGCTCATCTTATTAAGAGAGTTTGCTTCCGTTGCATTGGTTGATATGTCTATGATAAAGATGCTACGTGCATAATGGCGCTTAGTAGTTCAGGTTTTCTTATGGTTAATCTCAAATAGCTGGGGGATTCCCAATGTGTTATTGGAATACCAACATGATTTGTTTGCCTATGATGTGGTATGGCTTAGTAATATCTTCCTTCAAGAATTTATTTTGATTGACTTGGCGTATGCTCACACATATTTAAGACTATAAAGAAAGTCTGTCAAGCCTTGATGATCTTTTATTTATGAGTAGCGATATAACTACCATGCCTGATTCAATGTTGCTTTGTCGCTCTGCATGATTATGACCGTCATTGCTCTCTTAGTTGGTCGCTCCCAGTCTTTTGCTAACCTCCACCTGTACTAAGCAGACTAACTTTGCAATACATAGCTCATGGGAAAGTAGCTTAAAAACTATTGTGGTAAAGAATATGTTGCCTATGCATCTTATTTCTTATAAGTTGCTTGCTGAGCGGTAACCATGTTTCTGGGGACGCCATCAACTGTCACACTTTTGTTGAATATCATGTGAGTTGCTATGCATGTTCGTCTTGTCTGAAGTAAGGGTGATTTGCCATGGGTTGAATGAGTATGCATATTGTTAGAGAAGAACATTGGGCCGCCAACCAAAGCCATGCATCATGGTGGAAGTTTTAGCTTGGACATTAATCCTCAATCTCTTATGAGAATATGCTTATGCATTAAAGAGGAGTCCATCATCTATTTTCTATGTTGTCCCGGTATGGATGTCCTCA
>LR738716.1:136931996-136943576 GCA_902687465.1 Secale cereale
TGATGGCTCTCTCCATGAATGAAGAGTGGGTGGAGGGGTATATATAGCCTCCACAAAAAATCTAACCGTTACACACAATTTACCAAACTCGATGGGACCGAATCATGAAACTCGATTGGACCGATTTAGTTCATAATGTGACCGTTAGGCATTTCGGTGGGACAGATATGATCAACTCGGTAGGCCGATTTCATTAGGGTTAGGGCATAACGTAATCTCGGTGAGACCGATTACACAAACTCGATGGGACCGATTTTGGTAATAAGCTAACCAGAGAGTTGGTCAGCCAAACTCGATGGGACCGATTCACTCGTTTCAGTTGGAGCGAAACATTACGAAGGGGAAACAAAGAGTTTGCATTGCGAACTTGGTGGGATCGATCGCTCATCTCGGTTAGACCAAAACGTTAGGAAGGAAAACAGAGAGTTTGCCATCCCATCTCGGTGAGATCGAGATCCCTATCAGTGAGACCTAAGTGACTAGGGTTTGTGGCAGTGGCTATGTCAACTGAACTCGGTGTTGCCGGATAGAACTTTTTGGTGGGGCTGAGTTTGACTTTTGGTTTGGGACATATGTGGATGTGAGAAAGTAGTTGAGGGTTTTGGAGCATATCACTAAGCACTTTGAGCAAGAAACCCATCAAGCAACACCTCATCCCCTTTTAATATTATTGGCTTTCCTATGGACTCATTGTGATCTTGGATCACTAAAATAGAAAATGTAGAGTCTTGAGCTTGAGCCAATATGTGTCCTTAGCATTTTGAGGGGTCCACATTTCTAATCCATGCCATGCCAATCATTGAACTTTCTGAAATGATCATCTTCAAAGAGCGTTAGTTCAATGAGCTATATGTTGTTAGGAATTACCAAAACCACCCAGGGATAGTTGCACTTTCAGAAATTTTCCTATTGCACTCTACTATTCAATTATTCATGCATTTCGTTGAAAGGAATGGAGCAAACCATCCACCTGGACCTACTTTTGAAAATCCTATGCATGAAAACAAGACTAAGGCCCTCTTTGATTCGTAGGATTTTGCAAACGTAGTAATAGGAAAAGTATAGGGTTGGAGCGGCATGCCCTCTTGAATCCTATAGGATTAGCAATGAGTGTTTGATGCCATAGAAAAAACAAAGGAATTGTAAAAAGAGGTTGGAGTGGATGTTAGATTTCCTATGAAATGTAGTACAAAAGATTCCATAGAACAAATTCCTATGGAATCCAATCATATGAATCAAAGGACCAACATAGGAAAAATCCTAAGGATTTCAGTCCTTTAGAAATCCTATAAAATTTCTTTAAATCAAAGGAACCCTAAGTGCATCAGTGGTAGAATAACATTCTAACTGTACACACTATCCTCTGGTTTCACTTTAATTTGGCCATGTTCCTTTGCATTCCTCTGCTCTTCCAATTCCTGTCAACCAAACACCCAAGTTGACAGAAATCATGTGTTTACAAATGCTTTGTTTACCACGTGCATTCCTATCCTATTCCAGTGTTTTTCCTATCCCTGCGTTTTTAGAATCCTGCAAGCCAAAGGAGCCCTTACAAAATTACTTCAGTAACATATAGGTGTCGAAGAAAACTTTGTGTGGTTTGTCCTGCTCCTGCCGCGACGTTTTCCACCTCACCCAAGCTGCTCCATCGACAAAAGCATCCACCATACTAGACATCCCGACTCCTGACCGACTCGCCGCCTCAGATCTCCTTCCCTGCTGCTGGCACCCACCGCAACTACATCACCATCACCGACTCAGCAGATTAACCTGAGTAGTGCACGGGTCCGCAAGAGAGGTCACACTCTTTTGTTTCTGCTTATGTTATGCATTGCTTAATATTACCTGCTACTTTATCATCCTGTTCATCTCTTAGACTCCAAGTCAGGTCCAAATTAATGTTCAAACTCGAGTTTTAAAATGCTTGTGGCCTTGTGGGGCACATATCGAGACAATAATGAATAATATCTCTGTCTATTATCTGGTTGTTCATCTTGGGTGGGAAACAAACAGTAAAGCAATCATCATGTGTCTTTTTATTAAATTAAAGCTATCATGAGCCTGCTATCATTATTTTTGGATCTATCCACTAGTTGTTACCATCACTCTAGATTTTGCATTCTCTCTTTACATAATCTCACTATATTTTTTGTATGCATGTCAGGTATTGTACACAGTCATGCTGAACATGTAGAGAAAAAGAGAAGAGTTTTGCGCGGCAATACACTGTCATGCAGACATCGCTCGATGGTGGGTGCAATGGCAAACCCCCCCTCCAGATTGTAATCAAGAGGAAGATATCTGTTCCGAGGCTAATTCAAACGGAGCTGACCACTCCTATTTACCCCTCGAGGTGTTTGCTCTAACTTTGAATGATGATGTTGGTCATATCATGCATATGTTGCCTTGCAGTGCCTACTTTCGACATCATGTATGCCATCTGCTTATTTTAGACATGTTCTGTAATGCCACCTGTTTAGTTTCTATATCATATATGTGAATTATGCAATCTCATCTCTTTTAGGTAGACATAATATATGTGAAATATGCAATGCCATCTTGTTTAACCGGGCATCATACATTTGAATGATATCTTGCTAATCCTTTTCTTCATTACATTTCCTTTGTCGACAATGTTTATACATTCAACTAATCTTCCTGTGATCAGTCATTTGAGTGGGTGATGAAAAAATCTGGAGTGAAAAAAGGTCTTCAGAGCAGACAGTGCTACCGGTTGTAGTAAATCTCTTGCTGGGTCCTGATAGCTCCTTAGAGATGGATTCAGAGACAGATGACCAGTCCTATTCCCCCACAGAGGTGTATGATCTAACTTGGCACGGTTATACTGCTCATATCATGCATATGGTGTCTTGCATTGCGTAATTTAGACATCATATACACAATATTCAACACCATGTTCTTAGTTCAGGCATCGTATATGTGAATGCCCTCTGCTTAGTATATAAATCACATATGTGAATGCGATCCTGATTACTTAGATAACATGTATGTGAATTACGTCATGCGAACCTGATTACTAAAGACATCATATAATTATCTCATGCCATCCTATTTAGTTACTTATCATATCTTTGAATTATGTCATGCTATGCTATCCAGTTTAGATACACATAATATATGTGAAATTATGTCATGCTATCCTTTTTAGCTAAACAATATACATGTGAACTATTTCATGCCCTCTTTTTTCCACACTATCTATCGCATCCGTCTCTCATACAAGGTCCGTACATTCAGCTACGTTTCTTGTTTATCAGCCATTTGAACTAGAGCGGGTGATGGCAGTATCTAGCGGAGTAAAAACATGGTCTTCAAATAAATAGTGCTACCTCTTGGTGGAGATAGCACCTCGGTTGTACATGCACGACAACCGGCCCTACCACACATAACCCAGACTCCCGCAGATTGTACCCCTACTGCGATGGACAGAGAACCAGCTTCACCCAATCTAGCCCCAACCCTAGCAGATTGTAACCCAGTTCCAGTTGACACATCACCATCTCCACCACAGAGCTCCCAAACAAGAGCAGTTGGTAAGGCAGACCCAGTGCCCAAAGCGCCAGTACTACCACATCAAACCCCAAATCCATGAGTTAGTACACCTATTCCTGTGGACGAAGCACAACTAGCCATTCGTAGTTTAGCATCTATCGCACTTGATGTTATTAAATCCATTGTGCGTATCTTCCCATCATGGAAATATTATACTGAAGATGAAGGAAAATGCCAGTTGCAGGTGTTCGTCCAGGAGTTATGTGTAAGTACTGTTATTCATGGCAATTACTTTGCTTTGTCCCATACATTATACCTCCATGATGGTTATAATACATCGAATGTTCCCATTTTTCTCTATAGAGAAAGACCGATTTGGAAACTCAGGATGAGGCAACCTGTGCCAATACCTCTGCTGTCTTCAAGAATGCTTGGTGGCAGTATTGGAATTACCTAAAGAAAACGTACTTCATTGGCAAAGAAACTCATCAAATTCCATTACGTTCTCCCGAGACACATTTACGGGACGATGACTGGGAATGCCTTGTTCTGTACTGGTCCCGAACCAAGAATATGGTATGGTCTATGAGCTCATTTTTTTATTTTGAAGTATTGTATCCTCTGTCTTACTGTACTCTGTTCGTGTAGAACAAGTGCTTAAGACTGAAGAATAACTGTTCTCATTTAAGATTCCATTACTATGGTGCATACTGCCTTGCTCTTGTATCACTGTATTTACTCATACAAACTTATTTTTAAATTAAAGGATCCAATCGAAACTCCAATGGCACAACATGTATGTTTAAGCATGTTTGCTCTTCTAAATTGCTCTGTTTATTTCAATTTCAATTGTGTATACAGTTGACTTCTCATATCGTGCACATTACTAGCATCATAACAGAGCCAATAGTGTTGTTGTACATGTTCACCCGTGGTACCCATCTGAAATCTTGTTGTGCCGTGTAGTTTCCCATACTTGTATTCTTTCAATTCTGCTTTGTCTTAAACTAATATGATTTGAACTATTTTGATTTGTCAAGACAATGCAGTGACCATAGGACATAGATATATGTTTGTTTGATGCTTTTATTATGTACTAGTCCCTCTGTTCCGAAATGTAGGTTGCTGGACCTTTTGCAGTGCAAACTTCGTCATGTTACGGAATTCTCGCACTTTCCGAAATTACCCCTCACTCCCCTCGCAGCCACTCGTTCACTCGCTCGCCTCTCTTCTCCCCGTTGCTCCCCTCGTTCCCCTCTCTTCTCTCTGTCGCTCTCCATAACTCCCCGCCGGCATCTCCCCGACTCCCCGTCACCGGTCTCTCCAAGATATCTCCCCATCGCTGCCACCTTTCTCCGCGTCCACACTGGGCGTCCATTCACGCCCCGCATCCAAGGTCAAATATTTATTTTTTTGCGCCGGCGATGAGCTTCTAGGTGATGGAGACGATGGATCTGCATGCGCCGGCACTCGATCTGGGCAAGCTAGGCACTGGATCTGTGCTCATCGGCACTGGATGCGGAGCAGTGGCCGAGCGGCGTATCTGGAGCGGCGCCGGAGCAACTGGCGGATCTGGAGCGGCTCGGTCGTCCTCACGGCTCTGGTACGTTGTCTCTTCTCCACGCCTCTTCTCTTCTCCATTTGCAGGAGTAGATGCTGTTAGAGTAGCAGTGCATCGATTTGGTTAATTAAAATTCGATGCAGTAGCTTGAAAATTCTGTTTGGTTGGTGTGATGCAGGCGCTTGTTGCTGTGCACTGATTTAGCAGTTACTTGTTAATGTTACTATGCATCAATTTGATTGGGGTGTAGAGCTCGGAGGCAGCCTGCGGAGATTGCTCGTCCAAAGGGTCGGACTCCAAGAAGAGGATAAGGCCCATCGAGGTATATACTGCCTGCTCTTCGTAGTGTGCTTCTCGCTTAAACTGTTTCCAGCTTCAGTACAGTACTTGAGTCAGGTGTTCAAGAACGAGCTTGTGTTTCATTCAGGCGGTTGGTGGAGGTGATCAGGTTTAGTCTTCCAACGTGGCCGCTGACTCCGCAAACGGGAGCGTCCATAGCAAAGATAAATGCAAGGAGAGCATCCCGACGACGGGGAGGACGACCGGCGGCAAGTCCAAGGGGAAGGGGGCCAAGGAGGGCTCCGAGAAGGAAGACTACATCCATGTCGCCACAGCCTCACTGAAAGGGTACACATATTTTGCTCATCACTTCTTCGTTTGATTAGCATGTAACTATGGATGCAGTATGTATGCATTTGTTGAGTACTCCATGGATGTTGAAACCATGGATGTTTTAACCCTTTGTGCAGCTGAGGAGGGAGAAGATCAGTGAGAGGAAGTAGCTTAAAATTAACTGAAACCATATGTGCTTGAGAGTAATTAAAATTAACTTGTGCTTGTGCAGCAGTGTCCTTTCTTCCTCTTATTTTTCAATAAAGTGTAGGAGCATAATTTTAACTATATTTTTTTTCTGTTAATTAAGATAAACTAAAACCGTTTCCTTTAATTAAGATAGACTGAATTAATATATACTGAGATTATCAATATAGACTTAATTTTACAGAAACTGAATTGGAATATAAGTAAACATGGTGTGCTGAATATTCGAATTATTCAGCTAGAGCAGGGTAGCAGCAGGAATAATCTGAATTTTTTACTGTTTCCAACATTTACTGTTTTCAAATAAACTGGAGTACAAACAAACTACTTACCCCCCCTCCCAAATCTCTGTGCAGACACATGTACCTGGATTTGCATTTTGTTGTCGCATACACCAGTTTGTCGCATACACCAGTCAATTGTAATGGCCACTTCGTTGGTTGGACTATAGTGGGTGGGATTGTAGCTTAACTTTTTGTTGCCAATATGAAGTTTTCCCTCTGATGGACCCTGTATGCTGTGTTCTACTCCATCTTATATATCCCTAGAGGTGAATCATATTCTGTCATTGTAGCAACAAATGTTGTCGATACAGTTGCAAGTTCATTGCAGCAGTGCAGTGTGGCAACAAATGTTGTGAGTAGATATTTTCTGTCAAGTCAAGCCCATCTTTCGTGTATGGCATCTTGTCAGCAGTGGTAATGCAGCATTTATTGTTTCCATGTTTTCAGAAATTGGGATCGTAATTTTTAATCACCTTCCAATCATTATTTTTGTACTGCTCTTACTTGATCCAAACATATTTACATAGAACTTGTTTGCTCGTTTTGGCACCCCTCATTTCATTTCATTTGGAAATGAAATGAAATGAAATATCTGCTAGGATTTCATTTGGTTCAAATGGAAATCCAATCACAAAAAACATGTTTGGCTGCCACATGGATTTCTGAATTGAAATGATTGATATGACATGTATAGCTGCCATTTTGGCATGAATGGAGTAATAGACTAACATCATCTTTAAAAGAGTAAAAATGGATTCATTCCATCATATGTTTTGTCTCCAAAATATGCCAGAGAGCAATAATAGGTCTAGTTTATGCAATTTTTCAGTATTAGAGGATTGATTCTTTCAAAATTATTACTCCAACATTTATTGTTTCTTTCCAAAATTTATGCAACTCACCTGCCCAACTTATTTGCCCTTTCCAAAATTTATTGAGTTTATTGATCCTTTCCAAAACTTATTGTTTCCAAAATTAGCAGTGGTGTATTAATTGTTTCCAAATCGATTGTTTTCAGGAATTCACCTGCCCAACTCCCGCGGCAGCGGCAGGGAAGGAGCAGCACCGGCGACCCTGGGCGGGGAAGGAGCAGCACCAGTGACCCTGGGCAGGGAAGGAGCAGCACCAGCTACCCTGGGCAGAGGATCTGCTCGAGTTACCTGAGCGCAGAGGATCAAGGACCTGGGCGGAGGTGGGGGCAGAGGACCTTGGCGGAGGTGGGGGCAGCGGGACCTGGGCAGAGGTGGAATACGATCCAAAGGCAGATGATTCAATTGTAGCGGGGGTAATAATGTCATTTCCCCGATTTTCACCTGGTCGGAATGATTTCGCCAATGACCTATATTTCGGGATGGAGGGAGTACTTGGCAATATAAGACTCGGTTGTTTAATCCCGTCCACTATACTACTGAACTGGTTCACCAAAATGAGTTTCATATACTACATGCTAAACCTGTTATGTGTCTGCTTGTTTCTTCTTTTAGAATGCTGACAGAATATTGGGGAAGAGTACCTTATTAAGCAATGGTAAAGGAAGTAATTCAGATAAGGTTCAGGATAGTGAGACATCCTTATTGGTCTCCATAAAAGCTGATAAAACAGTTAAGGAAAACTATCTTGATGACAGTGAGACAACCCCAAAGTCCTGTCTTGGTGTAGTGTTCGAGTTACTGGCCACTACCGCTCGCACAAGCTCCTCAAACTCACTGTGGGAATCAGTTCGATTTCTTGAGTCTCAACTACAAGCTGAAAGACATCGATCAGCTGTGCTGCGACAAGAAGCCGAAGGACTGCGGAAGTACCTGGAGAATTCAGATGCATACTTTCTGGTGCAACAACAAGCGCTGGAGGATTTAAGCGCCAAACAATAGAAAGCTAATAAGCTTGCTAAGTGTCTTGCCAGCATGGTGGATACCCAGGATATTGTTTCTTGAGCTCTTGTGAAGTCGTTTCAGTTCTGGACTTATTTTACTGCATCATTTATTTGCACTGGCCACCAACTTTGACAACCAGTGTATGTATTATGTAATATGCTGCTTTGTTCCCCATATTTGCACTGGTGGCGAACTTTGAGGCCAAGTGGTTGTAATATGTGTAATAGCCATAATAGCCTAGCATATATTGCTTGCTTATTTATTTCCTTGATGTCTTGTTTATTTTTTTGCTTGTAGTCAGTGCAGTTCTTTTCCACGGTTTGCTAGTGGCCGCAATAACCTATTTTTTAAAAACTAGGCCATAATAGCCATGGGCAACATGCAGACCATTATCACCAAGGCCTTCTACGTGTCGTAGAATCAATGGGCCTTTTATGGGACGTATGGTCGATTGGCCAAACATGGGCCAATAACGGACCGCATTGTGGGCCATAAACATGCTAGACTGGCAGCCGTCCATTCATGGGCCGACCATAACTGGCCTTTAAGAGGCCGACGAGTATAATAGGCTTAATTCCATTGACAGACATAACAGGTCGTTAATGGACCATATTTGATGACGCTATGAAAACAACCCAATGGGTCAATGTGCCACGAACGGGCCGACTTTAACCACAAGTTAAATTTGACCCACAAGAGGAAAAGGGCAGTAACGGACCGTAAGCTACAGAATGCAGCAAATCAGCCCAAGAATAAATGGGCCCTTAAAAGGCCTAAAGATAACACGGGATGAGAGCGGCCCAATGGAGTAATGGGCCGTTAATGGGTATGAAGCAATGTACTGTTCATTATGGGCCAGTTTCACTACGGGCCACTAATGGGCCAAGAGTTATAAAGGGCCTCATGTGGGCCGAAAGACGTCATGGGCCGTACATGGGCCGGAAGTTACAACGGGCTAGAATCATATTGGACGGCCCAGATGAAGCTAGTGGACCGAAATCGTAAAGGCCATGATGGGCCGTAAGTTATCCGGTCTGAATGGGCTATATGCGAGGAAGCCGTTAGCATGCTTTCGATGGCCGGCCCGTTATCCCTGGACCAAGTCAACCGGGCCAGCCTTTTGACCTGAATGGGCCACTATTGGGCCGCACCACGTGTTGACGTATCATTGGCGCCTCCTGTGCAGTGGTTGGTTGACATCTGTCTGCACATGGAGCCAACACGTGGTCCCTTCGGCCAATGAGAATTTTACACGTGGAAAATTCACATTGGTCCTCGCTGTTAGCGGCTTACCGGATCCAAAACCGGACCCGATAGCTTAACGGCGACCCGTTACAATGGATGCCACGTCTCGGTTACCTTTGACGAAAGCACTTCCATGACGCGCCATTTATCGCCATGGAAGCGAACACTTCTGTGATGATAATTTTGGTATTTTCACGGAACACTTCTATGATCGCACAGGTATGACTATCTTGATTCTGACATAAAATCGTCATGGATGTACATGCATGACAGAAAACGTGACCTACTATGACAAACACGTATTATCACGGAAGTGTTTTTTGTAGTGATGTCCCTAGTCAGCCTCTACATGACTAGCTCATTGATCAAAGGTGGCTATGATTTCCTAGCCATAGACATGAGTTGTCATTTGATAATGGGATCACATCATTAGGGGAATGATGTTATGGACAAGACCGAAACTATAAACGTAGCATATGATCGTGTCAAGTTTATTGCTATCGTTTTTTGCATGCCAAGTATATGTTCCTATGACCATGAGATCATGCAACTCACTAACACCGGAGGAATGCCTTGTGTGTACCAAACGTCGCAACGTAACTGGGTGACTATAAAGGTGCTCTACATGTATCTCTGAGGGTGTTTGTTGAGTTGGCATGGATCAAGAATGGGATTTGTCACTCCGTGTGACACAGAGGTATCTTAGGGCCCACTCGGTAATACAACTTCACAAGAAGCTTGCAAGAAATGTGACTAATGAGTTAGCCATGGGATCTTGTATTATGGAACGAGTAAAGAGACTTACCGGTAACTAGATTGAACTAGGTATGGAGATACCGACGATCTAATCTCGGGCAAGTAACATACAGATAGACAAAGGGAACTACATACGGGATTAGTTGAATCCTTGACATCGAGGTTCGACCGATAAAGATCTTCGTAGAATATGTAGGAACCAATATGGGCATCCAGGTCCCGCTATTGGTTATTGACCATAGAGGTGCCTCGGTCATGTCTACATTATTCACGAACCTGTAGAGTGTGCATGCTTAACGTTCGGTGACGCTGGAGTAGTATTAGGATATTCATGTTGGCGACCAAATGTTTTTCGGAGTCCTGGATGAGATCCCGGACATCACGAGGAGCTCCGGAATGGTCCAGAGGTAAATATTTATATATGGGAAGTCATATTTTGGCTACCGGAAAAGTTTCAGGCATTATCGGTATTGTACCGGGAGTGCCGAAAGGGATCCGGGGGTACACCTTCCCCGTGGGACCACATGAGCTGTAGGGGGTGCGCCTTGGCCTGTATGGGCCAAGGGTACCAGCCCGAAGAGGCCCATGCACCAAGATAGAGGAAAATAGGAAGAGTCCTAAGGGTGGAAGGCACCCCCGAGGTGCCTTGGGAGAAGAGCACTCCTCCCTAGGGCTGGCCGCACCACCTCCCTTGCAGGAGGGATCAAGGCTGCGCCCCAACCCTCCTCCTTGCCTCCTATAAATAGCGAGGGAGAGGTAGGGGTTGGACACACCAAATCCCACGCTTTGGTGGCAGCCCTACCTATCCCGAAACCCCATTTTGTCCTCATATCGCATCTATGGTACCGCTTGGCGAATCCCTGCTGGGATTGCACGACCACCATCTCCACCACGCCGTCGTGTTGGTTGAGATCCCATCTACTTATCCTCTCTTGCTTGCTGGATCAAGAAGGAGGAGACGTCATCGAGCTGTGCATGTGCTGAACGCATAGGTGTCGTCCGTTCGGCACTAGATCGGAGTTCGCGGGACGGATCGTGAAGACGTACCACTACATCAACCGCGTTCTTTAACGCTTCCGCTTAGCGATCTACAAGGGTATGTGGATCCACCTATCCTCTCATAGATGGGCATCTCCTAGATTGGTTCTTGGGTGTTTTAGGAAAAAAAATGTTTCCCATGCAACGTTCCCGAACAATATCTTGGATCTGTGTGCCAAGAAATATTTTCGATCCCTAGCGGTGCTTCATAAAGAAACAAGACTCTACTACTTCGAGGAACCTGCGGTGGCGAAGGTGGCTGAAAGAGCGGTACATAATTACCCTATACAACCACACTTTCCATCATATATATGTTTAGGCGTAGCTTCTAAATGATACTAGTTTGTTCATGCAGGAAATTTTTACCGAAAACACACCAAGCTCTGAAGAGTCGCCGGATGCCCGAAGGTGGTCATCTGACCCAATTCTGTACGCCCTCCAAAGGAAGAGAGATCCCTCACGAGTTCGTAACCTCGACACCAGCAATACC
>LR738716.1:137023881-137034900 GCA_902687465.1 Secale cereale
TCTGGTAAGGTGGCGGTGTAGGTCCCGGTAAAGCTTGGTATTCCTATGTTCAGGTACCTAGTGACTTCCTTCAAGTGTCTTCCAAAAGGTGTGTCTTCATCCGGTTGGTGAACTTGTTCCTTGGGTCCACCATCCTAAAGAAATAGAAAAATGGAGAGAAGTCAGAAATGAGTAGAGAAGAGTGATCTAGGGTCTGTCTTAGTGGTCGTGTCCTACAATCAGCGTGTGCTCTGATACCATCTTGTAGCGACCACGATCCGAATGGACCGAAGTCTCTGTGTTCTGTGTCATCCCTGGATCGGTAATGCTGACACACACAGTACTTGAAGGATTTATAACAGAGTGGGAATCACACACTTATTACATCGAATGTCTCCAATGAGAACTTAATACAAAAATCTATGGCTTAAGGCCATCTAACAAAATAACAGCGGAAGGCTTGGAAGATAAGTGAGTCCATCAACTCCAACGGCATAGCTGAGTGCATGACAAACGACCTAGAACGTCTTATTCCTCGTCTGAAAAGTCTGCGACATAATATGTTGTAGCCCGAAAATGGGTCAGCACATGGAATATGCTGGCAAGATAACACAGAAGATGCAAGTAACAGAATAAAGGCTACTATATGCATATTTGGCTGGTGGAGGCTCTAAGTTTAAAGTTTTTGCGTAAAGCCAATTTTTCCCTACAACAAAGGAATAGATTTTATTTTAACTATTATGGTAGTTGAAAATCATTGAGAAGGTACCTCCAACTCAATCCCAATTAAAAGTTATCATTAACCCAACAAATTAAGTTATAGAGTGATGAGATCAACCAATAATTCAAGTACCAGATACTCAAGATGTCCATAATCGGGGACACGGCTAATCATGATCAGTTTGTACACTCTCAGAGGTTTGTGCACTTTTCCCACAAGACATGATCGCCTCCGTTTGGTTTCTCGCACTACATGGTGTTTTAGAAATGGATGACCGAGACACAGTCTTTTCGAAGAGGTCCCCTTAACCGAATAGATAGGACGATACAACTACAATCCCTCTACATCTGCTAGCCCATCACGGAAAGGTTTCCCACAACTTACTCAACTATGCCAGAGCCCATATTGGCATGTGGCTGCACACGGAAGTTTCTAGCATGAATAGTTTTATGATCCCTTTGAGCCTGGGTGGCATTCCATAGGAAAAATCACACGGAACCTCTAGATTTCCTAGGACAACACTGGATTCTCCAGGTGCCCTGCAACCAATCCACCCAGATGTGTATTCAAGTAGCCACCTTAAGTTGAATCCTTAATTAACAACTCACATCTGTCATCGATTTCACTCAAACCCAAACCACGTCTACGAGCATAGCATAGCAACCTAAGCAAACGTAGAAGTAACTCCCAAGGGTTTGAAAATAATGCAGGTAATAGGTTCTACCACAATCTACTTCCTAGTCCCACAAGTTAAGAGATCCTACTGATGCAATGTGTGAGGGTTTGATCTAATGCATAAAAACGGGGTAATAAAAGGTATGATCAAAGTGTTACTTGCCTTGCTGACGATTCGCAAAACCTAGAGACTCGTAGTAGCACGCTTCACCGTCCGGGTATTCTATCGCAAGAAAACAATAGCATACATAAGCAAACAAGCAAAGATGCACAAACAAAACTCCAAAAGATAAGATCTAACCAGAAGGTTCAACTTAAGAACTCCGGTTTGCAAAAAGAATCAAACCGAAAGAAGTAACGAAACTCAAACTGCGGAAGAAACGAGCTCCGGTTACTAATTGATCTAAAGTCAAATTTTACAGTAGCCAAAACTTTGTTCAAGATGGTTAAACGGAAAGAGGGCGTCGAGACGAAGATTTGGGATTTTGAATCACCTGATTCTGACTCTAGAGCGAAAAGAAACACGAAAAACAAGATCAGGGCAGAAATCGCGATCGAAATAATCGCGGATAAAAAACCCCGAAAAAGAAAAACCGACGAACAGGCTAACGAACGAACGTTCGCTGTCTGCGGCTAACGGACGAACAACGTTCGCTAAAACGAACGTACGGACGAACGTCCGCTAAATAACTAAAACGGAGAAAAACTGATCTAAATCAAAAAAACGGATCTAGGGTTTTTCAAAAAAACGATTGGCTCTTTAGGAAAAACCGACGACGGCGGCGGTGAACTCTGGCGGACGGCGGTGGCGGGTCCGGCGGCAACGGGCGGCGGCGGCAGCGTGCGGCGGCGGCGGCGGCGGTGTGCGGCGGCGCAAGGCGGCGGCTTAGGGTTTTGGGGGCGGCGGCGCGAGGCAGGGTGGGGCGCTAGCGGGCCGGGGTCGCGACTTATAAAGGCCAGAGTCCTGGCCACTTACGGCTCGGAGTCGGTTCGTCTTTTTTTTAAAGAGTCATGTTGTAGCAAAACTAACAAAAGAAAAACTAAACGGACTCCAAAAATCCCGATATAAATTTTCCCCGTCCTCTAATAATATTTAGGACAAAGTGAACATTTTTCCCGGACCTAAATGCAATTTTGAAAAATGCGCATTTTTCCTATGCAAATAAAATCGCAAATAAATCTAGAAAAAAATACCAAAAGTGATTTTAACATTTTTCCTCCAATATTTCTGTTATTTTGGAGAAGTCATATTATCTCCGCTCACATATTGTATTTAGAAGTATTTTTAGGAGAGAAAACTAATTAAAACCAACACTGTCCTCGTACCGGTATTCGAGTGAACTCAAATACGAAAACGGTAGAATTCCCAACTCTCTCCGTAGGTCCTTGAGTTGCTTAGAATTTCGGGGATCGCCACAAACAAAAATGCAAAAACATGCAATGCAATATGATCTATGTATAACATTCCAAATTGATAATTTGGGATGTTACAATAAGAGAGAAAAGGCATAAGTATTGTGACATAACGTGTAATAACAACCCATAGTGCAATAAATATCAATATAAAAGCATACGGCAAAATGGACATATCAACTCCCCCAAGTTTAGACCTTGCTTGTCCTCAAGCGAAAGTCCATATCGAAAAATATGTCCACATGTTTAGAGATAGAGGTGTCGATAAAAATAAAATACGGACAAGAGGGCATCATGACCGTTCTTATAACAGCAACTCATATATATATTGTGTCATAAGATTCTTATGCTAAAGTAACAATCTATTCACAATGTTAGGTATGAATCAGAAACTTCAATGAAAACCAACAAACTAAGATCTGAGACACTGAAGCAATTGCAATTTATCATAACACCGGAAAGAGTCAATATAAGAGCTTTTCAGCAAGTCCACATACTCAACTATCATCTAGTCTTTCAAAATTGCTCACACTCACGCAATACTTATAGGTATGGAGTTTTAATCGGACACAGAGAAAGATAGGGGCTTATGGTATTGCCTCCCAACCTTTTAGCTCAAGGGTAATGTCAATAGTAATAGACCATGATAACTTACATCCAATTGGGTATATATGTCAGGATCTTTCGAACACAATGTTCTTGCCAAAGGATAAAATGTAAAAAGAAAGGTGATTTTCACCTTGACTCTTATAAGGCAGGAATAATAGATAGGCCCTTCGCAGAGGGAAGCAGAGGTTGTCGTGTGCTTTTATGGTTGAATGCGCAAAGTCTTAGCGCAAAAGAACGTCACTTTATATTGCCACTTGTGATAGGGACCTTTATTATGCAGCCCGTCGCTTTTATTACTTTCATATCACAAGATCGTATAAAGCTTATTTCCTCCACACTAATAAATCATACATATTTTAGAGAGTTTGCAACCATGACAACTTACTTGAAGGATCTTACTCAATCCATAGGTAGGTATGGTGGACTCTCATGGCAAAACTGGGTTTAAGGATGTATGGAAGCACAAGTAGTATCTCTACTTGGTGCAAGGAGTTTTGGCAAGCATGAGGGGGAAAGGTAAGCTCAACATGTTGGATGATCCATGACAATATACTTTATTTTGGATATAAGAAAACATAACCCATTATGTTGTCTTCCTTGTCCAACATCAACTCTTTAGCATGCCATATTTTAATGAGTGTTCACAATCATAAAAGATGTCCAAGATAGTATATTTGTATGTGAAACCTCTATTTCTTTATTACTTCCTATTAATTGCAACGATGACCAAAACTTGGTTTGTCAATTCTCAACAACTTTTATTCATCATACTCTTTATATGTGAAGTCATTACCTTTCATAAGATCAATATGATCTCTTTGATACTTTTTATATTTTCTTTTATTCTCTCATGACCATAGCGGGGAAATCAAGCCCTTGACTCAACACTAATATTTATTATATAGCTCACGGACTCGATTACAAAGGTAAAGATCATAAAGCAAAAGCTCACAACTAGATCATGATAACTTTATTCTACTAGATCAAGATACTACCAAAAGGATCGAACTAAGAAAAACGGTAAAGATAGGAGTGTGATGGTGATACGATACTGGGGCAACTCCCCCAAGCTTGGCAGTTGCCAAGGGGGGTGCCCATACCCATATGATTATGTCTCCTTCTTCGGGGTGGTGACGATGGGGTTGGAAGAAGTGATGACGGGTCATCATACATCGAGCGTAGGAGATCCTCCAACTTGCGGATTATACCCTTGAGTGCAGCGATATGCTCCATCAGCAAAATATTTTCACTTGTGAGATACTTGTTTTGTATTTGAGCTAACTGAGTCATCTTGAAAGCTTGAATCACTGTTGATGTAAAAAGGTTTGGAAGGGGTTGAAGGATGTCTTCTTCTCTTGTTGCCGGAGCCTGATCTTCCATAGCCTTCTTGATCCTATTCTCCTTGTTGATCTCCTCGGGTTCTTCCCTCTTCAGCTCTGTCTTCATTAGCCAAGCATCGTTGCCCTCATTGTTGGAGGAGGACGACATGATGCCTGGCCTTGTCAACCCTAGCAGAAAATAGCTCGAAACAAGAACAAAGGATTTTTGCGTGATACAGTGGTCAAAACCTTCGGGAGAATATATAGTGAATTTTTACCGACCAAAAGAAGTAACGTGCAAGAAATCAGAGTCCGGGAGGCACACGAGGTGCCCACGAGGGAGGAGGGCGCGCCCTCCACCCTCATGGACGCATCGTGTCCTTTCCGGACTGCCTCTTATTTTTCTGTTTTTCTAAATATTCCAAAACGGTGAAAAATTGTCATTAGAACTGTTTTGGAGTCGGTGTACTTACCGTACCACATACTTCTTCCTTTTCGGAGTCTGAATCGTTCTGGAAAGTGTCCCTTATGTATTCCTCCGGGGTTACGGTTTCAATAACATTGGTTTCAACATTTATAGGATTACCGGAGATATAATGTTTGATTATTTGACCGTTCACCACCTTCAGATTCGTGCCTTCAAAGTTGTCGAGAACGTAAGGACTTCCCATTTGGAGAGAAGTTTTCCTGCAAAAAATCTTAAACGAGAGTTGTATAGCAAAATTTAATCACCTACGTTAAACTCATGCTTTTGTATCATTTTGTCATGCCATGTTTTAACCTTTTCTTTAAACAGCTTGGCATTCTCATAAGCTTGGGTTCTCCCTTCATCAAGTGAGCTAATGTCAAATAACCTCTTCTCACCGGCAAGTTTGAAATCATAATTGAGCTCTTTAAAAGACCAATATGCCTTGTGTTCTAGCTCAAGAGGTAAGTGACATGCTTTTCCATAAACCAATTTATATGGAGACATACCCATATGATTTTTGTATGCAGTTCTATAGGCCCATAATGCATCATCAAGTTTCTTGGACCAATTCTTTCTAGACCTATTAACTGTCTTTTGCAAAATTAATTTCAGCTCTCTGTTACTTAGTTCTACTTGAGCACTAGACTGTGGGTGATAAGGGGATGCAATTCTATTGTTAACATCATACTTAGCAAGCATTTTACGGAACGCACCATGAATAAAGTGTGAACCACCATCAGTCATTAAGTATCTAGGGACTCCAAACCTCAGAAAAATAACTTCCTTAAGCATCTTAATAGAGATGTTGTGATCAACACTACTAGTTGGAATAGCTTCTACCCAATTAGTATTGTAATCAACAGCAACTAAAATATGTGTGTACCCATTAGAGGAAGGAAACAGTCCCATATAATCAAAGCCCCAAACATCAAATGGTTCAATAGCAAGTGAATAATTCATAGGAATTTCTTGACGTCTACTAATATTACCAATTGTTTGACATTCATCACAAGATAAGACAAACTTACGAGCATCCTTGAAGAGAGTAGGCCAATAAAAACCAGATTGCAATACCTTATGTGCAGTTCTATCTCCAGCATGGTGTCCCCCATAAGCTTTGGAGTGGCACTTGCGTAGGATCTGTTCCTGTTCATGCTCAGGTACACAACATCTAATAATACCATCTACTCCTTCTTTATAAATGTGTGGATCATTCCAGAAGTAATGTCTCAAATCATAGAAGAACCTTTTCTTTTGCTGGTATGTGAAACTAGGTGGTATAAACTTAGCAACAATTTAATTAGCATAATCCACATACCATGGAGCAGTACGAGAAGTATTTATGACAACTAATTGTTCATCAGGAAAGCTATCATCAATAGGTTGCGGGTCATCAAGAATATTCTCTAGCCTAGACAAGTTGTCTGCAACGGGGTTCTTTGCTCCCTTTCTATCAATAATATGCAAATCAAATTCTTGCAGCAGGAGAACCCATCTAATAAGTCTAGGTTTAGCATCTTTCTTTTCCATGAGGTATTTGATAGCAACATGATCGGTGTGAATAGTTACTTTAGAGTCAACAATATGAGGCCTAAACTTATCACATGCAAATACAACTGCTAAATATTCTTTCTCAGTAGTAGCATAATTTCTCTGGGCACTGTCTATAGTTTTACTAGCATATTGGATAACATTCAATTTTTTATCAACTCTTTGTCCTAGAATAGCACCTACAGCATAATCACTAGCATCGCACATAATCTCAAAGGGTAAATTCCAGTCAGGAGGCTGGACAATAGGTGCAGAGATCAATGCTTTCTTAAGTATTTCAAATGCTTCTACACAATCATCATCAAAGACAAAAGGAACATATTTTTGTAAGAGATTAGTCAGAGGCATGTAGATTTTGGAGAAGTCCTTAATGAACCTCCTATAAAACCCGGCATGACCAAGGAAACTTCTTATACCTTTGATGTCCTTGGGACACGGCATCTTTTCAATAGCATCAACTTTAGCCTTGTCAACTTCAATACCTCTTTCAGAAATTTTATGTCCTAAGACAATGCCTTCATTAACCATACAGTGGCACTTCTCCCAATTCAAGACAAGATTAGTGTCTTCACATCTCTGCAAAACTCGATCAAGGTTGCTCAAGAAATCATCAAAAGAAGTTCCGTAAACGGAAAAACCATCCATGAAAACCTCAACAATCTTTTCACAAAAATCAGAGAATATAGCCATCATGCATCTTTGAAAGGTAGCAGGTGCATTACATAGACCAAAAGGCATACGTCTATAAGCAAAGGTACCGAAAGGACAAGTAAACGTGGTCTTTTCTTGATCCCCTTTTGACACAGGTATTTGAGAGAAACCAGAATAACCATCTAGGAAGCAAAAATGTGTGTGTTTGGATAACCTTTCTAGCATTTGATCAATAAAAGGAAAAGGGTAATGATCTTTCTTAGTAGCTTTATTTAATTTGCGGAAATCAATTACCATCATATAACCTGTAACAATTCTTTGCGGGATCAATTCATCTTTATCATTAGGAACAACAATCATACCTCCCTTCTTAGGGACACAATGGAAAGGACTTACCCACTGGCTATCAACAACTGGATAGATTATACCTGCCTCTAGAAGCTTTAGTATTTCCTTCCTTACCACTTCTTTCATCTTAGGATTTAACCGTCGTTGATGATCGATAACCGGTTTCGTGTCCTCTTCCAACTTTATCTTGTGTTGGCATAGAGTTGGACTAATGCCCTTAAGAGCATCTAGAGTATATCTGATAGCAGCACGGTGCTTCTTCAGAGTTTATAATAATTTTCCTTCTTCCTGTTTTCAAAGGTTAGCACTAATAATAACAGGATGTATCTTCTTTTCATCGAGATAAACATACTTAAGAGTATCAGGTAAAGGTTTAAGTTCAAACACGGGATCACCCATGGGTGGAGGAGGATCCCCTAGAATTTTAACAGGCAAGTTGTTTTTCAATAAGGGTCCCTGCTTAATAAATATTTCGTCTATTTCCCTTCTCTCATTCATATACATATCATTTTCATGGTCTAGCAGATATTCTTCTAAAGGATCTTTAGGAGGCATGACAATAGAAGCAAGACCAATAATTTCATCCTTACCAGGCAATTCTTTACCATGGGGTTGTCTACGAAATTTAGCAAAGTTAAAATCATGAGACATATCCGCTAAACCAACAGTAACAATATCTTTTACGCAGTCTATCTTAGCATTAACAGTATTCAAGAAGGGTCTACCAAATATAATGGGACAAAAACTATCTTGTGGGGAACCAAGAACAAGAAAATCAGTAGGGTATTTAACTTTCCCACACAAGACTTCAACATCTCTAACAATCCCCATTGGTGAAATAGTGTCTATATTAGCAAGCTTAATAGTAACATCAATCCCCTCTAACTCAGTGGGTGCAATATCATGCATAATTTCTTTATATAAGGAATGAGCTATTACATTCGCACTAGCACCTACGTCACATAAACCATGATAGCAGTGTTCTCCTATTTTAGCATAAATAACAGGCATGCCTACAATAGGTCTATGTTTATTCCTAGTATCGGGTTTGGATATTCTAGCAGCTTCCTTTTGGAGGTAAATAACATGTCCATCTAAATTTTAAACCAAGAGATCTTTAACCATAGCAAAACTAGGTTCAACTTTAATTTGCTCAGAGGGTGTAGGTGTTCTAGTATTAATCTTATGAATCACAGTTGAAGCTTTAGCATGATCCTTTATCCTAACAGGGAAATGCAGTTTCTCAATATAGGCAGTAGGAACAATAGGATCAGCATTATAAGTGATAGTCTTTTCTTCAACTTTAACAGGTTCAACTACTTTTACTTCAATGGGAGGATGGTATTTAAACCACTTCTCCTTAGGGAAGTCAACATAAGTAGCAAATGATTCACAGAAAGAAGCTACTATCTCACAGTCAAGTCCATATTTAGTGCTAAATTCACAGAAAATATCGGTATCCATAAAAGCTTTAACACAATCAAACTTAGGGGTCATACCTGACTCCTTACCTTTGTCGAGATTCCAATCTTCAGAGTTGTGTTTAATTCTTTCCAATAAATCCCATTTGAATTCAATAGTCTTCATCATAAAAGAACCCATACAAGAATTATCGAGCATGGAGCGATTATTGAGAGAAAGCCGAGCATAAATTTTTTGAATGATCATTTCTCTTGAGAGCTCATGATTGGGGCATGAATATAACATTGACTTAAGCCTCCCCCAAGCTTGAGCGATACTTTCTCCTTCACGAGGCCAAAATTTATATATATAATTACGATCACGATGAACCTGATGCATAGGATAGAACTTCTAATGAAATTCCAACTTCAATCGATTGTAGTTCCGTGATCCAATATCATCGCATAGCCTAAACCATGTCAATGCATCTCCCTTCAAAGATAAAGGGAAGACCTTCTTCTTGATAACATCCTCGGGCATACCTGCAAGCTTAAATAATCCACATACTTTATCCACATAGATTAGGTGTAAATCGGGATGCAGTATTCCATCTCCTGTAAAGGGATTATCTAGCAGTTTCTCTATCATACCCGAAGGAATTTCAAAGCAAACATTTTCAGTAGGTTCAGTAGGTTGAGGAGCAACTCTTTGCTCTTCTGGTCGGGGTGAAGATACCCCGTACAAGCCCCTCAAAGGATTATGAGCCATACTAACGAGTAACAGTAAATTTTAGCACACTATATAAATTTTTCCTTACCTAATTCCACTTGCCAAAGGCGCTTCCCTCCCCAGCAACGGCACCAGAAAAGAGTCTTGATGACCCACAAGTGTAGGGGATCTATCGTAGTCCTTTCGATAAGTAAGACTGTTGAACCCAGCGAGGAGCAGAAGGAAATGATAGGCAGTTTTCAGTAAGGTATTTTCTGCAAGCACTGAAATTATCGGTAACAGATAGTTTTGTAATATGGTAATTGATAGCAAGTGACAAATAGTAAAAGTATATAAGGTGCAGCAAGATGGCCCAATCCTTTTTGTAGCAAAGGACAAGCCTGGACAAACTCTTATATGAAGGAAAGCGCTCCCGAGGACACATGGTAATTATCGTTAAGCCAGTTTTCATCACGTTCATATGATTCGCGTTTAGTACTTTGATAATTTGGTATGTGGGTGGACCGGTGCTTCGGTGCTGCCCTTACTTGGACAAGCATCCCACTTATGATTAACCTCTATTGCAAGCATCCGCAACTACAAAAGAAGTATTAAGGTAAACCTAACCATAGCATGAAACATATAGATCCAAATCAGTCCCTTACGAAGCAACACATAAACTAGGGTTAAAGCTTCTGTCACTCTAGCAACCCATCATCTACTTATTACTTCCCAATGCCTTCCTCTAGGCCCAAACAATGGTGAAGTGTCATGTAGTCAACGTTCACATGAAACCACTAGAGGAGAGACAACATACATCTCATCAAAATATCGAACGAATACCAAATTCACATGACTACTTATAACAAGACTTCTCCCATGTCCTCGGGAACAAACGTAACTACTCACAAGAAATAATATTTTTCATGATCAGAGGGTATTAACATGCATAATGGATCTGAACATATGATCTTCCACCAAGTAAACCAACTAGCATCAACTACAAGGAGTAATCAACACTACTAGCAACCTACAGGTACCAATCTGAGGTTTTGATACAAAGATTGGATACAAGAGAAGAACTAGGGTTTGAGAGGAGATGGTGCTGGTGAAGATGTTGATGAAGATAACCCTCCCCAAGATGGGAGAGTTGTTGGTGATGACAGCGGTAACGA
>LR738716.1:137095430-137107285 GCA_902687465.1 Secale cereale
AGCAGGATAGGCATGGGCGAAAGGATTCGGAAAACTTTCCAAGTTTTGGCCCGTGGGTATATATATCCAGACTCTACCGGTGTGACCGAGTGGAACAACCCAGTGGCACCGAGATGCAAAACTGCCAGTAGCTGCTGCAACTCGGTGATACCGAAATGTTCTAATTGGTTGCACCGAGATTAAAAACCTAGATCAACTTAGTGAGCTCGGTGTGACCGAAAGGAAATAATCGGTCAGACCAAAATGCACTAAGAGGTTTTGGAAGTTTAAGTCCATGACGAATCGGAGACTCCAAGTGCTCCCCACTTAGAGTGGTTCAAATCTGACTTGATCAAACTTTGTGATGTAGCATGAATAGAGTTTGAGACAAGAAAAACATAGATAGCTAGAGGGGGTTCTTAGGCATTCTTGTCCATCCATTTCGCAAAATAAGAAAGCCAAACAATCAAAGCAACAAATGGATCTCCTCGAATGGGAAATATGCACTCAACATGCTCACACAATAAGATAGCAAATGGAATATGTGTCAAAGCATGCACAACCATTCTAGCATCTAGCAAGCAATTGGCGATGACTAGGTCAACTATATATGAGTATATTGACTTAGGAGTCAAAAGAGAACTTTTGATCTTAAGTCATACTCATCGTTTAAGTTCAAGTGGGGTTACCACTTTTACATAAAGCATTGTTGTGTTCACACCCTTGGAGTGGCTTTAGCTCAATTTTTAGGGTAAAGCTCCCCCTAGATGTGATATCCCCCCCCCCCCAAAGAAGGATGAACTAACCTTGAGTTTTGTCGACGATGACTTCATGTAGGTGTTGAAGATGTAGATGCTCAATGTTGATGTAGATCATTTGGAGCAATCCATTGGAGTGAGTTGCACTTTCAATACCTACATGGGTTAGTCCCACAAGGAACATGCAAAGATATCCATGGTCATAGAGTGAATTGCATACAAGATGATGTCCATGAAAGCATTATGTTACATTGTCCCTTGCCTTACTAACAAGAGGGTTTGTGACTCCTTGAACTAGTGCAAGATGTGAAGGTTGATTGCACTTGTCCTTGCCAATATGAATAAGAGTGAAGTATGTTGGCGGAGTCACCCTCAAGAACACTCTAGTTCTTCTTCTTCAGGATCCACACCATCTTGATGGGAATACTTGGAGTTGTAGATGTACTTGATGAAGTAGAACTTGATGTAGTCTTGGGAACCCACTTGACCAAGGCCTTAGGAGCTTCTTAAAATGCATCAATCTCTTCTTGAAGCTTGTCATTGCCCTTTAGCTTGTGGTCTTGTGGTGGAAGATCATCTTGGGCTTGTGTCCCCTCCAAGGAAGTAGGATAATACTTCTCTTGTTGAGGAACAAACTTTATCTTGGGGTATTGATCTTCTTCCCACTCAACTCCATTGGCATTGAACTTTCATTCAAAACCAACACCTTGATTCTTCCGGTGCCTTCCCTGCTTGCATACAATTTCCTTGAATTGCTTAATTCCGGCAAGGCTCTTATAAACACCTTTCTCTATAATTTCCTTCAATAAGCTATTTTCTTGCTCAAGTGTAACTTGGCTAAGAGAATCATTAGTGGAATCAAGAGAACTACTAGAAGCAACAACATTGGTTTTATCATGATTATTGTTACTACTAGAGGAAGAATCTTTCTTGTTCTTATTGCTAGATTTTACTTGTGGCATGTAAGTAGACAAGAGTAAACGCTTGGCAATGTAAGAAGAACTTTTCTTATGAAGATCATCATAGATTGCGTTTAAGAACTCATGCTCTTGCTCTAGATTGAGCTTTTCAAAGCGTAGCTTCTCATGAGTCCTCAAAAGTTCTCGATGATCCTCTAAGGTAGTTTCATGAGCTAACTTCAGAGTGTTTAATTCCTTAGTTAGACACTCAATCTTCTCCTTATCATTGTCATTCGTTTTATGTTGATTAGCATGATTAATAGCAATTTCAACATAGTTTTCATAACTATTGCTTCCAACAAGTAAATCATCATCTCCTAGCAAATCATCTTCATCACTATTGAAATCAAGATATTCGGGGTGTGATACCTTAGGGCCTTCAGCCATGAAGCATCTTCCAATTCCTTCATTTGGTGAGTCAAATATGTCGTAGGAGTTGGATGACACAAGAGCAATTCCGGCAACACCTTCATCTTGAGTATCTTCTGAGTTGGAGTGATAGCTTCTCTCGGAGTAGTTATCGGAGTTGGAACCAGATACCCATTCACCAACATGAGCTTGATGTGTTCGTCTTGTATAGCTCCTTGATGATTTGTCCTTCCTTTCCGAATCCTTGCTTCTAAGAGATGGTCTTCGTTCATAACAATCATCTCTACTCCTTCTCTCTCTTGGTCGTGAATCTTCTCTTCTACTTCTCCTTTTAGGTGAGTCTTCTCTTCTTTTGTGTGGAGTCGTACACTCATTTGAGTAGTGTCTGGGTCTCCAAAAATTGTAGGAATTGCGTTCACAACTAGAAGTTCTTTTGTCATTGTAGGACCTTGACTTGGAACTTCTCTCTTTGCTTCTACTCTTGTAGAACTTGTTGAAGTTCTTCACCATTAAGCTCATTTCTTCATTGAAGACATGTTTCTCACTTGATGATGTAGGAGCATCACATGAAGCTTTGTAAGCACCACTAGACTTGTTGTGAAGCTCTTCATTATCCTTAAGTGACATCTCATGCGCAACAATTCTACCAATGACTTCCGTTGGCTTGAGATATTTGTAATTGGGCATCATTTGGATCAATGTGCACACGGTGTCATATTTTCCATGCAAGGGTCTTAGGATTTTATGGATGAATAATATGTCGGTCATTTCTTTGCTTCCTAAGTAGGCTATCTCATTTGTGATGAGTGCAAGCCTAGAGTACATTACAACGACACCATTACCATCCTTCAGTTAGAACATGTCAAGTTGACTTTGAAGCACATCCAACTTTGATTCCTTGACGGAGTTGGTACCTTCGCGCATATCAATCAAAGTATCCCAAATTTCCTTTGCATTCTCAAGACGGCTGATATGTCTCCAACATATCTATCATTTTTGCTCGTTCCTTGCTGTTATATTACAAATCTTGGATGTTTTATAATCATTTCATGTCATTTTATATCGTTTTTTGGTACTAACCTATTGACATAGTGCCAAGTGCTAGTTGTTGTTTTCTGCATGTTTTTTACATCGCAGGAAATCAATATCAAACGGAGTCCAAATGTCTCGAAACTTCACGGAGAATTTTTATGGACCAGAAGGAACGTAATGGGCCCTGGCTGCGCCTATGGGGTGCCCCGAGGGGGACAACCCACCAGGGCGCTCCAGGAGGCCCAAGCGTGCCCTGGTGGGTTGTGCCCACCTCGGGTGCCCCCTGGACTGCCTCTTTGCTCTATAAATACCCCAATATTCTGAAAACCCTAGGGGAGTCGACGAAATATTCATCCAGCCACCGTAGAGTCCAGAACCACTAGATCCAATCTAGACACCATCTCGGATGAGGTTAACCACCTCCATTGGTGCCCCTCCGATGATGCATGAGTAGTTCTTTATAGACCTTTGAGTCCATAGTTAGTAGCTAGATGGCTTCCTCTCTCTCGCTGAATTCTCAATACAATGGTCTCTTAGAGATCCATATGATGTAACTCTTTTTGCGGTGTGTTTGTTGGGATTTGATGAACTTTGAGTTTATGATCAGATCTATCTTTTTATATCCATGTAAGTATTTGAGTTTCTTTGATCTCTTTTATGCATGATTGATTATAGCCTCGTATTTCTTCTCCAATATTTGGGTTTTGTTTGGCCAACTTGAGCTATTTATCTTGCAATGGGAAGAGGTGCTTTGTAGTGGGTTCGATCTTACGGTGCTTGATCCCAATGACAGAAAGGGAACCGACACGTATGTATCGTTGCTACTAAGGATAAAATGACGGGGTCTATTTCTACATAAATAAATCTTGTCTACATCATGTCATCGTTCTTATTGCATTACTCCGTTTCTCCATGAACTTTAATACACTAGATGCATGTTGGATAGCGGTCGATGTCTGTAGTAATAGTAGTAGATGCATGCAGGAGTCGGTCTACTAATCTTGGACGTGATGACTATATAATGATCATTGCCTGGATATCGTCATGAGTATTTGTAGTTCTATCAATTGCCCAACAGTAATTTGTTTACCCATCGTTTGCTATTTTTCTCGAGAGAAGCCACTAGTGAAACCTACGACCCCCAGGTCTTCTTCCACATATTATTTGCCTTTGAGATCTATTTGCTTTTGCTTTTATTTTCATATCTATATTATTAAAACCCAACAATACCTCGCTGAATTTTATTTCCCGTTTATCCATTTACAATTATCAGTCTATCTCTTTACCAATTCGTTACCCAAAAAGGGATTGACAACCCCTTTAACACGTGGGTTGCGAGAAGTTGTTATTTGTGTGCAGGTGTTGTTTACGTTGTGTTGTTTGGTTCTCCTACTGGTTCGATAACCTTGGTCTCATCACTGAGGGAAATACCTACCACTGCTATACTACATCATCCCTTCCTCTTTGGGCCAATACCGATGTAGCTCTAGCAGACATCAACGGCTGATTTTGTTGAATTCTTCGGGACACAATCCATTGAAGAGGATATGGCAAGCTTGAGCATTGTATTGCAACATCTTCAATTCTTCAGCAGAGGCTTCATGATTTGGTTCCTTCCCATCGAAGAATTCACCTTGCAAACTAATATACACAATAACCCAAATGGTTGGGTTATGTCTAAGAATATGCATTTTCATCTTATGCTTCCAACTAGCAAAAGTTGTACCATCAAAGTAAGGACCTCTACGGTCGTAACTTCCCTCACTAGACGCCATACTCTCCTAGGTTGTGAAACCAAGGCTATGATCACCAAAGCTATGAAAATCAAGGCAAATGGAGACAAAAGCTCTGATACCACTTGTAGGATCAAAAGTATGTCTAGAGGGAGGTGATTAGACTACTTGACCAAATAAAAACTTAGCCTTTTCCCAATTTTAAGTTTTGACAGTTTTTAGCAATTTAGCACAAGTCAAGCAATCTTCCTACACATGAAGTTCTAGAGTTGTGGTAGCGGAAAGTAAATCATTGCGTATGAAGGTAAAGGGAGGGGTTTGGAGAGTGCAAATGCAAGTGGAGACACAGATGTTTTTTGCGTGGTTCCGATAGGTGGTGCTATCGTACATCCACGTTGATGAAGACTTCAACCCACGAAGGGTAACGGCTCCACGAGTCCACGGAGGCTAGCTAGCTCTGTTCAATTGCTGAACTTGCTCGATTAAGAAGTGTGGGTGTGCTGTAGTCTCCTTTGTGTACCCAAATTATGCAATGACGTGGATGACCACAGTAACCAGGGAAATTCGAACCAAAATTTTTGACGTTCAAACTCATCACACATGGTTTGAGCTATCTGAATTGGTTTTTGATGTTCACATATCACACAGAGTGCTGAGATAGGGGCCGTGTCTGATGATACTTTGCGCGCCAGGTTTTCGCTGAACCGATTCAAAAAAATTGGCTTCCGCGAAAATATCTACCTCCCCGCCCTCTCCCCCTTACCAAAAGCCACATTTCCCCTGTTTCCGCCTTCCTTTCCAAGTTGAAACCTTCACTCCTTACTTGCAGCACAGCCTCCTCGCCGACGACCCTCCTTCATGCTACTCAGCCTCCTCTATCTAGGCAGGTAATCCACACCCAACCCACATCCTCCACCTCCTTCCACATCCCACATGCCCCGACCGCCAATGCGACATCTTCCACCCAAATCACCGACCCCTCCACCAAATAAGTGCCGCCCTAAGCCATGGTGCTCGCAGTATAGGAAGGAACAGCGGAGAAGCAAATCGCGGTCGCACGCACGGATGAGGTCGCGATGGCTGCCATTCGTGTCGACCCCTAGATCTTGGAGGAGCACCTCATCGTCGAGGCCATAGTCGACGCCTCTTGCGCTGACGCTGCGACGCGGTTGGCTGGTTTAAACGACAATTCGTGGCATTTTCTGGAGGCCACCCTCAGTGCCTTCGACGAAGAGTATGAGGTGTTTTCTCAGCGTGCACGTGCTTACCTAAACTCGAGAACCAGCAGGTGTAGGATCGAAAGTATGTCTAGAGGGCGTGATTAGACTACTTGACCAAATAAAAACTTAGCCTTTTCCCAATTTTAAGTTTTGACAGTTTTTAGCAATTTAGCACAAGTCAAGCAATCTTCCTACACATGCAATTCTAAGTTGTGGCAGCGGAACGTAAATCATTGCATATGAAGGTAAAGGAGGGGTTTGGAAAGTGTAAACGCAAGTGGATACACATATGTTTTTTGCGTGGTTCCGATAGGTGGTGCTATCGTACGTCCACATTAATGGAGACTTCAACCCACGAAGGGTAATGGCTAAGCGAGTGCACAGAGGGCTCCCCTAAAAACGGTCCATGAAGAAGCAACCTTGTCTATCCCACCATGGCCATCTCCCACGAAGGACTTGCCTCACTAGGGTAGATCTTCACGAAGTAGGCGATCTCCTTACCCTTACAAACTCCTTGGTTCAACTCCACAATCTTGTCGGAGGCTCCCAAGTGGCACCTAACCAATCTAGGAGACACCACTCTCCAAAAAGGTAATAGATGGTGTGTTGATGATGAACTCCTTGCTCTTGTGCTTCAAGTGATAGTCTCCCCAACACTCAACTCTCTCTCACAGATTTGGATATGGTGGAAAGAAGATTTGAGAGGAAAGCAACTTGGGGAAGGCTATAGATCAAGATTCATATGGTAGGATTGGAATATCTTGGTCTCAACACATGAGCAGGTGGTTCTCTCTCAGAAAATGAATAGTGGAAGTATAGGCTCGTTTTGATGGCTGTCTCGCTGATGGAGAGGGGTGGAGGGGTATATATAGCCTCCACACAAAATCTAGCCATTACACACATTTGACCAGACTCGGTCAGACCGGATAGAAGAACTCGGTCAGACCGAATAGAAGAACTCGGTCAGACTGAATAGAAGAACTCGGTCAGACCAAAGCAGTTCAAAACGTGAACGTTAGACATCTCGGTGGGACCAATACTATCAACTCGGTGAGACCGATAATTTAGGGTTAGGGCAGAACCTCAACTCGGTTTGACCGATTACACAAACTCGGTGGGACCTATTCTGGTAATATGCAAAACAGATACTTGGCCAGGCAAACTCAGTGAGACCGAAATGTTACAAAAGGTAACCAGAGAGTTTGCATTACCAACTCGGTGGGACCGATCTACTCATCTCTGCTAGACCGAAACGTTGCAAAGGGGAAGCCAGTGGCAATGTCATGTGAACTCGGTGGCGCCGGGTAGATCAAATCAGTGGGGCTGAGTTTGACTTTTAGGTTTGTGACATATGTGGAAATGAGAAAGTGGTTGAGGGATTTGGAGCTTAGCACTGTGCATTTTGAGCAAGTGGACCATTAAGCAACACCTCATCCCCTTTTAATAGTATTTGCTTTTCCTATGGACTCAATGTGATCATGGATCACTAAAATTAAAATGTAGAGTCTTGAGTTTTTGCCAATCTTTGTCCTTAGCTTTTTAGGGGTCCACATCTCTAATCTATGCCATGCCGATCATTGAACTTCCTGAAATATTTACCTTGAAAGGATATTAGTTCAATAAGCTATATGATGTTATTAATTACCAAAACCACCCAGTAAATAGTTGCACTTTCAGCAGGTTTGTGCCCGGAGCGGCTCGGGCAACACACCGCTATGATGAGGGCACCCGTGATGTGGAGTCTGCGCCCTCTTTCATGTCCAATAATGAGGAGTAGCTTGTCTTATTAGCTCACTATAAAAACCCATGTTCAGTTTGCTAGCTATGTTAGTTAAGCATGCTTGGTTTACCCATTGCGTGTGCTGCTCCTGCCTGTCCTGAACAAATTCTAGTGAATTGAGCTATCTGATTTTACCATGCAATCTGTTGTTGTACTGTATATGTTCTATATGTCGTGCAATGTGATGCTCACTTATTAACTGTTTGGTTAATTAGTTGTCGTCTTCAATTAACTGTTTGGTTCAATTCTGCAAATGTGATGTTCAATTCTTCAGGCTGTAATTTTGTATTGTCTTCCATGTGAGAAATAAATCAAATTTATCTTTACAAAATACATGAGAAATGAATACAATTGCTATATTTTCAAGTTGTCAAGCATGCTTGGTTTGGTAAACTGTCTGATCTTCTAGTATGTTATACATTGTGCAATGTGGTGCCCAGTTAACATTTGGTTCATTTGTTGTGGTGTTTAATTAACTGTTTGGTTTAATTCTGAAATGCGATGTTCAATTGTTGTTGGTGTATTCTTGTTATTGTATACCATGTGAGAAATAATCCGAAATTGGCTGTACTAAAAACATGAGAAACAAATACAATTGCTATATTTCCAAGTTGTTAAGCATGCTTGGTTTGATAAATTGTCTGATCTTATGTCAGGATTATGTTATATTGTGCAATGAGGTGCTCAATTAATGTTTGATTCATTTGTTGTGGTGTTTAGTTAACTGTTTTGTTCAATTCTGCAATGCGATTTTTAATTGTTATGGGTGCATTCTGTTATTGTATACCATGTGAGAAATAAATTGAATTCAGTTGTACTAAATACATGAGAAACAAATATAATTGCTATATTTCCAAGTTGTAAAGCATACTTGGTTTGGTTAAATGTCCGATCTTCTATTAGGAGTATGTTATATTGTGCAATGTGGTGCTTAGTTAATGTTTGGTTCATTTGTTATGGTTTTTAGTTAACTGCTTGGTTCAATTCTGCAATGTGATGTCCAATTGTCGTGGGACAAATTTTGTATTGTTGTGCATGTGAGGAATAAATCGAATTTGGCTGCACTTAATACATGAGAGAAATATACAACTGCTATATTTCCTAATTCTTAATCATGCTTGGTTTGGATAAATGGGGTTTCCATGTGGCTTGAATTAATCTGATGAATCTACAATGTGCTTATTTTTCGTCAATAAATTTTACTTATAGCATGTGAACCCTCACTTAACCTGATGACTAACTACCTTATATGTCTTGCATGGAAACAATGAGAAGCACTGGGGTTTACAATCAAGGTTAGCACATGCATGGTCCTTTGTCTAATAGCACATTATTGTGCAATTGCAGGCACCATCCTAATATTTAGTTTTTAAAATTTTGGTCTTGCACATGTAAGTCTTGCTGTCAGAGGTTTTGACCCACTGTTTAATCCTTTTTGCATGTGCGGAAATGAGTTGCCCATGATTATTAGTCAAGTCAAGAAACTCAGAAAGATTGTTAGGATAAAGAAATTAGCGACAAAAAACAACAAGATCTTTGTCTGCGCAATGAAGAAGACATAAGTTCACTACAAGATGGTACTAACTATTAGTTTGCCCCATTTCCAATATAGAGAAGATATTTATGCACATCCTTGTTTTCAGGCCTTTCCAAAGCAGCTCACTGATGATTACCTCTCAAACCACCTCCATGGTCAGGAGGCGAGGAAGGTTTTCATACAACACCCATGGTTCAATATTGAAGTGTTTCTGAAGAGGACGAAGGATGGACGGTCAATCATCCACATGCACTGGCCTAAAGTTGCAAAGACCTTCAACATCAATGAAGGCTCAATATTCGCCTTCCGGTTCAGCAGTTTTCCACATGTGATGCATTTGTCTATGTACCATCTATGATGCTAATTTTGAAAGGTTCTAGATGTTGCATGTGAAACTTGGTGCTGGTGCAGTTGTGTAATGGGGTAGCTGAGTGCTGAAGCTATATCATATTGTACTCCGATGTATTTCAATTATGAAATCCTTCTTCCTTAATATGGAAATGAAATATATTGCGTGCTTAATATGAAATGTCAATCAGATTAATAAATTGATTATTAATAATAGGGCAATTAGCACGCTAATTGGATTTTTCTATTGCAATCGGTTATTGAGAAAACATCGTGGGCGATGACCTTAGGCAACGCACACTGTTTCCAGGAAAAAACCGTGTTGGATCAATGAACAATCACACACGACATCCTCTTGAAAACTGTTTGCGTTATGACACCTTGCGCAAACGTTTACCACATAAAAATGTGTGTGATGGACAGCCTTTGCCACACAGTTTCTTCTACGCACCGTGTGTGATGCATTCAATAACGCAAACGATAAAATTGTTAATATTGTGTGCAATGGGAACGCTATCACAAATGATTTAATGGGGAAATTTGTGTGTGATGTACCTACGAACGGAATTTTTTTCCTTGGAGCGACTATGTGGGATGTATATACGAACGGAAATGTACTTCTTGGATTAACTGTGTGGGATGTACATACTAACGGAAACATATTCCTTGCATTGATTGTGTGGAATGTACATACGAACTGAAACGTTTAGTGGGGACTGACTATGTGGGATGTACTTACGACCGGAAATGATTTGGCCTGTATAATTGTATTTTTTTAGCACAACTATACGTATAACCATATTTCATCGCTCGCTGGTCATACACGACTAAGGATGGCAATGGGTAGGGTATGGTCATGGTAGAGCAATACCATACCCATACCCATATAGTTAGTGGGTACAAAATTCTAACCATACATGTACCCATGGGTATGAAACTTTACCCACACCCATACCCAACGGGTACCCGTACCCATTTGGTAGCTAGCGGATAGAACAAATAGTACACAAGTCGTTCATATTCTTGCACTCGTTGATAGCACATTTGACAAAAAAATCAATTATCTCAACTCAATAACAGGTACATGAGTACAACATACTCAAAAGTCAATAGGAGTAGACAAGTCACATGACAAGTTAATGATTAATTGACGACAACTTAACATTAGTTCACAAGCGGGCACAAGGCTATACCCGTACCCTACCCATGACTTAATGAGTGGCGTATGGGTACTACCCATGGGTATAAATTTCTACACATACCCTGCCCATGCGGGTACGGTACCCATGGGTAAAATTGTCATCCTTATACACGACCTCATTTTGCCGAGCGTGTGTGCCAGGAGGGCATATCCCCGACGATTTTTTGGTTGTGTGGAAAGGACACCCCTTTCGCAGTCATTCACTAGGCAACGGTTAGGAACGCCGTCGCGGAAAGGGGTTAAAACCATTTGTATAGCACCTCGTTGTACTAGTGCCGCACTGAACAACCGGATCACTGCTTCCCCTTCCCGCTCAGATTGATCGGTCTATCTGAGAACTCCCCTCGTATTACTCCTTCCAAAGATCACTTTCCACCTCCCCTGGTTGCGACAAGTGGCGCGCTGCATGTGTCCAACTTGTCGCAACCTAGAGTTTTCCCCTTTTTTCGTAGATCTGTTTATTAAAAATGTTTTTATCTCTTAAACCGTGCTTCCAAATCTTGAACCGTTTTCATGATTGCCTTCCTCGCGTCGATATCTTCAAAACTAGATCCCATGTTGATAGTTTGACAAACTTTTTTTCACGAAAAAACGGTACCACGAGCATTTTTTTCCTTTCCAAAAGCTGTTTCTGAGAGGCATGGTCGTGCCTCTTGCAAAAGCAAAACCGAGCCTCTCGCGGAAGCAAAACCGTGACTCTAGCGGAAAAAAAAGAGGAGAAAACGCGTTTTTTTGTTTTCCGAGAGCCACTGACGTGCCTCTTACAGAAGCAAAACCATGCCTCTCGTGGAAGCAGAATTGTGCCTCTCACGGAAAAAAACACATTTTTTGGTTTTTCGAGAGGAATGGTCGGGCCTCTCGCAGAAGTAAAACTGTGTCTCTCATGAAAAAAAACATTTCTTCATTTTTGAGAGGAACGTCTCTGCCTCTTGCGGTAGC
>LR738716.1:137144072-137165891 GCA_902687465.1 Secale cereale
GCATCATGAGCCATGTCTATGTGTAGATGATATGCACGAGTAGAACACAATGAGTTGTGGGCGATAATAGTCATACTGCTTACCAGCATGTCATACTTTGATTCGGCGGTATTGTTGGATGAAGCGGCCTGACCAACATTACATGACCGCGATCATGAGACTGGTTCTACCGACGTGCTTTGCACATAGGTGGCTGGCGGGTGTCAGTTTCTCCAACTTTAGTTGAATCTATTGTGACTACGCCCGGTCCTTGTTGAAGGTTAAAACATCACACTTGACAAAAAATCATTGTGGTTTTGATGCATTAGTAAAAATGGTTCTTGCTAAGCCCATAGCAGCCACGTAAAACTTGCTAAAATAAAGTAGAGGACGTCTAGCTTGTTTTTGCAGGGCATGTTGTGATGTGATATCGTCAAGACATGATGAGTTATACATTATTGTATGAGATGATCATGTTTTGTAAATTATCGGCAACCGGCAGGAGCCTTATGGTTGTCTCTTTATTGTGTGAATTGCGAAAGCCATGTAATTTCTTTACTTCATCACTATTATTTGGCGATAGTAGTAGTAGCAATAGTTGGCGAGGCGACCACGATGCTACGATGAAGATCATGTCGTTAAGCCGGTGACGATGGTGATCATGACGATGCTTTGGAGATGGAGATCAAAAGCACAAGATGATGATGGCCATATCATCTCACATATTTTGATTGCAGGTGATGTTTATCTTATTATGCTTCTTAATTTGCTTAGTACGGCGGTAGCATTATAAGATGATCACTTACAAAATTTCAAGGTACAAGTGTTCTCCTTGAGTATGCACCGTTGCGACAGTTCGTCGTGCCGAGACACCACGTGATGATTGGGTGTGATAAGCTCTACGTTTAAATACAATGGGTGTAAGACAATTTTGCACATGCAGAATACTCGGGTTAAACTTGACGAGCCTAGCATGTACAGACATGGCCTCGGAACACTGGAGACCAAAAGGTCGAGCGTGAATCACATAGTAGATATGATCAACATAAGATGTTCACCATTCAAAACTACTCCATCTCACGTGATGAATGGAAATGGTTTAGTTGATTTGGATCACGTGATCATTTAGATGACTAGAGGGATGTCTATCTAAGTGGGAGTTCTTAAGTAATATGATTAATTGAAATTTAATTTATCATTAACTTACTCAGGATAGTATTTGCATATCTATGTCGTAGATCAATAGCTCGCGTATAGCGTCCCCATTTTATTTATGATATGTTCCTAGAGAAAACTAAGTTTAAAGATGTTAGTAGCAATGATGCGGACTAGGTTCGTGATCTGAGGATTATCCTCATTGCTGCACAGAAGTATTATGTCATTGATGCACCGCTAGGTGACATAATTATTGCAGGAGTAGATGTAGACGTTATGAACGTTTTAACAAGCTCGGTATGATGACTACTTGATAGTTAAGTGCACCGTGCTTTACGCCTTAGAACCGGGACTTCAAAAATATTTTGAACGCCAAAGAGCATATAAGATGTTCCAAGAGTTGAAATTAGTATTTCATACTCATGCCCATGTTGAGTGGTATGAGACCTCTGATAGTGCTTTGCCAACATGATGGAGGAGAATAGCTCAACCAGTGAGCATGTGCTCAGATTGTGTGGGTACTACAATTGCTTGAATCAAGTGGGAGTTATTCTTCCAGATAAGATAGTAATTGACCAAGTTCTCTAGTCACTATCACCAAGTTACTAGAACCTCGTGATGAACTATAATATGCAAGGGATGACGAAAGTAATTCCCGAGCTCTTCGCGATGCTGAAATCAACGAAGGTAGAAATAAAGAAAGAGCATCAAGTGTTGATGGTTAACAAGACCACTAGTTTCAAGCAAAGGGAAAAGGGATATAAGGGGAACTTTAAGAAGAATGACATGCAAGTAGCCACTCCCGTGAAGAAACCCAAAGCTAAACTCAAGCCTGAAACTAAGTGCTTCTACTTCAAAGGAAATGGTCACTGGAAGTGGAACTTCCCTAGATACTTGGCGGATAAGCAGGATGGCAAAGTGAACAAAGGTATATTTGATATACATGTTATTGACGTGTACTTTACTAGTGTTTGTAGCAACCCCTCGGTATTTGATACCTGGTTCAGTTGCTTGATACGTCTCCAATGTATCTATAATTTTTGATTGTTCCATGCTATTATATTATCCTTCTAGGATGTCTTATGGGCTTTATTATACACTTTTATATGATTTTTGCGACTAACCTATTAACCCAGAGCCCAGTGCTAGTTTCTGTTTTTCTCCTGTTTTAGGGTTTTACAGAAAAGGAAAATCAAACGGAGTCCAATTGACGAGCCAATTTTTGTCGATTTTTTCAGGACCAAAAGAAGCCCCCGAAGCAAAAGAGTTGGGCCAGGAGAGCCACGGGCTGCCATCGAGGGGGGGCCATGCCCTGGGCAGGGGGGTGCGCCCCCCTATCTCGAGGACGGCCCGTAGCTCCCCTTTACTTGGCCCCGACTCCAAAAATTCCTATAAATACTGAAACCTCCAGAAAGAAACCTAGATCGGGAGTTTCGCCGCCGAAAGCCTCTGTAGCCACCGAAAACCAATCTACACCCGTTTTGGCACCCTACCGGAGGCGGGGAATCCCTCTCCGGTGGTTATCTTCATCATCCCGGCGCTCTCCATGACGAGGAGAGAGTAGTCCACCCTCGGGGCTGAGGTTATGTATCAATAGCTATGTGTTTGATCTCTCTCTCTCTCTCTCGTGTTCTTGAGATGGCACGATCTTGATGTATCGCGAGCTTTGCTATTCTAGTTGGATCTTCTTCTCCCCATCTACTCTCTTGTAATGGATTGTGTTTTCCCTTTGAAGTTATCTTATCGGATTGAGTCTTTAAGGATTTGAGAACACTTGATGTATGTCTTGCACGTGTTTATCTGTGGTGACAATGGGATATCATGTGATCCACTTGATGTATGTTTTGGTGATCAACTTGCGGGTTCCGTGACCTTGGGAACCTATCCATAGGGGTTGGCACACGTTTTCATCTTGACTTTCCGGTAGAAACTTTGGGGGACTCTTTGAAATTCTATGTGTTGGTTGAATAGATGTTTCTGAGATTGTGTGATGCTTATCATATAATCATGCCCACGAGTACTTGATCTGACATTGGAGTATCTAGGTGACATTAGGGTTTTGATTGATTTGTGTCTTAAGGTGTTATTCTAGTACAAATTCTATGATAGATTGAACGTTACTACGGACTCTTGAACAGATCGATCAGAAAGAATAGCTTTGAGGTTGTTTCGTACCCTACCATAATCTCTTTGTTTGTTCTCCGCTATTAATTACTTTGGAGTGACTCTTTGTTGCATGTTGAGGGCTAGTAATATGATCCAATTATGTTATCCTTGTTGAGAGAACTTGCACTAGTGAAAGTATGAACCCTAGGCCTTGCCTACTATAATTGCAACAACGTTTATGCTCACGTTTACCACTTGCTACCTTGCTGCTTTTATAATTTCAGTTTACAAAAACCAATATCTACCATCCATATTGCACTTATATCACCATCTCTTCGCCGAACTAGTGCATCTATACAATTTGCCATTGTATTGGGTGTGTTGGGGACACAAGAGACTCTTTGTTATTTGGTTGCAGGGTTGCTTGAGAGAGACCATCTTCATCCTACGCCTCCCACGGATTGATAAACCTTAGGTCATCCACTTGAGGGAAATTTGCTACTGTCCTACAAACCTCTGCACTTGGAGGCCCAACAACGTCTACAAGAAGAAGGGTGCGTAGTAGACATCAAGCTCTTTTCTGGCGCCGTTGCCGGGGAGATTAGTGCTTGAAGGTATATCTTTATATCTTGCAATCGGATCTTTTAGTTTCTTGTTTTATCACTAGTTTCGTTTATAAAAGAAAACTACAAAAAAATGGAACTACGGTTACCTCATATGCTTCACCTTTTAAATATCTTTCGTGAAAACGATGGAAAGGAAAATTGTGCTCAAGTACTAGAAAAAGAATTACATAGAATGCTTGGCATAAAATATGTGAATGATGAGCATGATTGCAATGTTGTTAGTATGAATTCTTTGAATACCCATGATGCTAATGATATGCAAAGCCACAAGCTTGGGGAAGCTATGTTTGATGAAGATGATATTTTTAGTCCCCAAAGTTTTGATGAGAAAATTTATTATGATGAAAGCATGCCTCCTATTTATGATGATTATTTTGATGAAAGTGGATTTGGAGAGGTCATGACTTTATTTAGTGACGAATCCACTATTTCGGAAGAGGTTCCAATTGATTATGAGAACAAAGTTGCTATCTATGATGATTATTGTGATGACTTGTATGCTATTAAGAATAATGATAACCATGAAACTTGTCATCATGATTTTAGTTTTCAATTGGATTATGCTTCACATGATAGTTATTTCGTTGAGTTTGCTCCCACTACTATGAATGAGAAGAATTTTGCTTTTGTGGAGAGTAGTAAAATTTCTATGCAAGTAGATCATGAAAAGAATGCTTTTTGTGCTGGTTATATTGTTGAATTCATTCATGATGCTACTGAAAATTATTATGACAGATGATCATATGCTTGTAGGAATTGCAATAATATCAAGTTTCCTCTCTATGTGCTTGAAGTTTTAAAGCTATGCTTGTTTTCCCTTCCTATGCTAGTTGATTATTGCTCCTCTAAGTTGTTTGATTACAAAATCCCTATGCATAGGAAGTGGGTTAGACTTAAATGTTCTATTCATATGCTTCATGATGCTCCCTTTATGTTCAATTCTTATCTTTTATGTGAGCATCATTGTGCCTAGCTAGGGGCGTTAAACGATAGCGCTTGTTGGGAGGCAACCCAACTTTATTTTAGTTTCTTTGTTTTTGCTGATGTTAGGGAATAAATATTGCATATAGCCTCTGATTAGATGTGGTTTCATGTTTTTTAGTGTTTGTGCCAAGTAGAACCTTTGGGAAGACTTGTGTGAAGTTTATGTGATCTTGCTGTGAAAAACAGAATCGTTAGCGCTCGCTAAGGTGGTCTTCAGATTTTACTGAAGCGTGGTTTTTAGTTGATTATTTTTGAAGATGATTGGTAGACAAATTCCGCAAATTTACCAATTTATTTTGAATTTTTTGGAGTTCCAGAAGTAGGCGAACCCTGCAGATTACTACAGACTGTTCTGTCTTTGACAGATTTTGTTTCTCGTGTGTTGTTTGCTTATTTCAATGCATCTATGAGTAGTATTGGGAAGTATGAACAATAGAGAATTTGGAATACATTAGGTTTAACACCAATATAAACAAAGAATTAATTTATTGCAGTACCTCTGAGTAGTGGTTTGCTTTCTTATACTAACGGAGCTCACAAGATTTTTGTCTAAGTTTTGTGTTGTGAAGTTTTCAAGTTTTGAGTATTGTTTTGATGGACTACGGAACAAAGAATAGCAAGGGCCTAAGCTTGGGGATGCCCAAGGAACCCCAAGTAAAATTCAAGGACAACCAAAAGCCTAAGCTTGGGGAAGCCTCGGGAAGGCATCCCCTCTTTCGTCTTCATCCATCGGTAACTATACTCGGAGCTATATTTTTATTCACCACATGATATGTGTTTTGCTTGGAGCGTCAATTTAGTTTATTTTGTTTTGCTTGCTGTTTGAATAATATCCCAAGATCTGAAGTTCTTAAATGTTAGAGAGTCTTCACATAGTTACATAATTATTCAACTACTCATTGATCTTCACTTATATCTTTCGGAGTAGTTTGTTGTTTGCTCTAGTGCTTCACTTATATCTGTTAGAGCACGACGGTGGTAATATTTTGTAGAAATTGTTGAACTCTCATGCTTCACTTATATCCTTTTGAGAGTCTATTAAAACAGCATGGTAATGTGTTTAGGCTAAAGAAACTAGTCTTCACATGATAGACACCCAATGTCAATGTAGTAAAAAAAATCACACTAAGTGCATTGAATATGATGAGATGTTGGATGCTTGATAATTGTTTTGAGATATGAGGATAGTGATATTAGAGTCATGCTAGTGGAGTTATTATGAAATTGAGAAATACTTGTGTTAAGGTTAGTGATTCCCGTATCATGCACGTATGGTGAACCATTGTGTGACTAAGTTAAAGCATGAGGTATTTGTAAAGTGTCAACCTTTGTGTGGAGGTCGGGGGCGCGCGATGGTTAACTCTTACCAACCTCCCCCCTAGGAGCATGCGTTGATTGCTTTGTTTTGATGACTCATAGATTTTCGCAATAAGTATATGAGTTCTTATGACTAATGTTGAGTCCATGGATTATACGCACTCTCACCCTTCCACCATTGCTAGCCTCTCTTGTACCGCGCAACTTTCGCCCATGCCATAAACCCTTTATATATCCTTCCTCAAAACAGCCACCATATTGTTCCTGAAAACAGCCACCATACCTACCTATCATGGCATTTCCATAGCCATTCCGAGATATATTGCCATGCAACTTTTCACCGTTCCGTTCATATGACACGCATCATATTGTCATATTGCCATTGTATGATCATGTAGTTGACATCGTACTTGTGGCAAGACCACCATGCATAATCTTTTTATACATGTCACTCTTGTTTCATTGCACATACTGGTACACCGCCGGAGGCATTCATATAGAGTCATACTTTGTCGTTGTAGTATCGAGTTGTAATATCGTGTTGTAATGTAAGTGTGATGATCATCATTATTAGAGCATTGTCCCATGGGAGGAAAGGCTAAATCTATAAAGCCCCTCCGCACAAAAAAAGAAAAAAAAAGAAAAGAAAAAAAAAGGCCTAAGAAAAAAGAATGGCCCAAAAAAAGAAAAAAAGGGACAATTGCTACTATCTTTTTCCACACTTGTGCTTCAAAGTAGCACCATGTTCTTCATTGTAGAGAGTCTCATGTTTAGTCACTTTCATATACTAGTGGGAATTTTCATTATAGAACTTGGCTTGTATATTCTAATGATGGGCTTCCTCAAATGCCCTAAGTCTTCGTATGCAAGCAAGTTGGATGCACACCCACTAGTTTATTTTGTTGAGCTTTCATTCATATTTAGCTCTAGTCCATCCGTTGCATGGCAATCCCTACTCACACACATTGATATCTATTGATGGGCATCTCCATAGCCCATTGATACGCCTAGTTGATGTGAGACTATCTCCCTCCTTTTTGTCTTCTCCACAACCACCTCTATTCCACCCATAGTGTTATATCCATGGCTCACGCTCATGTATTGCGTGAAAGTTTAAAGGTTTGAAAAGATAGAGTATGAAAACAAATGCTTGGCTGAAATCGGGGTTGTGCATGATATGAATATTTTTGTGTGATAACGAGGGAGCATAGCCAACACTATATGATTTTGTAGGGATAACTTTATTTAGCCATAGTATTTTAAGAAGACATGATTGCTTTGTTAGTATGCTTGAAGTATTATTGTTTCTTATGTCAATATAGACTTTTATCTTGAATATTTCAGATCTAAACATTCATGCCACAATTAAGAGAATTACATTGAAAAACTATATTGGTTAGCATTCCACATCTTAAATTCTTTCATTATCATTTACCTACTCAAGGACGAGCAGGAATTAAGCTTGGGGATGCTTGATACGTCTCCAATGTATCTATAATTTTTTATTGTTCCATATTATCCTTCTAGGATGTCTTATGGGCTTTATTATACACTTTTATATGATTTTTGGGACTAACCTATTAACCCAGAGCCCAGTGCTAGTTTCTGTTTTTCTCCTGTTTTAGGGTTTTACAAAAAAGGAAAATCAAACGGAGTCCAATTGACGAGCCAATTTTTGACGATTTTTTCTGGACCAAAAGAAGCCCCCGAAGCAAAAGAGTTGGGCCAGGAGAGCCACAGGCTGCCCTCGAGGGTGGGGGCCACGCCCTGGGCAAGGGGGTGCGCCCCCCTATCTTGAGGACGGCCCGTAGCTCCCCTTTACTTGGCCCCGACTCCAAAAATTCCTATAAATACTGAAACCTCCAGAAAGAAACCTAGATCGGGAGTTCCGCTGCCGAATGCCTCTGTAGCCACCAAAAACCAATCTACACCCGTTCTGGCACCCTGCCGGAGGGGGGAATCCCTCTCCGGTGGCTATCTTCATCATCTCGGCGCTCTCCATGACGAGGAGGGAGTAGTCCAACCTCGGGGCTGAGGGTATGTATCAGTAGCTATGTGTTTGATCTATCTCTCTTGTGTTCTTGAGATGGCACGATCTTGATGTATCACGAGCTTTGCTATTCTAGTCGGATCTTCTTCTCCCCCTCTACTCTCTTGTAATGGATTGAGTTTTTCCTTTGAAGTTATCTTATCGGATTGAATCTTTAAGGATTTGAGAACACTTGATGTATGTCTTGCACGTGTTTATCTGTGGTGACAATGGGATATCATGTGATCCACTTGATGTATGTTTTGGTGATCAACTTGCGGGTTCCGTGACCTTGGGAACCTATGCATAGGGGTTGGCACACGTTTTCGTCTTGACTTTCCGGTAGAAACATTGGGGCACTCTTTGAAGTTCTATGTGTTGGTTGAATAGATGTTTCTCAGATTGTGTGATGCATATCGTATAATCATGCCCACGTATACTTGAGGTGACATTGGAATATCTAGGTGACATTAGGGTTTTGATTGATTTGTGTCTTAAGGTGTTATTCTAGTACGAACTCTATGATAGATTGAACGTTACTACAGACTCTTGAATAGATCGATCAAAAAGAATAGCTTTGAGGTGGTTTCGTACCCTACCATAATCTCTTCGTTTGTGTTCCGCTATTAGTTACTTTGGAGTGACTCTTTGTTGCATGTTGAGGGCTAGTAATATGATCCAATTATGTTATCCTATTGAGAGAACTTGCACTAGTGAAAGTATGAACCCTAGGCCTTGCCTACTATCATTGCAACACCGTTTATGCTCACGTTTACCACTTGCTACCTTGCTGTTTTTATATTTTCAGTTTACAAAAACCAATATCTACCATCCATATTGCACTTATATCACCATCTCTTCGCCGAACTAGTGCATCTATACAATTTGCCATTGTATTGGGTGTGTTGACACAAGAGACTCTTTGTTATTTGGTTGCAGGGTTGCTTGAGAGAGACCATCTTCATCCTACGCCTCCCACGGATTGATAAACCTTAGGTCATCCACTTGAGGGAAATTTGCTACTGTCCTACAAACCTCTACACTTGGAGGCCCAACAACGTCTACAAGAAGAAGGGTGCGTAGTAGACATCATTGCTAAGAGTAGTAACTCGAAACGGGACTTGCAAAATAAACGGACTAGTTAAGGGCGAGGTGATGATGTGTGTTGGAAATGATTCCAAGGTTGATAAGATCACCATCGCACACTCCCTTAACCTTCGGGATTAGTGTTGAACCTAAAATAAAAGTTATTTGGTGTTTGCGTTGAGCATGAATATGATTGGATCATGTTTATTGCAATACGGTTATTCGTTTAAGTCAAAGAATGATTGTTTTTCTCTTTACATGAATAGAACCTTCTACGGTCATACATTCAATATAAATGGTTTATTGAATCTCGATCGTAGTGATACACATATTCATAATATTGAAGCCAAAAGATGCAAACTTAATAATGATAGTGCAACTTATTTGTGGCACAACCGTTTAGGTCATATTGGTGTAAAGCACATGAAGAAACTCCATTCTGATGGGCTTTTGGAATCACTTGATTATGAATCACTTGATGCTTGCGAACCATGCCTCAAGATCAAGATGACTAAAACTCTGTTCTCCGGAACAATGGAGCGAGCAACTGACTTATTGAAAAGCATACATATTGATGTATGTGGTCCAATGAGTCTTGAAGCTCGCGGCGGATATCTTTATTTTCTGAACTTCACAGATGATTTGAGCAGATATGGGTATATCTAATTGATGAAGCACAAGTCTGAAACATTTGAAAAGTTCAAAGAATTTTAGAGTGAAGTAGAGAATCACCGTAACAAGAAAATAAAGTGTCTATGATCTGATCGCGGAGGCGAATATTTGAGTTACGAATTTGGTCTTCATTTGAAACAATGTGGAATAGTTTCGCAACTCACGCCACCTGGTACACCACAACGTAATGGTGTGTCCGAACGTCGTACCCGTACTTTATTGGATATGGTGCGATCTATGATGTCTCTTACCGATTTACCACTATCATTTTGGGGTTATGCTTTAGCGACAGCTCCATTCACGTTAAATAGGGCACCATCTAAATCCGTTGAGATGATGCATTATGAACTATGGTTTGGCAAGAAACCCAAGTTGTCGTTTCTTAAAGTTTCGGGCTGCGATGCTTATGTGAAAAAGCTTCAACCTGATAAGCTCAAATCCAAGTCGGAGAAATGTGTCTTCATAGGATACCCAAAGGAAACTGTTGGGTACACCTTCTATCACAGATCCGAAGGCAAGATATTCATTGCTAAGAATGGATCCTTTCTAGAGAAGGAGTTTTTCTTGAAAAAAGTGAGTAGGAGGAAAGTAGAACTTGATGAGGTAATTGTACCTTCTCCTGAATTGGAAAGTAGTTCATCACAGAAATTAGTTCCAGTGATTCCTACACCAATTAGTGAGGAAGCTAATGATGATGATCATGAAACTTCAGATCAAGTTACTATTGAACCTCGTAGGTTAACCAAAGTATGTTCCACACTAGAGTGGTATGGTAATCTTGTTCTGGAAGTCATGTTGCTAGACCATGACGGACCTACGAACTATGAGTAGGCGATGATGAGCCTAAATTCCGCAAAATGGCTTGAGGCCATGAAATCTGAGATGGGATCCATGTATGAGAACAAAGTGTGGACTTTGGTTGACTTGCCAGATGATCGGCAAGCCATTGAAAATTAATGGATCTTTAAGAGGAAGACTGACGCCGATGGAAATGTTACTGTCTACAAAGCTTGGCTTGTTGCAAAAGGTTTTTGACAAGTTCAAGCAGTTGACTACGATGAGACTTTCTGACCCATAGCGATGCTTAAGTCTGCCCGAATCATGTTAGCAATTGCCGCATTTTATGATTATGAAATCTAGCAAATGGATGTCAAAATTGCATTCCTTAATGGATATCTCAAAGAAGAGTTGTATATGATGCAACCAGAAGGTATTGTCGATCCTGAAGGTGCTAACAAAGTGTGCAAACTCCGGCGATCCATCTATGGACTCGTGCAAGCATCTCGGAGTTGGAATATACGCTTTGATGAGGTGAGCAAAGCATATGGTTTTATACAGACGTTTGGAGAAGCCTATATTTACAAGAAAGTGAGTGGGAGCTCTGTAGCATTTCCGATATTATATGTGGATGACAAATTATTGATTGGAAATGATGCAGAATTTCTAGATAGCATAAAGGATACTTGAATAAGAATTTTTTCAAAGACCTCGGTGAAGCTGTTTACATATTGGGCACCAAGATCTGTAGAGATAGATCATGACGCTTGAGAAGACTTTCAATTAGTACATACCTTGATAAGATTTTGAAGTAGTTCAAAATGGATCAGTCAAAAAGGAGTTCTTTCCTGATTTGTAAGGTGTGAAGTTGAGAAAGACTCAAAGCACGACCACGACATAAACATATAAAGAGTATGAAAGTCATTCCTTATGCCTCAGCCATAGGTTCTATAAAGTATGTCATGTTTTGTACCAAACTTGTTTTATATCTTGCCATGAGTTTGACAAGGAGGTACAATAGTGATCCTGGAGTAGATCACTGGACAACGGTCAAAATTATCCTTAGTAACTGGAGGACTAAGGAACTGTTTCCCGATTATGGAGGTGATAAAGAGTTCGTCGTAAAGAGTTATGCCGATGCAAGCTTTGACACTAATCCAGATGAATCTAAGTATCAATTTGGATGCATATTGAAAGTGGGAGCAATTAGCTATAGTAGCTCCATGCAGAGCATTGTAGACATAGAAATTTGTGAAATACATACAGATCTGAATGTAACAGACCCGCTGACTAAACTTCTCTCATGAAGCAAAACATGATCACACCTTAGTACTCTTTGGGTGTTAATCACATGGCGATGTGAACTAAATTATTGACTCTAGTAAACCCTTGGGGTGTTGGTCACATGGCGATGTGAACTATGGGTGTTATTCCCATAATGATGTGATCTATCGGTATTAAATGACATGGCGATGTGAACTAGATTATTAACTCTAGTGCAAGTGGGAGACTGAAGGAAATATGCCCTAGAGGCAATAATAAAGTTGTTATTTATATTTCCTTATATCATGATAAATGTTTATTATTCATGCTAGAATTGTATTAACGAGAAACTTAGTACATGTGTGAATACATAGACAAAACAAAGTTTCCCTAGTATGCCTCTACTTGACTAGCTCGTTGATCAAAGATGGTTATGTTTCCTAACCATAGACATGTGTTGTCATTTGATGAACAGGATCACAACATTAGAGAATGATGTGATGGACAAGACCCATCCGTTAGCTTAGCAAAACGATCGTTTAGTTTTATTGCTATTACTTTCTTCATGACTTATACATGTTCCTCTGACTATGAGATTATGCAACTTCCTAATACCAGAGGAACACCTTGTGTGCTATCAAACGTCAAAACGTATCTGGGTGATTATAAAGACGCTCTACAGCTGTTTCCGAAGGTGTTTGTGGTGTTGGCATAGATCGATAATATGATTTGTCACTCCGAGTGTCGGAGAGGTGTCTCTAGGCCCTCTCGGTAATACACATCATAATAAGCCTTGCAAGCAAATGACTAATGAGTTAGTCGTGAGATGATGTATTAAGGAACGAGTAAAGAGACTTGCCGGTAACGAGATTGAACTAGGTATGATGATACCGACGATCGAATCTCGGGAAAGTAACATACCATTGACAAAGGGAACAACGTATACTGTTATGCAGTTTGACCGATAAAGATCTTCGAAGAATATGTAGGAGCCAATATGAGTATCCAGGTTCCGCTATTGGTTATTGACCGGAGATGTGTCTCGGTCATGTATACATAGTTCTCGAACCCATAGGGTCCGCACGCTTAACGTTCAATGATGATTAGTATTATGGGTTATGTTATTTTGATGACCAAAGTTTGTTCGGAGTCCCGGATGAGATCACGGACATGAAGAGGAGTCTGAAATGGTCGAGAGGTAAATATTCATATATTGGAAGGCTATATTCGGACATCGAAAAGGTTCCGAGTGATTTGTGTATTTTTTGGAGTACCGGGGAGTTACGGGAATTCACTGGGGGAAGTATTGGGCCTTACTGGGCTTTAGTGGAAATGAGAGAAGGGCCACAAGGGGAGCCAGCGCCCCCCCATGGGCTGGTCCGAATTGGACTAGGAGGGGGCGGCGCCCCCCTCTTTCCTTCTCCCTCTCTCCTCCTTCCCTCTCTCCATCTCTTGGAAAGGAAGGGGACTCCAACTAGGATTGGGAATCCTATTTGGACTCCCCCTACGGCCCGCCCAACCTGGCCGCCGGCCTCCTCCTCTCCCTCCTTTATATATGTGGCCAGGGGGCACCCCAAAGCACAATAGACAATCTCTTAGCCGTGCGCGGTGCCCCCCTCCACAGTTACACACCTCGGCCATATCGTTGCAGTGCTTAGGCGAAGCCCTGCACCGGTAACTTCATCATCACCGTCACCACACCGTCGTGCTGATGAAACTCTCCCTCGTCCTCAACTAGATCAAGAGCTTGAGGGATGTCATCATGCTGAACGTGTGCTGAACACGGAGGTGTCGTACGTTCGGTACTTGGATCGGTTGGTCGTGAAGACATTCGACTACATCAACTTTGTTATTAAATGCTTCCGCTTTCGGTCTACGAGGGTACGTGGACACACTCTCCCTGCTCGTTGCTATGCTTCTCTATCGGGGCAACTGATCGCCCACGAACACCTATGGGACCGGAGCCCCTTCTCGATACGGCAAGGGGGCGGAGGATGCACAAAGAGCGGATCGAGGCGAGCACACGAGCAGTTTACCCAGGTTCGGGCCGCACGGAGGCGTAAAACCCTACTCCTGCTTTGATTTGTATTGTGTTCTTGCTCGGGAGCGAGGAGAGCTATACTACACTCTAACCGCTAGCTAGATCGAGTGTGGGAATGATCGATGTTCAGAACCCCTTCTACGTTGCGCATGGGCCTCCTTTTATAGGTCAAAGGGGTCACCGATAGGTGGCAACACAGATGGGGGTAAAAATGTAAAAAGGGTGGTAGATGGAACAGTGTTCCATACCTAACCCTGACGGCAGGGGACAAGGGCATTAAATGCCCGTCGCCGTCGCCCAAATAGTGCAAAAAGTGGCCGTCAGGGGTGCCACCGTCCGCCACGACGGTAGCCTTGTCATCGCTGCTTCCCACTGTGTACCCCAGGCTGCACAGCCTTCCGCCACGTGCGCCCGAGACGGTCCCAGAGCGACACATGGGTGGATGCACTGGAGCGCGGGTACTGAGTGGAAGCTTGCCGCGGAAAGCGCTTTGTCGTGGTTGTTATCTTGTCGCTTCTGGGAGCTTGTCGCTCACCGGGCCTTGCCGAGACGCGGGGCGCGTCGTGACAAGTTCCTTGAGATGCCTTTGATTGGCCTTCCCGGCAAGCTCCTCTTGCCAGGGTCTTGTGTCTTGAGTGGTTTTGTGCCTTGAGTGGCCTTCCCGGCAAGCTCCTCTTGCCGGGGTCTTGTCTCCTTGACTTGAATACTTTGTTCTTGAATGGCCCCAAGGGGACCACGGAGGATCTTGGCGGTCGTTTGGCAAGCCTTGCCGCGGGGCGCTGTAACTGGCCGTGCACAAGTTCGGGATACTAAGGTACCCCTATTTTAGTACACCGACAGGAGCCCCCGGGCATGGGCCAAACACGGTGCCGAGCGCTGTTGGGCCAGGCCCAAAACAGTGCACGGGCACACGCGGCCTGCGGCACGCCGTATCCCACTCCGTATCCACCGCGCCCTCCCTTAACGACGCGCGTTTAATGCGGCGTCGTGGGGGAGATCGTGGCATGTTTATTTAATTGGAAATGCGGAACGTCCGCCCCCTTCCCCCTTATAAGCAGGGGAAACAGGGGCAGTTCGTCCATCTACCCGTTGCTTCTTCAATCCTCAGAAACCTCCGCCGCTCCCTTCCTTCCCGAAGGTTGAAAGAGAGCAGCGCTCCCCCCTCCGTTTCCACCAGCACCACCAGCACTGTCAACCTCCTTCACCGCTTCCGCCATGGCTCCGAAAGGCGAGAAGGGGAAGACTAAGAAGTCTGTCGAAACGCTGCGGCTCGCGGCGATGCGGAAGAAGAAGGCGGTCTTCCCGCCAAAGCTTGACGCGGAGGAGCTGAGGGATTCCTTCTACCTTTTCTGGTCGAGGGAGACGAAGGCGCATCCGCGCACCAAGGTACTCCCGGCCATCGCCTGCAAGATGTTCCCGAATGGCTACGCATTCTTCACTCTGTTCTTCTACTGCGGGCTCTGCCCGCCCTATTCTGAGTTCTTCTGCGATATCATGAACACCTACGGGTTCCATCTCCTTGACTTCACCCCCAACGCCGTTCTCACCATGGCCGTTTTCGCACATGTGTGCGAAAACTTTGTCGGAGTCTTCCCAAATGTAGCTCATTTCCGCCATTACTTCACGCCTCGAGTTGAGAGGGGAGAGCCTCTGTCTGGCGGAATCTCTTGGATCTCTAGGACCCACAAGAAGGAAGCATACTTATTGGGAGAGCTCTACAGCAAGTGGGATGAGTGGAGAGCCAACTGGTGTTGGATCGTAGAGGATAACCCGCAGCACTTTACCGCCCGGCGCTAAACCCCAGTAGTACGCGGCGACGACTGGAGCGATTTGGCACCGGAAGATAGTAAATTGAAGATTACCACTACCCGGATCCTTCGACTCACGCTTGCCGGGCTGACCGTAGGCGCAGTTGGAGCACACTTTCTCCGCCGCCGCATCGCCCCCCTGCAAGAGAGGAAGAGGCCCTCCTGGGAGTTTGAGAACGCAGCAGATATCATGAGGCTGTGCCCGGGCCTCAATTATAACTTCACTGTCCTGGAGCTCAACGCGATGCTCCAGGCATTGTTCAAGTACGACTCCGACCACCCCGAATGGTTCACGTTGCCGAGGGGCGTAGTTCCGCTGTGCAACAGCTCGTCGCTCAGCGGCATTCGCGCAGTGATGCCGCTGTGCGACTCCCACGGGATCGACCCCACGTGGCAAGAGCCCTCCGACGAAGCTGTGCAGGTGTTCTTCGACAACTTGGTGGAACAGCCAATCGACTCCGACGAGAAGAAAGGCCTCACCCGCGACACCACTGACCAGGAGATGGCATATATTGCCACCAGACTGGAAGAGGCAGCGGCAGCTGCGGCCGCGGGCGAGTTTGGGTACACAGTGGAGGAGGCGGAGGCAGCGGAAGCGACAAGCCTTGCCGAGCAGGAAGAGTTCCTCAAAGCGGGGAAGCTTGCCGGGAAGGTCGCCGAGACGAGTGAGCCCGCCGAGCAGGGCGTCGAGTCGAGTGGGCCCGCCGACCAGGGCACTGAGTCGAGCGGGCCAGTTGGGGACACGAGCGGCTCATTGGAGATCGGCGACTCTTCTTCCTTGTCCTCAGGCAGCTCGCCGCCACCAGCAGAGCCTCCAGCTGCGCGAAGGTGCCTCCGCAAGGCCGGGGACGTGACAGAGCGGCAGACGGGCAAACAGCCGCCGCGTCGCGCAACGCGCGCCACTGCGGCAAGCAAGCCTGCCGCGGGAGCACCTCGCGCTTCTGCAGCGGCTGGAGGAGGGTCGTCCCGGACCGCAACTTCTGCCCGTGCCGCCCCTCGTGCTTCGGCGGCAACCGGGGCGGGGTCTTCTCAGACCACCATCCCTGCTCCTGCCAAGCGGCCAAAGGAGCCTACTCCTCCGCCTCCTCGCGTCGGGACACGTGAGCCAGATTTTGACTTCTCCGCGCTCAGCTCCGACGAGGAGGAAGAAGAGTAAGTCTTCGCAATTCTTGTATTTCTTCAATTTTCTGTTGCTTTGTCTTGTATCTCTTTTTGCCAAACTCTGAACCCGTTCTCTTTTCAGAACTCTGGCCCAGAGGGCAGCGAATAGGGCCAAGGTCCCGGTGATCGTCATCGAGGACGAGCCCGCCGCGACAGCGGGGGGCGCGCCTGAGACAAGAGTGCCGGACCCGGCGACTGTTCTTCAGAGCAGCCCCCAGCGTAAGTGGTCCATCTTCTGCTGTTGGGCGCGCGTGGGTGCTTCTTCTTTGCTGATATCTTGTTTGTTGACTTGTGTAGAAGCAGAGCAGCAACATCAGGAGCGCCAGGAGACCGCCCCCGACGTGCCGCACGCTTCGACCACACCGCCAAGGGGAGGCTCTTCGGCAAGGGCGAGTCCTCCGCCAAGGACGGATTCTCCGCCAAGGGCGAACACTTTGCCAAGGGTGAGCTCTCCGGCAAGGGATGGCACTAGCGGCTCTCCGCCGGAGGGAGCTACAACCACGCCGCCGAGGGAGAGCTCCCCGGCAAGGAAACTCACCGAGGAGCCGGCCCGCGCAGGTAACCCCTTTGCTTCAGGCTTCCCTTGGCTTTTCTTCTTTCAATGCTTCTTTTTGGATATTTGCTTGACTGTTTGTCTTTTCTTTTCCTCCGTCAGACCCGTCCGTAGCTGAGCCAATGGAGACGGAGGTCGTTGCTGACGACGCCGCCGTTGCCGAAGAAACGGTCGGCCCAAACGAACTCGCTGGCGCAGAGGCCGTCGAGGCTGCCGCCGCAGCAGCTGGCGAAGGGGCTGGTGGACATACTGACGGCCCTGAGGCCGCAGGAGCGCCAGGCGCTACACCGGCCACCGAGCCCTCCGCCGCTGCCGCTGCCCCCAGCTCTGACGAGCCCGAGCCAGGCGCCTATATAAAGGCCGGCGACGACATCTTCATCCAGCTCCCTTGGGCGTCCATGTATAGGGCGCCAATCGAGGGAGGTGCTTGCCTCCGCCCGGCTAAAACTTGTCGACGCGCCAAGCAGCAGCAGCGAGCCTGAGGAGGAGCGGCTGCTGCGCAAGTTGCTATCGCTTTACCGCGCCCGACAGGCCAAGCTGGAGTCTCGAGAGGCTCTGGCCGCCAAGGCGGGTGCGGATATCGAGAAGCGTGCGGAGGAGCTCCGGGCCATCAACCAAGAGGCTCTCCGGTCCTTGGCGGAGGAGCGGGAGCAGCTTGCCGAGGCACAGCAGGCCTTCATCCTCGAGAAGGCCGAAGTGGAAAAGCAGCAGCGGCTTGCCGCCGAGAAGCTGTCCACACTGGAGGGCGAGCTGGCGCAGCGGAAGGTCAACCTCGATGGCCACGAGGATGAACTTGCCGCGCGTGAGCAGTCGCTTGGCGGAGCTCTCCAAGAAGCAAAGGACGCTGCCGTGGCCGCCGAGACCGCGAAGAGGGAGTTGGAGACGAGGGTGGCGCAGCTGGAGGCCAAACTCAGGACGAGCGGCGAGGATGTTGCCGCACTCAAGCTCGAGCGAGAGAAGGACGCCCACAACCACTCCGAGCTGCAGGTCCACCTCTCCGAGAAGGGCAAGGAGCTCGCCGTCGCCAAGGACTCCATCGCCGACCTCGAGCTGAAGCTGGCCACCCTAACCCAGACGCTCGACGGTGCCAAGGAGTGGGAGGCGACCCTGAAGGAGGAGATCAGGGCCGAGAAGGCGCTGCTGGAGAGCGCTGCCGTCACCCAAAACATGTTCAAGGAAACCGTGGAGCATTGGACAAAAGGTCTTGTCAATGCTGCCGCGGATATCGATAAGGAGTTGGAGCAGCTGGGGGCGGAGTATCTCGGGTACTCCACCGATGAGAGCCTCCACCCCAGCGCCAAGCTCACTCTATTCTTCAGAGGCGTGGCGACGGCCCTCCAGCAACTCCGGGAGAAGATCCCAAAGTAGCTGGCGGACGAGTCGCGCAGGCTCTGCGCGGGGGCCCTGCAGAAGGTGTTGGTGAAGGTGGCCTTCCACAATCCAGGCCTCAACCTCACCAACGTCCTTAGGAGTTTGCCGCCGGACGCCGACCAAGAAGCGCTCAAGGCCCTTGTCGCACCCATTATGGACAAGGTGGGTGGCATCAAGAGGGTCGAGGGCGACCGCGCGGACTAGTCTTGTCCACTTTCTTCTTTTCCTTGTCGCTGTTAACCATGTTATGAAAACAGTCTATTAGAGCTGCGACAAGTTGCTTTGTAATATAACTTTATTTTGGGTAGTCATTGCAACGTTATTTCCTTTACTTGATTCCCTTTGCTTTGTATGTTTCTACCCTACGCTTTTAGGGAACTTGCTGGCGTAGGCACCTTTGCCGCGAGCGCTGAGTGCGGGACTTCAGCAGCCTGCTGGCGGTGCCGTGGCCGACAAGAAACCTTGTCGCAACTAGTCGCAGCACACTTAGGTTGTTGAGCGAACTCGAAAGCGAAGTAAGGGCGCGACACTAGTCGCAGCACACTTAAGTCATTGAGTGTGCTCGAAACAAACTAAGGGCGCGACCAGCCACGAGTTGGTTCCTCCGCGCACAGGTTTTCCATACAAAGTACGGTCGTTCAAGGAAGAAAACTTAGAAAATTTAAAAATTTGATTGCTCAAACTTTGGCAACTTAGCTTTTGTGTTGTCTGCTTCCCGGCAAGGCAAGGCTTTCTTGAACGGCGCTTGGTCCATACCACTATCTTCCTCCCCCCGGCAAACTTGTGTGCGAGGGAACCTTCTTTTCCTAGAGAGAAAAGATAGAAGAGAAAAAACAGATATGGAGCCTTGCGGCTCGTTATGGCTTACCGGGGGTAGGTGTTGCACAAAGCGTCACATAATACATGCAAGAAAAATAGAAAGCATGAAATGACAAGTTGTGCGGGGCACATAAGCTTTACTGATGCACGGGGTCTGCGCCCGGCTTTGTACAAAGGATTACATGCAACAGCGGCAAGACTTGTACAAAAGGTGGTTGCCGGAGCGGATCACGGCAACCGCGCCTTATGGATAAAACTTACGAAGATGCTCGATGTTCCAGGAGTTGCTCACCGGAAAGCCATCTTCGGTCTCTAGGCGAACAGAGCCGGGCCTAATGACTTGTTTCACCTGATAAGGGCCTTCCCACTTCGGCGTCAACTTGTTGGAATTCTTGGCGGACTGAACGCGCCGAAGAACAAGGTTGCCTTCCTCAAGACTTCTGGCATTAACTTTGCGGCTATGATAGCGGCGCAAAGCTTGCTGGTAGCGAGCAGCCCGCACATCAGCCTGAAGATGGTCCTCCTCAAGGAGCAGCGCGTCATCTTGTCGCAGCTGCTCTTGCTCGAGCTCATCATAAGCGAGCACTCGAGGTGACCCGTATACGAGTTCCGTGGGGAGAATTGCCTCTGCTCCATAGACTAGAGCGAAAGGCGTCTGTCCAGTGGCTCGATTCAGCGTCGTTCTGATCGACCAAAGAGCCGCCGGCAACTCCTCGATCTAGTTCCTTCTGCACTTGTTTAGCCTGTCGAAAGTCCTTGTCTTGAGTCCGTGCAGCCCTTCAGCGTTTGCTCTCTCCGCTTGACCGTTGCTCCTCGGGTGAGCAACAAAAGCGAAGCAGACCTTGGCGCCAAGGTCTTGGACGTACTGCATGAAGGTGCGACTTGTGAATTGTGTGTCGTTGTCGGTGATGATCCTGTTAGGGATCCCAAAACGGCAAACAATCGACCTGAAGAACTTGACTGCTGATTGCGCGGTCACCTTTCTCACTGGCTCCACTTCCGGCCACTTTGTGAACTTGTCGATTGCAACGTACAAGTACTCAAAGCCCCCGGCTGCGCGGGGAAAGGGGCCGAGGATGTCGAGCCCCCAGACCGAAAATGGCCAGGATAAAGGGATCGTTTGGAGAGCTTGAGCTGGCTGGTGTATCTGCTTGGAATGGAACTGGCACGCTTCACACTTGGTTACTTGTGCAGTTGCATCCTGGAGGGCTTCTGGCCAAAAGAAACCTTGCCGGAATGCCTTGCGGGAAAGTGCTCTTGCGCCAATGTGGTGGCCACATATGCCTCCATGTATCTCTGCCAACAGCTTCTGTCCATCTTCCCGGGGAATACACTTCAATTTCACACCGTTGAGTCTTCTTTTGTACAGTGTGCTGTCAACAAACTGGTACGTGCTTGACTGCCGGGCTACTCTTTCTGCTTCTTCTTGATCTTCGGGAAGTTCTCCTGTCTGGAGGAAACGGACGATCTGATGTGCCCATGCTGGAGCTTGTGGCTCGACAGCATGGACCAAGGGCACATCTACTGCTGCGGGAACGTCCGCTTCTACGGCAAGAACCTGCGGCTCAGCCGGAGCTTGACATTCCCCGGCAAGCTTGCCGGAGCAAAACTTGTCGGGAGCGTCTGCTTCAACTATACAAACCCTATGGCTTGGAGGAGCAGACTGCTCCTCAGCATTTTCGGTGTTGATTTTGGGGACTTTCTTGGCGGCGGCTTCGGGAAGCTCTGCCGGAAAATAGTCACCAGAAACCAACTTCCTCTTCTTGGTCTGTCCAATTGATGGTGTTACGGATGGCTGAGTCAGCTTGAGCACAAAGATCCCTGGTTCCATAGGCAACTTTAGTGCGGCGCACTTCGACAGGCCATCTGTGATGTCGTTCTGAGCTCTTGGAACATGCTCCATCTGTAGGCCGTCGAAGTGTTCTTCAAGCTTTCTCACTTCGTCGACGTAAGCTTCCATCAATGGGCTCTGATAGTTCTTGTTCACTTGGCGGACGACAAGCTGCGAGTCACCCCTTACAATTAGCTTCTTGATCCCAAGGTCTGCCGCGATCCTGAGACCGGCAAGCAAA
>LR738716.1:137172298-137183343 GCA_902687465.1 Secale cereale
CGTCCCGAGATCCACCAGCTTGACCTTGGCCCAGCAAGCGTATGGTACCTTGAGTACCACGACGCTGCCGTTCCCGCGCCTCCTGAGAGGGCTGCGGTGCATGTACAGACGCCGAGGCCTTGGAGTGCGCATGGTCGTCCGTCTTGTCCTTGGACTTGGCGGCACCGTGAGTTCCCTCGTCGGCGTCCGTTCTTCCGCCGGCGTCTACCCCAGCAGCCGTTGGCTCCGGCGGCGGTGGGATCGACGCGGACGGACCTGCTGCCTCCGAAGCCTTCTTCTTCAGTGGCATGCTGATGGAGTCGATGAAGTTGATGAAATTGATGAAGTTGGTGAAGTTGATGAAGTTGGTGAAGTTGGTGAAGATCTAGCTCGTGTGGACGCCGGATCAGGTTCACACAACCTCGACGCTGCCCCTACCTGGCGCGCCAAAGATGTCGGGGAAACTGATCGCCCATGAACACCTATGGGACCGGAGCCCCTTCTCGGTACGGCAAGGGGGCGGAGGATGCACAAAGAGCGGATCGAGGCGAGCACACGAGCAGTTTACCCAGGTTCGGGCCGCACGGAGGCGTACAACCCTACTCCTGCTTTGATTTGTATTGTGTTCTTGCTTGGGAGCGAGGAGAGCTATAGTACACTCTAACCGCTAGCTAGACCGAGTGTGGGAATGATCGATGTTCGGAACCCCTTCTACGTTGCGCATGGGCCTCCTTTTATAGGTCAAAGGGGTCACCGATAGGTGGCAACACAGATGGGGGTAAAAATGTAAAAAGGGTGGTAGATGGAACAGTGTTCCATACTTAACCCTGACGGCAGGGGACAAGGGCATTAAATGCTCGTCGCCATCGCCCAAACAGTGCAAAAAGTGGTCGTCAGGGGCGCCACCGTCCGCCACGACGGTAGCCTTGTCATCGCTGCTTGCCACCGTGTACCCCAGGCTGCACAGCCTTCCGCCACGTGCGCCCGGGACGGTCCCAGAGCGACACGTGGGTGGATGCGCTGGAGCGCTGGTACTGAGTGGAAGCTTGCCGCGGCAAGCGCTTTGCCGCGGTTGTTATCTTGTCGCTTTTGGGAGCTTGTCGCTCACCGGGCCATGCCGGGACGCGGGGCGCGTCGCGACAAGTTCCTTGAGATGCCTTTGATTGGCCTTCCCGGCAGGCTCCTCTTGCCAGGGTCTTGTGTCTTGAGTGGTTTTGTGCCTTGAGTGGCCTTCCCGGCAAGCTCCTCTTGCCGGGGTCTTGTCTCCTTGACTTGAATACTTTGTTCTTGAATGGCCCCAAGGGGACCACGGAGGATCTTGGCGGTCGTTTGGCAAGCCTTGCCGCGGGGCGCTGTAACTGCCCGTGCACAAGTTCGGGATACTAAGGTACCCCTATTTTAGTACACCGACATTCTCCTAGATAGATCTTGCATGATCGTAGGAAATTTTTGAAATACTACATTCCCAACAAAAACAATGTGGAATAGTTTCGCAAATCACGCCACCTAGAACACCACGGTGTAATGGTGTGTCCGAACGTCATAACCGTACTTTATTAGATATGGTGTGATATATGATGTCTCTTACTGATTTACCACTATCGTTTTGGGGTATTGCTTTAGAGGCAGCTGCATTCACATTAAATACGGCACCATCTAAATCCGTTGAGATGACACCTTATGAACTGTGGTTTGGTAAGAAACCCAAGTTGTCGTTTCTTAAAGTTTGGGGTTGCGATGCTTATGTGAAGAAGCATCATCCTGATAAGCTCGAACCCAAATCGGAGAAATGGGTCTTCATATGATACCCAAAAGAAACTGTTGGGTACACTTTCTATCACAGATCCGAAGGCAAGATATTTGTTGCTAAGAATAGATGCTTTCTAGAGAAGGAGTTTATCTCTAAAGAAGTGAGTGGGCGGAAAGTAGAACTTGATGAGGTAATTGTACCTTCTCCCGAATCGGGAAGTAGTTCATCACAGAAATCAGTTCCAGTGATTCCTACACCAATCAGTGAGGAAGCTAATGATGATGATCATGAAACTTCAGATCAAGTTACTACTGAACCATGTAGGTCAACCAGAGTGCATTCCGCACCAGAGTGGTACGGTAATCCTGTTCTGCAAGTCATGCTACTAGACCATGACGAACCTACGAACTATGAGGAAGCGATGATGAGCCCAGATTCAGCGAAATGGCTTGAGGCCATGAAATATGAAATGGGATCCATGTATGAGAACAAAGTGTGGACATTGGTTGACTTGCCCGATGATCGGCAAGCCATTGAGAATAAATGGATCTTCAAGAGGAAGACAAACGCTGATGGTAATGTCACTGTCTACAATGATCGACTTGTCGCTAAAGATTTTAGACAAGTTCAAGGAGTTGACTATGATGAGACTTTCTCACCTGTGGCGATGCTTAAGCCTATTCGAATCATGTTAGCAATTGTCGCATTTTATGAAATCTGGCAAATGGATGTCAAAACTACATTCCTAAATGGATTTCTGAAAGAAGAGTTGTATACGATGCAACCAAAAGGTTTTGTCAATCCTAAAGGTGCTAACAAAAGTGTACAAGCTCCAACGATCCATCTATGGACTGGTGCAAGCATCTCGGAGTTGGAATATGCACTTTGATGAGGTGATCAAAGCATATGGTTTTATACAGACTTACGGTGAAGCTTGTATTTACAAGAAAGTGAGTGGGAGCTCTGTAGCATTTCTTATATTATATGTGGATGACATATTACTGATTGGAAATCATATAGAATTTCTGGATAGCATAAAAGGATACTTGAATAAGAATTTTTCAATGAAAGACCTCGGTGAAACTGCTTACATATTTGGCATCAAGAACTATAGAGATAGATCGGGATGCTTGATAAGATTTTTCAATAAGTACATACCTGTCGGGGAAACGACACCTATGGGATCCCGGGGACCCCTACTACGGTTTGCGGGGCGTAGAGCTGTGCAAAGAGCGGGTCTAGACGATCAACACATGGGCATTTTTACCCAGGTTCGGGCCGCAAGATGATGCATAAAACCCTAGTCATGCTTGTCTGTGTATATTTGGTGTTCTTGAGCTCTTGAACTGGCTACTATCGTGCATGTCCAAAATGTATGAATCCTCTCTCATTATGCCTAGGGCCTCCTTTTATATGACAAAGGGGTTGCCACAGCGACACACAGGAGGTGTAAAGTAACTACAGTGTACAAGGTTATCTCTTGACATCTTAGGACAAATGCATTTAATGCGCCGCCTATGTGTCCTCTAGCTTTATCAGGGACGGCAGGGAAGCTTGTCCCGCCCGCTGCCACCTCACCTCGCTCTGAAACGCGTCCAGGCTGACGAGGCATGAGGCGCCACGCTGGCTACTAGCTGATGTGGTGGTAGGGTCTTCACGAAGATCTGCATGCCACCACGCAGGTGCTTGTAGTTGGCATAGGAGCTGCATGTTGCCACATAGGTGCTTGTCCAGTCGGTGAATCAGTCGTCGTGTAGGAGTGGCCGCGGGGCGGCGAAACCTTGGCGGGCGCGGGCCTGGCTGTGGCCCCACAGATGCTCCCGGCAAGGGGTCTTGCCGGGGTCTTGTGGCTGTCCCCGGCAAGGATCTTGCCGGGGGTCTTCGGCCGTCCCTAGCAAGGCTCTTGCTGGGGGCCTTTGTCTTCCGGTCCCTTGTCTAGGTCCGCAGGGCCCTTGGTCCCATAGAGATCTCCATGCCACTGCGCAGGCGCCCCATGAATCTTGGTCTTGACGTTGCCGATGGTGTCAAAGCTCTCAGACCGAAGGGTGGTGGCCTTGCTGGTGTTTGGGCAAGTTGCCCCCGAGAAGACTCTTGCCGGGGTCACATAGGTCGCCTCGGCAAGGGTGTTGCCTGGGGAGGATTCCACCTTGCCCCTTTGTCCTTCATGTCTGTGGCTTGAGTGTTGCCTTGGCAGTCTCGTGCCCCTCCTTCTTCTGCTCCGCCAAGCGTGGCCGTAGACATGGCTACAACTGCCCGTGCACAAGTAAAGGGGTGCAAAAGGACCCCTACTTTTGTACTTTGACAGGAGCCCCGGGCCTGGGCCACACATAAGCGCGGAGCATTGTTGGGCCAGGCCCAGAATGGTGCACGGGCACGCATGGCAGGGTTTTAACTGCGGTGGTTCCTTCGCCGATTGCACTTCCCCACGACTCGCATTAGGCGCGTGACATGGCGGTCATGTGCAGAGCGGTAGCAGCGTGCTTGCGTAACGTCATGGTGAATAGTAAAGAGGAGGCCCGCGCCTTCCCCATAAAAGAGGAAACCGCAGGGGCGCTGCTCATTTACCCTCCGTGTCTTTTCCAATCTCGGAACCGTCGTTCCCCTCTTCTTCTCCAGGCGCAAACCGGAGTTCTTGCCCTTGCTTGCCGTCGCCGCGCCTTCATTGCCCTTGATCCCCTGCCCTTTCTCAGGCGTCATGGCGCCCAAGATAGGCAAGGGCAAAGGGACGGCGAAGGACTCCGAGGGGAAAGAGTCACCGGAGAGCGTGTTGGGGGAGCTGCGGATGCAGTTCCCACACTTCGAGCCGACTGCTCGACGACGTCACCCTCAGGGACAAGTTCAGGTGCATGTGGGGGAGGGAGACGACGGGGCATCCCGCCACGCGAGTCGTCCCTGCCTCCTGCTTCGCCAATGGCGGTCCAAATCGGTACCCTTTCTTCGTCGATTACTTCTCTTGCAGGCTCTGCCCCCTTTCTCGGATTTCTTCAATGACGTCATGTACACCTACGGCTTCCGCCTTCTATACCTCACGCCGAATTCTGTGGTGTGCATGGCCTACTTCACCCATCTCTGCGAGGTCTTTGCCGGAGTGCTCCACAGCACGGCGCTCTTCCGCCACTACTTCGCTCCTCGCATCCAGCCGGGGGGCGCCATCTCGGGCTGCATTGCTTGGATTTCGAGGCAGAAGATCAAAGGTGCGTACCCGAAGGGCGCCACGAAGGAGAGGTAGGAGGAGTGGCGAAGCCGGTGGTGCTGGATCAAGGAGACGGATCCGCCGGAGTTCTGCCGGGTCCGTAGCAAGGACTAGAGCGATCTCGATGCCAACGACCAGAACCTCACGATCGCCACCACCAGGATCCGTCGCCTTGCCGTGGCCGGGCTCACCCTTGAAATGATCGGGGCTGATTTTATCCATCGCCAGATTGCCCCACTGCCCAACAAGGGGAGGCCAACTTGGGATTTTAGGAACGCGGACGATATCATGAGGCTCCACCCTGGTTGAAACCACAACTTCACGGAGTTGCAGCACACCCATCTTTGCCAGAGGCTCTTCCAGCTTAGGATCAACGAGGTCGGTCGGGTCGAGAGGACTGGCAAGGCCGAGAAGGCCGACAAGGCTGAGAAGGCCGGCAAGGCTGAGAAAGCCGGCAATGCCACCAGGGCCGCCAAGCCCGACAACCTGTTGGGGTTGCCAGCGGAGGTGGTTCTGCTGAGCAACAACTCTCGCCAGAGCGCCATCATCGCCATGATGCTGGTCTTCAACACGCAGGGCCTCGATCCGACCTGGGTCGAGCCAAAGGCGGAAGTGGTACAGGCATTCTTCGATAACTTGTCGGAGCGGTACGTCCGCGACGAGCCGCAGCTTATCTACGACACCACCGCAGAGGAGCTCGCTTACACCGCCGCCAGGGCGGAGGAGGCAGCTCTCGCCGAGGAGGCTGGCAGCTTCGGCACCGTGCAGGATGAGAACGACGCGGCCGCGGAGGAGAAAGAGTTCGCCGAGTGGGCGGGGCCCGCCAGGGAGGCCAGTAGCGCCGGCGCTGGAGCTCCCTCTCTTGAAGAAGCGGTCGAGGAGTCGGCTCAGGAGGAGACCGATGTGGATGACCCCCGGTCCCGGGGAAGAGGCGCGTCTTGCGGCGGGCGGGCTCCAGCGAGCCAGGCCGGCCCGTCAAGTCCACGCAGCGGCAGCAGGCCCAAGCGCCACGCGTACGCCAGACGAGGGCCGCGAGAAGGCCGCGGTCACCGCTTCGTCTTTGTCCAGGCATCCCCGAACGCCATCCCCTTCTCCTCCACTTGTCGACGCCGCCCCTGAGGCTGATTTCAATCTCAGGTCCTTTAGCCTGAAGAGGAAGAGGAGGCCAGAGGAGGAGGAGGAGGACGACTAAGCATTTTGTCCTCCACCATCTCTTAACCCTCTGTCCGCACTATCCTTCCTTAACTTGGTTTAATTTTTGCAGCAACATGGAGACGTTGGCCCAGAGGGCGGCAAAGAGGGCCAAAGCCTCAACGGGTGATGAGCCCCCGGCGAGCGCTCCGCGCACGTCGGCGTTGGTGGTGATCAGCCCGGAGAATAGCCCTCAGCGCAGCCCCCACTCCAGCCCCCAGCGTGAGTCCATTCTCCACTCCCTGCTGGCAGGCGTTGGGGCATGTTCTCTTGATGTTGACCTCGCCGGGTTTGCAGGAGGAGAGCGGCAACCAGAGGAGCTGCTAAGGGCCGCCCCCGACACGTCGTCCCCGGCAACTACGCCACCCAGAGGGGCATCGCCGGCAAGGGCACCCACTGCCGAGCCGATGCGCATGGATGAAGAGGGGGCGAGCACAGGCGTCGGTGGCTCTTCCCCTGCAATGGATCTTGGCGGGGAAGGAACCACCTCTCCTCGGCCTGGCACGAGTAAGTCGCCTGCTTCCCGTCCTCTATCGTCTCCACCATGTGATACTCTTTCTTTTCTCTGTTCTGAACCCTTGGTCTCAGCCTCGCCTCATCTTCTCTTCTAGTTTCCAGGCTCTCCCTTGGTGGACCAAGTGGACGTCGACACCGTCATCGAGGAGGTGGCCATGGACGCTTAAGCTGAGGCCACCGAGATCACGGCTAGGGAGACCGCCGCGTCCGCCACCAAGGAGGCCGCAGAGGGGCCTGCCGGGGTGGCCGGCAAGGCTGCTGCCAAGGAGGCCGCCAAGGGTCCTGCCAGGGACCCCGACAAAGCCGCTGCCGAGGAGGCCGCCAAGGGGCCCGCTGGGGAGGAGGTGGCCAACGACCAACCCTCCTCCTCCGCAGCTCCCGCCCCGAGCAAATATTTGATTGTGGGCGACGATCTGTTCATCCTCCTCCAATGGGAGGTAAGCATCAGAGCGCCAACTGAGGGGGAGATCTTTGACAATGAGGTCCTCGCCACCGCTGGGCTTCAGGTTGTCGACGAACCGAGCGCCAGTGGCGGCGGTTCTCAAGAGGAGCAGCTCCTTCGGACCATGAGGGCCAATTTTCAAAAGCTTCAGGCGCTCTACCATGCTCGCCAGGACAAGGTGAACTCCAGGATGGCAGCCATGGACAAAGCGGAAGTGGATTTCGAGGATCGCGTCGCTCAGACGCAAGTCTGGTTCAACGAGGCCCGGGACAAACTGAGCGCCATCCAAGACCAGCTGGACGAGCGCAAGCGAGAGCTCGCCCTGCAACTGGCTGATGTTGAGAAGACCCAGGAGCTGGCGATGCAGCAGGCCACCAAGGACGAGGCTGCCCGGGCACAGCAGAACGCTCTTATTGACACCCAAGAAGAGAACCTCGAGGCTCGTGAACGGGCGCTTGCTGTCGCGCTGCGCGACAATGACGAGGAGATCGAGAAGCTCGTCGCATAGCGGACTCAGGTGCTGGATCAGAAGCACAACGATGCTCTTGATGCTCTGGCCCTGGCCCAGGCCGGCAAGGTGGAGGAGCTGGAGTGGGCGCGGGAGGGGCTGAAGGAGAAGGTCTTGACGCTAGCGGAGGAGAGGGACACAAGCAATCGTACACTGGCGGATCTGCAGGTCACCATCTCCGACAATACCAAACTGCTCTCCGACATTGACGTCTCCATCAACGATCGGAAGCTGAATCTGGAATCCTTGGAAGAGACGCTTTCGGAGGTCAGGGCCCGCGAGGAGACCCTGACCAAGGCCCTTGAGAGCGAGAAGCAGTTGCGGCAGGATGAGGCCACCGCCCACGATGGCTATGTGGGCAGGGTACAACTCTGGACCGACGGCCTCGTCGACATCGCGGAGAGGCTCGGCAGGCAGCTATCCGTCATGGGTATGCCGGACATCAAGTACTCTCTGGAGGTGAGTGTGACCCCTAGCTCCAAGATGACCTTGTTCTTCGGGCGCGTCCTCGAGGCCATGGAGCAACTCCGCTCCAATCGAGCAACTTATCTGGCCAGCGAGGCTCGGAAGCCCTGCAGGTGCTCCCTGACCAAGGTGCTCACCAAGGTGGCATTCTGGAACCCCAACGTCAACTTCAACAATGCGCTTGAGAGCTTGTCGGCGGATGCGGACCTCACGGCACTCGAGGAGCGCATCCAGCCCATCATTAGTTGCATCGATGGAGTCAAGTGGGTGGAAGGCCAGCGCCGAGACTAGCCCCCCTCCGCTTCTCATTGCTATTGCGAGTTCATGCCCAAGACAAATTTATCTTAAGTTAGAACCACGGCAACCACTTGATGTAATATAACTTCGCAGTATTTTGAAACAGTGCATGTTATCTCCCTGTTTGATCTTTCTTTGTATGTATGCCCCTTACGCTTAGTTGGATAGGCTTGCCGACGCGTAAACCCATTCCGCGGCGCTTTGAGGACGGATCCTTAGCAACCTGCCAGGGGCGCTTGCTGACACACAAGCCGCCTTGTCGTTCTTGGCGCAGCCGCTCGAACTTTTGAGCGGACTCGAAACAGAACAAGGGCGTTGCCAATAGCAGAAAGGCTCCTTTACGTGCAGGTTCTCCATACAAGGAGTGGGATCTTTCGAGGAAAATAACCATATAGAAAGGAAATTTCTCAAATTTAGCGTGACTTAGCTATTTCATCACCATGTAGATGGTGGTTGCGGCTACAGACGACACCGTCCGCCTAGCCGACGGCACCAAAACAATGGGGATGATGATGACTTCCCCCGCCGCCTTCTTCTTTGCGGCCATCGCGATGAAGGAGAAGATGCGCTAACTCCTAGACCATATTTTCACAACCTAGCGCACCCCTACCTGGCACGCCAAAGATGTCGGGGGAAACGACACCTATGGGATCCCGGGGACCGCTACTACGGTTTGCAGGGCGTAGAGCTATGCAACGAGCGGGTCTAGACGATCAACGCGTGGGTATTTTTACCCAAGTTCGGGCCGCAAGATGATACGTAAAACCCTAGTCCTGCTTGTTTGTGTATATTTGGTGTTCTCGAGCTCTTGAACTGGCTACTATGCATGCCTGTCCAAAAAGTCCAAATCCTCTCTTAGTATGCCTCGGGCCTCCTTTTATATGACAAAGGGGTTGCCACACCGACACACAGGAGGTGTAAAGTAACTACAGTGTACAAGGTTATCTCCTGACATCTTAGGATAAACGCATTTAATGTGCCGCCTATGTGTCCTCTAGGTTTATCGGGGACGGCAAGGAAGCTTGTCCCGCCCGTTGCCGCCTCGCCTCGCTCCGAAACGCGTCCAGGCGGATGAGGCATGCGGCGCCACGCTGGCTGCTGGCTGCTGTGGTGGCAAGATCTTCATAAAGATCTGCATGCCACCACGCAGGCGCTTGTAGTTGGCTTAGGAGCTGCATTTTTCCACGCATGTGCTTGTCAATTCGGCGAGTCGGTCGTCGCGTAGGAGTGGCCGCAGGGCGGAGAAACCTTGGCAGACGCAGGCCTGGCTATGGCCCTGCAGACGCTCCCGACAAGGGGTCTTGCCAGGGTCTTGTGGTTGTCCCCGGCAAGGATCTTGCCGGTGGTCTTCGGTCGTCCCCAGCAAGGCTCTTGCCGGGGGTCTTCGTCTTCTGGTCCCTTGTCTAGGTCCGCATGGCCGTTGGTCCCATAGAAATCTGCATGCCACTACATAGGTGTCGGGGAAACTGACCGCCCGCGAACACCTATGGGACTGGAGCCCCTTCTACGTTGCGGTAAGGGAGCGAAGGGAGCACGGAGAGCAGATCGAGGAGCATACGCGGGCAGTTTACCCAGGTTCGGGCCGCGATGTACGCGTAAAACCCTACTCCTGCCTTGGTTGTATTGAGTTCTTGGGCTCGGGAGCTTGAAGATCTACAGTACTAGCTACACCGAGCGAGAGAGTGGTTCAGTTTCTGGGATCGAACCCCCTCTACGTTGTGCATGGGCCTCCTTTTATAGTTCAAAGGGGTTCCCGACAGGTGACAACGTAGAGGAGGGTAAAAGTGTAAATTTGGTGGTGGTTGTAACAGTGCATGAATAGTGTATGAACAGTGGACTTCACCTAACTCAGACGATGGGGGACAAGGGCATTGAATGCCCGTCGCCGTCGCCCCAAAAGCGCCCGTCCATGCGTCTCCGTTTGCCACGGCGATAGTCTTGTCACCGCAGCTTGCCACCGTGTGCCCCTGGCTGCACAGCCATCCGCCACGTGCCCCTAGAAGGGCCCCAGGGCGACGCGTGGCCAGATGAGCTGGAGCGCAGGCACACAGTATAAGTTTCCCCCGGCAAGCACCTTGCCAGGGTCGCAACCTTGCCGGGCCCGGAAGCTTGCCGCTCTCCGGATCCTGCCGGGGCGCACGATGCGCCAGGATATCTCTTCTAAAGCGTTATTCTTTGGCCTTCCTGGCAAGCTCCTCTTGCCAGGGTCTTGTGCTCGAATGATAACCTTGAGCCTGGCGCGGCCTTCCCGGCAAGCTCCTCTTGCCGGGGTCTTGTCTCTTGATTTGAATACTTTGTTCTTGAATGGCTTAAAAAGGGTCTAGAGTGGGCTTTGTCGGGCGCGTGGTGAGCCTGACCACGGGACGATGCTACTGCCCATGCACAAGTCGGGATACTAAGGTATCCCTACTTTAGTACACCGACAGGAGCCCCCGGGCTTGGGCCACACACGGTGCCGAGCGCTGTTGGGCCAGGCCCAGAACAGTGCACGGGCACACGCGGCCCACGACGCGCCGTTTCCCACTCCAGATTCGCTGCATCCCTCCCTAACGGCATGCGTCGATTGCGGCGTCGTGGGAGAGATCGTGGCCTGCTTCTTTAATGGGGAAATGCGGAACGTCCCCCACTTCCCCCTTAAAAGCAGAGGAAGTAGGGGCAGTTTCCCCCATTGCTTTCATTGTGCCTTGAATCCCCAGAAACCCCC
>LR738716.1:137201318-137225569 GCA_902687465.1 Secale cereale
ATGGTGATTTTTTTTCTCGAGGTACGTGATTAGGTGGTGTAAATAGATAAGGGAGAGGGCCCACGTGGGGACCACAACCCACCAGGGCATGCCTGGGGGTCCTGGCATGCCCAGGTGGGCCGTGCCCACCTGGTGCACCCCCCTCTGGTATTATTTGCACAAAAAATTCTTAAATATTCGGAAAAAATGTGTTTAATTTTCGGGGCGTTCTGAGGACTTTTATTTTTGGGTCATTTGTATTGTACGAGAAATTCAGAAAACAGGCAAAAATGACATTTTATTTTATTTAACCAATAAAGACAGAAAACAAAAGGTAGGGTAGGGAGGTAGTGCTTACTAAATTCATCAACTTCATACCGCTCAAAAATGATTCATTAATAAGGTTGATCAAGTCTTATTAACAACCACTTTCGGTTGGCATGAAACCGAACAACTTTCGTAGACTGATACGTCTCCAACATATCTATAATTTTTTATTGTTCCATGTTATTATTTATGATGTTTTGGATGTTTAATGGGCTTTGTTATACACTTTTTTATTGTTTTTTGGACTAACCTACTAACCCAAAGGCCCAGTCCAGATTGCTGTTTTTTTGCCTATTTCAGGGTTTTACAGAAAAGGAATATCAAACGGAGTCCAAACAGAATGAAACTTTCGGGAGAGATATTTTTGGAGAAAAATACGCATGGGAGACTTGAGAACCACGGAGTAGAGCACACGTGGCGCCCACAAGGGTGGGGGCGCCCCCCTCCCCCTATAGGGCGCGCCCCTGCCTCGTGAGCCCCACGTCTAGCCCCCGGTGCCCTCCTTCCTCCTATATATACCTACGTACCCCGAAACTATCAGAACAACAGAGAAAACCTTAGTTCCACCGCCGCAACCTTCTGTTCCCGTGAGATCCCATCTTGGGGCCTGTTCCGGAGCTCCGCCGGAGGGGGGATCTTCCACGGAGTGCTTCTACATCATCATCATCATCGCCTCACCATGAGTTGTGGGTAGTTTACCACAGACCTTCGGGTCCACAGATAGTATCAAGATGGCTTCTTCTCTCTCTTTGGATCTCAATACAAAGTTCTCCTTGGTCTTCGAGGAGATCTATTCTATGTAATCTCTTTTTGCAGTGTGTTTGTCGACATCCGATGAATTGTGGGTTTATGATCAAGATTATCTATGAGAAATATTTGGTTCTTCTCTAAACTCTTTATGTATGATTATAATATCCTTGCAAGTTTCTTCGAATTATTGGTTTGGTTTGGCCTACTAGATCTATAGTTCTTGCAATGGGAGAAGTGCTCGGCTTTGGGTTCAATCTTGCGGTGTCCTTTCCCAGTGACAGTAGGGGCAGCAAGGCACGTATTGTATTGTTGCCATCGAGGATAAAAATATGGGGTTTATATCACTAAGTTTGAGTTTATCCCTCTACATCATGTCATCTTTCTTAAGGCGTTACTCCGTTCTTATGAGCTTAATACACTAGATGCATGCTGGATAGCGGTCAATGTGTGGAGTAATACTAGTAGATGCATAATCGTTTCGGTCTACTTGTTTCGTACGTGATGCCTATATATAATGATCATGCCTAGATAGTCTCATAATTATTCGCTTTTCTATCAATTGCTCGACAGTAATTTGTTTACCCGCCGTAGAATATCGCTATCATGAGAGAAGCCACTAGAGAACACTATGGCCCCCAGGCCTATTATCAACTTATCAATCTACAATCTACTTTCCTTTTCCGCTTTTACTTTATGTTCTTATAACCAAAAATACCAAAAGTATTGAACTATCATCTCTATCATTCTCACTTTCGTAAGTGACCGTAAAGGGATTGACAACCCCTTATCGCGTTGGCTGCGAAGTTCTTATTTGTTTGTGCAGGTGAGAGGGACTCGCGCGTGGTCTCCTATTGGATTGATACCTTGGTTCTAAAAAAACTGAGGGAAATACTTACGCTACTATGCTGCATCTCTCTTTCCTCTTCGAGGGAATACAACGCAAGCTCGAGAAGTAGCAAGAAGAATTTCTGGCGCCGTTGCCGGCGAGGCTTACGCCAAAGTCATATACCAAGTACCTATCACAAACCATTATCCTTCGCATTACATTTTTGCCTCTCGTTTTGCTCTCCCCCACTTCACCCTTGCCGTTTTATTTGCCCTTCTTCTGCCGTGTGTTTATCGTTCGCTTGCCTCTTATTTGCTTGTGTGTGTTGGATTGCTTGCTTGTCACTATGGCTCAGAATAATACCAAATTGTGCGACTTCTCCAATACCAACAATAATTATTTTACCAGCACTCCGATTGATCCTATTACCGATGCTGAATCTTGTGAGATCAATGTTGCTCTGTTGAATCTTGTCATGAAAAATCAATTTTCCGGCCTTCCTAGTGAAGATGCCGCTACCCATCTAAACAACTTTGTTGATTTGTGTGATATGCAATAGAAGAGGGATACGGATAAAGATATTCTTAAATTGAAGTTATTTCCGTTTTCACTTAGAGATCATGCTAAAACTTGGTTTTCCTCTTTGCCTAGAAATAGTATTGATTCGTGGAATAAGTGCAAAGATGCTTTTATCTCTAAGTATTTCCCTCCTGCTAAGATCACCTCTCTTAGAAACGATATTATGAATTTTAAGCAACTAGACCATGAGCATGTTGCACAAGCTTGGGAGAGAATGAAATTAATGATAGTAATTGCCCTACACATGGTTTGAACTTATGGATGATATTCAAAACTTTTATGCTGGCTTGAATTTTGCTTCTAGAAATCTTTTAGATTCGGCCGCAGGAGGCACTTTCATGGAAACTACCTTAGGAGAAGCTACCAAACTCCTGGATAATATTATGGTTAATTATTCTCAATGGCACACCAAAAGATCTACTAGTAAAAAAGTGCATGCTATTGAAGAAATTAGTGTTTTGAGTGGAAAGATGGATGAACTTATGAAATTATTTGCTGCTAAGAGTGCTTATTCTGATCCTAATGATATGCCTTTATCCACATTGATTGAAAATAATAATGAATCTTTGGATGTGAATTTTGTTGGTAGGAATAATTTTGGTAACAATGCTTATAGAGGAAACTTTAATCCTAGGCCTTTTCCTAGTAATTCCTCTAATAATTATGGTAATTCCTGCAACAACTCTTATGGAAAGATGCCTTCTGAATTTGAAACTAGTGTTAAGGAGTTTATGATTTCTTAAAAGAATTTCAATGCTATGCTTGAAGAAAAATTGCTTAAGATTGATGAATTGGCTAGAAGTGTGGATAGAATTACTCTTGATGTTGATTCTTTGAAACTTAGATCTATCCCACCTAAGCATGATATCAATGAGTCTCTCAAAGCCATGAGAATTTCCATTGATGAATGCAAAGAAAGAACCGCTAAGATGCATGCTAAAAGAGAGAATTATATAAAAGCGTGTTCTTCTAGTCATCATGGAAATAAAGATGAAGATCTGAAAGTTATTGATGTGTCTCCTATTAGATCCTTGTTTTCTAGTATAAATCTTGATGAAGATAGGATTGGAGATGATTCTACTTTAAGGTGTCATAATGATTCGGGGTTTTTAGATGTTGATGCTAAAATTGTTAAATGTGGGAGTGAAGAGATAAAAACTTTGCATAGTGATAAACCCACTACTTTGGATTTCAAGGGATTCAATTATGATAATTGCTCTTTGATTGATTGTATTTCCTTGTTGAAATCCGTACTAAACTCTCTGCATGCTTATAGTCAAAATAAAGCTTTTACCAAACACATAGTTGATGCTTTGATGCAATCTTATGAAGAAAAACTTGAGTTAGAAGTTTCTATCCCTAGAAAGCTTTATGATGAGTGCGAACCTACTGTCAAAATAAAAATTAAAGATCATGAATGATATGCTTTGTGTGATTTGGGTGCAAGTGTCTCCACTATCCCAAAAACTTTGTGTGATTTGCTAGGATTCCATGAGCTTGATGATTGTTCTTTAAATTTGCATCTTGTGGATTCCACTATTAAGAAACCTATGGGAAGGATAAATGATGTTCTTATTGTTTACAATAGGAATTATGTGCCCGTAGATTTCATTGTTTTTATATAGATTGCAATCCTTCATGTCCTATTATTCTTGGTAGACCTTTCCTTAGAACGACTGGTGCAATTATTGATATGAAGGGAGGAAATATTAGATTCCAATTTCAGTTAAGGAAAGGCATGGAAACTATCCTAGAAATAAAATCAAATTACCATATGAATCTATTATGAGAGCCACTTATGGATTGCCTTCCAAAGATGGCAATACCTAGATCTATCCATGTATCGTGCCTAGCTAGGGGCGTAAAATGATAGCGCTTGTTGGGAGGCAACCCAATTTTTTATTTTTTATTTTTGCTTCTGTTTAGGAATAAATATTGCATCTAGCTTCTGTTTAGATGTGGTTTTGTGTTTTGTTTAGTGTTTGTGCCAAGTAGAACCTTTGCGAAGACTTGTGTGAAGTTTATATGATCTTGCTGTGAAAAACAGAATCGTTAGAGCTGGCTAGAATGGTCACCAGATTTTACTGGAGCATGCTATTTAGTTGATTCTTTTTGCAGATGATTAATAGACAAATTCCTCATGTTTACCAATTAAGTTTGATTTTTTTGGAGTTAAAGAAGTATGCGAAACCTACAGATTACTACAGACTGTTCTGTTTTTGACAGATTCTGTTTTTCGTGTGTTGTTTGCTTATTTCAATGCAACTATGAGTAGTATTGGGAAGTATGAACCATAGAGAAGTTGGAATACAGTATGTTTAACACCAATATAAACAAAGAATGAATTCATTGCAGTACCTTTGAGTAGTGGTTTGTTTTCTTATACTAACAGAGCTCACGAGATTTTTGTCTAAGTTTTGTGTTGTGAAGTTTTCAAGTTTTGAGTATTGCTTTAATGGACTATGGAACAAAGAGTAGCAAGAGCCTAAGCTTGGGGATGCCCAAGGCACCCCAAGGTAAAATTCAAGGACAACCAAAAGCCTAAGCTTGGGGATGCCCCGGGAAGGCATCCCCTCTTTCGTCTTCACCCATCGATAACTATACTCGGAGCTATATTTCTATTCACTACATGATATGTGTTTTACTTGGAGCGTCTTGTATAATTTGAGTCTTTGCTTGTTACTTTGCCACAATTATCCTTGCTGGACACACCTATTTGAGAGAGTTAAATATGGCCTAGGAATTGATAGAACACTCTATGTGCTTCACTTATATCTTTTGAGTTGAAAAGTTTTGCTCTAGTGCTTCACTTATATCTTTTAGAGCATGGTGGTAATTATATTTTGTAGAAATTGTTGAACTCTCATGCTTCACTTATATCCATTTGAGAGTCCATTAAAACAGCATGGTAATGTGCTTAGGCTATAAAACTAGTCTTCACATGATAGACATCCAATATCAATGTAGTAAAAACTTTCACACTAAGTGCATTGAATATGATGAGAAGTTGGATGCTTGAGAATTGTTTTGAGATATGAGTTAGTGATATTAGAGTCATGCTAGTGGAGTTATTATGAAATTGAGAAACGCTTGTGTTAAGGTTAGTGATTCCCGTAGCATGCACGTATGGTGAACCGCTATGTGACGAAGTTAGAGCATGAGGTATTTGTAAAGTGTCAACCTTTGTGTGGAGGTCGGGGGCGCGCGATGGTTAACTCCTACCAACCTCCCCCTAGGAGCATGCGTTGATTGCTTTGTTTTGATGACTCGTAGATTTTGGCAATAAGTATATGAGTTCTTTAGGACTAATGTTGAGTCCATGGATTATATGCACTCTCACCCTTCCACCATTGCTAGCCTCTCTTGTATCGCGCAACTTTCGTCGGTACCATACACCCACTATATATCCTTCCTCAAAACATCCATCATATATTCCTCAAAACAGCCACCATACCTACCTATCATGGCATTTCCATAGCCATTCCGAGATATATTGTCATGCAACTTTCCACCATACCGTTCATATGACACGCATCATATTGTCATATTGCCATGCATGAGCATGTAGTTGACATCGTATTTGTGGCTAGGACACCATGCATAAGTTTTCATACATGTCACTCTTGATTCATTGCACATCCCAGTACACTGTCGGAGGCATTCATATAAGTCATACTTTGTTCTAGCATCGAGTTGTAATATCGAGTTGTAATTCAATGAAAGTGTGATGATCATCATTATTAGAGCATTGTCCCATGTGAGAAAGGCTAAATCAATAAAGCCCCTCCAAAAAAGGGGGAAGGCTAAAAAAAGGCCCAAAAAAGGGGAAAAGAAAAAGAAAAGAAAAAGGGACAATTGCTACTATCTTTTTCCACACTTGTGCTTCAAAGTAGCACCATGTTCTTCATGATAGAGAGTCTCATGTTTAGTCACTTTCATATACTAGTGGGAATTTTCATTATAGAAATTGGCTTGTATATTCCAACGATGGGCTTCCACAAATGCCCTAGGTCTTCATGATCAAGCAAGTTGGATGCACACCCACTAGTTTCTTTTGTTGAGCTTTCATACATTTTTAGCTCTAGTGCATCCATTGCATGGCAATCCCTACTCACTCACATTGATATCTATTGATGGGCATCTGCATAGCCCGTTGATACGCCGAGTCGATGTGAGACTATCTCCCTCCTTTTTGTCTTCTCCACAACCACCTCTCTATTCCACCCATAGTGCTATGTCCATGGCTCACGCTCATGTATTGCGTGAAAGTTGAAAGGTTTGAAAGAATACAGTATGAAAACAAGTGCTTGGCTGAAATCGGGGTTGTGCATGATATGAATATTTTGTGTGATGAAGAGGGAGCATAGCCAGACTATATGATTTTGTAGGGATAACTTTCTTTAGCCATAGTATTTTGAGAAGACATGATTGCTTTGTTAGTATGCTTGAAGTATTATTATTTCTTATGTCAATATAGACTTTTGTCTTGAATCTTTCAGATCTGAACATTCATGCCACAATTAAAATAATTACATTGAAAGACTATGTTGGTTAGCATTCCACATCAAAAATTCTGTTTTTATCATTTACCTACTCGAGGATGAGCAGGAATTAAGCTTGGGGATGCTTGATACGTCTCCAACGTATCTATAACTTTTTATTGTTCCATGCTATTATTTATGATGTTTTGGATGTTTAATGGGCTTTGTTATACACTTCTATATTATTTTTGGGACTAACCTACTAACCCAAAGGCCCAGTGCAGATTGTTGTTTTTTGCCTATTTCGGGGTTTTACAGAAAAGGAATATCAAACGGAGTCCAAACGGAATGAAACCTTCGGGAGAGATATTTTTGGAGAAAAATACGCACGGGAGACTTGAGAACCACGGAGTAGGGCACACGTGGCGCCCACGAGGGTGGGGGGTGCGCCCCCTGCATCGTGGGCCCCACGTCTGGCCCCCGGTGCCCTCCTTCCTCCTATATATACCTACGTACCCCGAAACTATCAGAACAACAGAGAAAACCCTAGTTCCACCACCGCAACCTTCTGTTCCCATGAGATCCCATCTTGGGGCCTATTCCGGAGCTCCGCCGGAGGGGGGATCTTCCACGGAGTGCTTCTACATCATCATCATCGCCTCACCATGAGTTCTGAGTAGTTTACCACAGACCTTCGGGTCCATAGCTAGTATCTAGATGGCTTCTTCGCTCTCTTTGGATCTCAATACAAAGTTCCCCTCGGTCTTTGAGGAGATCTATTCGATGTAATCTCTTTTTGCAGTGTGTTTGTCGAGATCCGATGAATTGTGGGTTTATGATCAAGATTATCTATGAGAAATATTTGGTTCTTCTCTGAACTCTTTATGTATGATTATAATATCCTTGCAAGTCTCTTCGAATTATTGGTTTGGTTTGGCCTACTAGATCTATAGTTCTTGCAATGGGAGAAGTGCTTGGTTTTGGGTTCAATCATGCGGTGTCCTTTCCCAGTGACAGTAGGGGTAGCAAGGCATGTATTGTATTGTTGCCATCGAGGATAAAAAGATGGGGTTTGTATCACTAAGTTTGAGTTTATCCCTCTACATCATGTCATCTTGCTTAAGGCATTACTCCGTTCTTATGAGCTTAATACACTAGATGCATGCTGGATAGCGGTCGATGTGTGGAGTAATAGTAGTAGATGCAGAATCGTTTCGGTCTACTTGTCTCGGACGTGATGCCTATATATAATGATCATGCCTAGATAGTCTCATAATTATTCGCGTTTCTATCAATTGCTCGACAGTAATTTGTTTACCCGCCGTAGAATATCACTATCATGAGAGAAGCCACTAGAGAACACTATGGCCCCGGGGTCTATTCTCAACTTATCAATCTACAATCTACTTTACTTTTCCGCTTTTACTTTCTGATTTTATAACCAAAAATACCAAAAATATCAAACTATCATCTCTATCAGATCTCACTTTCGTAAGTGACTGTAGAGGGATTGACAACCCCTTATCGCGTTGGCTGCGAAGTTCTTATTTGTTTGTGCAGGTGCGAGGGACTCGCGCGTGGTCTCCTACTGGATTGATACCTTGGTTCTCAAAAAACTGAGGGAAATACTTACGCTACTGTGCTGCATCTCCCTTTCCTCTTCGAGGGAATACAACGCAAGCTCGAGAAGTAGCATAGATCACCAAGTTACCTCAACGGGGATATGAAAATCCCCGACAATAAGCATCTCATATTTCATTTCAACAGTAGGGAGGTATTTGAAAACTTCCAATAGTGATTGTCGGAGATTTTTCAATAATATGAATACCATTCACTTGGAATTGTTTCTTCAGAAAATGCACCGTATGCTCATTACCATTGATATGAAAAGTGACCTCGCTTTTATTACAATCAATAACAGCCCCTGCTGTATTCAAGAAGGGTCTACCAAGAATAATAGATATATTGTCGTACTCGGGCATCTCAAGTATAACAAAGTCAGTCAAAATAGTAACATTAGCAACAACAACGGGCACATCCTCACAAATACCGATAGGTATGGCAGTTGATTTGTCAGCCATTTGCAAAGATATTTCGGTAGGTGTAAGTTTATTCAAATCAAGTCTTTTATATAAGGAGGAAGGCGTAACACTAAGACCTGCTCCTAAATCACATAAATCAGTTTTCACATAATTCTTTTTAATGGAGCAAGGTATAGTTGGTATTCCTGGGTCTCCTAGTTTTTAGGTACTCCACCCTTAAAAGTATAATTAGCAAGCATGGTGGAGATTTTAGCTTCTGGTATTTTTCTCTTATTAGTGATGATGTCCTTCATATACTTTGCATAGGGAGGCATTTTTAAGATATCAGTTAAACGAGTACGCAAAAAGACTGGCCTTAATATTTCAGCAAAGCGTTCAAATTCTTCATCATCTTTCTTTCTAGTTGACTTGGGTGGGAAAGGCATAGGTTTTTGAACCCGCGGTTCTCTTTCTTTACCATGTTTCCTAGCCACAAAGTCTCTTTTATCATACCTTTTATTCTTAGGTTGTGGGTTATCAAGATCAACAGGTGGTTCTATCTCAACATCATTATCTGATTCTTTATCATTGCTTGGTTGATAGTCTTCATGAACCTCATCATTATCTTTTTCATTATCACGAGGTGAGTGTTCATTACCAGATTGAGTTTCAGCATCAGAGATAGAAGTTTCATTATCATTATCAGGAGGTTTTTCTATTTCTAGTTCACTAGAAGTATGCAAAGTCCAATCATTTTTATTTTTCTTTTTATTTTTTATTTTATTTTTTATTTTTAGAAGGACTAGGTGCAGTGTTGTTATTTGTTTGTGAATCCTGTTCAATTCTTTTTGGGTGTCCCTCGGGATAAAGGGGTTCCTGGGTCATTTTACCTCCTCTAGTTGCAACTCTAACAGCAAAGTCATGCATATTGCTATTCATTTCATCAAGTAATTCTCTTTGAGATTTAGCAACTTGTTCTAACTGAGTTTGAACCATAGAAGTGAAGGAAATATGCCCTAGAGGCAATAATAAAGTTGTTATTTGTATTTCCTTATATCATGATAAATGTTTATTATTCATGCTAGAATTGTACTAACCGGAAACTTAGTACATGTGTGAATACATAGAGAAAACAGAGTGTCCCTAGTATGCCTCTACTAGACTAGCTCATTGATCAAAGATGGTTATGTTTCCTAGCCATAGACATGAGTTATCATTTGATCAATGGGCTCACATCATTATGAGAATGATGTGATGGACAAGACCCATCCGTTAGCTAAGCAACTTGACCGTTTAGTTTTACTACTATTGATTTCTTCATGACTTATACATGTTCCTATGACTATGAGATTATGCAACTCCCGAATACCGGAGGAACACCTTGTGTGCTATCAAATGTCACCACGTAACTGGGTAATTATAAAGATGCTCTACAGGTGTCTCCGAAAGTGTTTGTGGTGTTGGCATAGATCGAGAATAGGATTTGTCACTTTGAGTGTCGGAGAGGTATCTCTGGGCCCTCTCGGTAATACACATCATAATAAGCCTTGCAAGCAAACAACTAATAAGTTAGTCACGAGATGATGTATTACGGAACAAGTAAATAGACTTGCCGGTAACGAGGTTGAATTAGGTATGATGATACCGACGATCGAATCTCGGGCAAGTAACATACCGATGACAAAGGGAACAACGTATGTTGTTATGCGGTTTGACCGATAAAGATCTTCGTAGAATATGTAGGAACCAATATGAGCATCCAGGTTCCGCTATTGGTTATTGACCGGAGATGAGTCTCGGTCATATCTACATAGTTCTCGAACCCGTAGGGTCCGCACGCTTAACGTTTGATGATGATCGACATTATGAGTTTGTGAGTTTGATGTACCGAAGGTAGTTCAGAGTCCCGGATGAGATCACGAACATGACGAGGAGTCTCGAAATGTTCGAGACATAAATATTAATATATTGGACGGCTATATTCGTACACCTGAAGTGTTCCGGGTGATTTCGGAGCAAATCGGAGTGATGGAGGGGTTACTCGAACCCTTCGGGGGAGTATTGGGCCATAGTGGGCCATGAGGGAAAGTGAGAGGCAGCCCACTAGGGCTAGCCGCCCCCCAAGGGAATCCTAGTTGGACTAGGAGTGGGGGGAGGCGCCCCTCTCCTTCCTTCTCCCCTTCTTCTTCCTTTCCTACTCCTAGTAGGAATAGGAAAGGGGATTCCTACTCCTACTAGGAGTAGGAAAACTCCCTCTATGGCGCGCTCCTAGGGCCGGCCGGCCCTCCCCCTTGCTCCTTTATATACAGGGGCAGGGGCACCATAGAACACACAAGCAACATTGTTTTAGCCGTGTGTGGTGCCCCCCTCCACAGAAACACACCTCGGCCATATCGTTGCAGTTCTTAGGCGAAGCCCTGCGTCGGTAGCTTCTTCATCTGTGTCACCGCACCATCGTGATGACGAAACTCTCCCGTGATGCTCAACTGGATCAAGAGCTCGTGGTTCGTCATTGAGCTGAATGTCTGCTGAACGCGGAGGTGCCGTACGTTCGGTCCTTGGATCGGTTGGATCGCGAAGACGTTCGACTACATCAACCACATCACTAGACGCTTCCGCTTTCTGTCTACGAGGGTACATAGACACACTCTCCCCTCACGTTGCTATGCTTCTAGTAGATAGATCTTGCGTGATCATAGGAAGTTTTGAAATACTATCTTCCCCATCAGTGGCATCATGATCCAGGTCTATGCATAGATGATATGCACGAGTAGAACACAATGAGTTGTGGGCGATAATAGTCATACTTCTTACCAGCATGTCATACTTTGATTCGGCGGTATTGCGAGATGAAGCGGCTCAGACCAACATTACGCGTACGCTTACGCGAGACTAGTTTCACCGTTACGAGCACTCATTTCTGAAAGGTGATCGGCGGGTGTCTGTCTCTCTCACTTTACTTGAATCGAGTATGGCTAGGCCCGGTCCTTGTGAAGGTTAAAACAGCATACTTGACGAAAAAAATCATTTTGGTTTTTGTATGCATAGGTAAGAAAGGTTCTTGCTAAGCCCGTAGCAGCCATGTAAAACTTGCAACAACAAAGTAGAGGACGTCTAACTTGTTTTTGCAGGGCATGTTATGATGTGATATGGTCAAGACGTGATGAGTTATACGTTATAGTATGATATGATCATGTTTTCTAAAGTTATCGGCAACCGGCAGGAGCCTTATGGTTGTCTCTTTATTGCATTAATTGCGAAGGCCATGTAATTGCTTCATTTTATCACTATGAGTTAGCGATAGTAGTAGTCGCAATAGTTGGCGAGATGACCACGACACTACCATGAAGATCATGGTGTCTAGCCGGTGATGATGGAGATCATGACGATGCTTTGGAGATGGGGATCAAAAGGACAAGATGATGATGGCCATATCATGTCAAATATTTTGATTGCATGTGATGTTTATCTTATTATGCTTCTTATTTTGCTTAGAACGACGGTAGCATTATAAGATGATCCCTTACAAAATTTCAAGGTATAAGTGTTCTCCCTGAGTATGCACCGTTGCGAAAGTTCGCCGTGCCGAAACACCACATGATGATCGGGTGTGATAAGCTCTACGTTCAAATACAATGGGTGTAAGACAGTTTTGCACATGCAAAATACTCGGGTTAAACTTGACGAGCCTAGCATGTACAGACATGGCCTCGGAACACTGGAGACCGAAAGGTCGAGCGTGAATCATATAGTAGATGTGATCAACATAAGATGTTCACCATTGAAAACTACTCCATCTCACGTGATGATCGGACATGGTTTAGTTGATTTGGATCACGTGATCATTTAGATGGCTAGAGGGATGTCTATCTAAGTGGGAGTTCTTTAGTAATACGATTGAACTTTAATTTATCATGAACTTAGTCCTGATAGTTTTTGCATATCTATGTTGCTGTAGATCAATGGCCCGTGTTACCATTCCCTTGAATTTTAATGCGTTCCTAGAGAAGGCTAAGTTGAAAGATGATGGTAGCAACTACACGGACTGGATTCGTAACTTGAGGATTATCCTCATTGCTGCATAGAAGAATTATGTCCTTGAAGCACCGCTAGGTGACAAGCCCCCTCCCACTAATGTAGACGCTTTGAACGTCAGGCAGACGCGGTCTGATGACTACTCGATAGTTCAGTGTGCCATGCTTTACGGCTTAGAACTGGGACTTCAACGACGTTTTAAACGTCATGGAGCATATGAGATGTTCCAAGAGTTGAAGTTAATATTTCAAGCAAATGCCCGAATTGAGAGATATGAAGTCTCCAATAAGTTCTATAGCTGCAAGATGGAGGAGAACAGTTCTATCAGTGAACACTTGCTCAGAATGTCTGGGTACTATAATCATATGACTCAACATGGTTGCAAAGTTGACGAAGATAGTGTCATTGACAGAGTTCTTCAATCACTGCCACCAAGCTGTAAAGGCTTCATGATGAACTATAACATGCAAGGGATGCAGAAGACAATTCCCGAGCTCTTCGCTATGGTCAAAGCTGCGGAGGTAGAAATCAAAAAGGAGCATCAAGTGTCGATGGTTAACAAGACCACTAGTTTCAAGAAAAAGGGCAAGGGAAAGAAGGGAAACTTCAAGAAGAATAGCAAGACAGTTGCTACTCCCGCGAAGAAACCCAAGTCTGGAGCCAAGCCTGAAACTGAGTGCTTCTACTGCAAAGGGACTAAACACTGGAAGCGGAACTACCCCAAGTATTGGGTGGATAAGAAGGATAGCAAAGTGAACAAAGGTATATTTGATATACATGTTATTGATGTGTACCTTACTAATGTTCGTAGTAGCACCTGGGTATTTGATACTGGTTCGGTTGCTAATATTTGTAACTCGAAATAGGGGCTATGGATTAAACGAAGATTAGCTAATGACGAGGTGACGATGCAAGTGGGAAATGGTTCCAAAGTCGATATGATCGCGGTCGGCACGCTACCTCTACATCTACCATTGGTATTAGTTTTAGACCTAAATAATTGTTATTTAGTGCCAGCGTTGAGCATGAACATTATATCTGGATCTTGTTTGTTGCGAGATGGTTATTCATTTAAATCGGAGAATAATGGTTGTTCTATTTATATGAGTAATATCTTTTATGGTCATGAACCTTTGAAGAATGGTCTATTCTTGTTAGATCTCGATTGTAGTGATGCACATATTCATAATATTGAAGCCAAAATATGCAAGGTTGATAATGATAGTGCAACTTATTTGTGGCATTCCGTTTAGGTCATATTGGTGTAAAGCGCATGAAGAAACTCCATACTGATGGACTTTTGGAATCACTTGATTATGAATCACTTGGTGCTTGCGAACCATGCCTCATGGGCAAGATGACTAAAACTCCGTTCTCCGGAGCAATGGAGCGAGCAACTGATTTGTTGGAAATCATACATACTGATGTATGTGGACCGATGAGTGTTGAGGCTCGCATCGGGTATCGTTATTTTCTGACCTTAACGATGATTTGAGCAGATATGGGTATATCTACTTGATGAAAGACAAGTTTGAAACATTTGAAAACTTCAAAGAATTTCAAAGTGAAGTAGAGAATCATCGTAACAAGGAAATAAAGTTTCTACGATCTGATCGTGGAGGCGAATATTTGAGTTACGAGTTTGGTCTTCATTTGAAACAATGTGGAATAGCTTCACAGCTCACGCCAGCCGGAACACCACAGCGTAATGGTGTGTCCGAACGTCGTAACCGTACTTTATTAGATATGGTGCGATCTATGATGTCTCTTACCAATTTACCACTATCGTTTTGGGGTTATGCTTTAGAGACAGCTGTATTCACGTTAAATAGGGGACCATCTAAATCCGTTGAGATGACGCCTTATGAACTGTGGTTTGGCAAGAAACCAAAGTTGTCGTTTCTTAAAGTTTGGGGCTGCGATGCATTTGTGAAAAAGCTTCAACCTGATAAGCTCGAACCCAAGTCGGAGAAATGTGTCTTCATAGGATACACAAAGGAAACTGTTGGGTACACCTTCTCTCACAGATCTGAAGGCAAGATATTTGTTGCTAAGAATGGATCCTTTCTAGAGAAGGAGTATCTCTCAAAAGAAGTGAGTGGGAGGAAAGTAGAACTTGATGAGGTAATTGTACCTTCTCCCGAATTGGAAAGTAGCACATCACAGAAACTAGTTCCAGTGATTCCTACACCAGTTAGCGAGGAAGCTAATGATGATGATCATGAAACTTCGGATCAAGTTACTACTGAACCTCATAGGTCAACCAGAGTACGTTCCGCACCAGAGTGGTACGGCAACCCAGTTCTGGAAGTCATGTTACTAGACCATGATGAACCTACGAATTATGAGCAAGCGATGATGAGCCCAGATTCCACGAAATGGCTTGAAGCCATGAAATCTGAGATGGGATCCATGTATGAGAACAAAGTGTGGACTTTGGTTGACTTGCCCGATGATTAGGGATGTAAACGGATCGGATCGGATCGGATCGGATAATGCTTTTACCGTATTCTCTATCATATTTTTCTGTCGGATTCGAAGCGGAGCGGATATTGACCGGATGCGGATTCGAATGCAGATTATATCTGACTACGAATTCGGAGCAGATTCGGAGCGGACTCGGACCAGAAACGGAAAAACAAAATCGGGTGATACGTGCAAAGACACATGAACTTATATCTACTATATGCAAACTATATAAAACGTGTGTTTAACCCACCACATTACACTAGAGAGTGGCCAAGCTTTTAAAGTCATAACACTCATACCAAGCGAATATGACAACAATAAACAGTATTGGTAATATGATGATAGCATTACACACGTCCAAGACAAAGGTCTTACTTAAGAAATACTTAATTCAAAGTTCTATTGAAGTTTTTATTTATTATAAAAGGAAAGTAATCGATCAAGTAGAAGCCCGTAACACATCCTTGACTTCATTTCAACATGTCGTTTCTTCCAGTCCACTTGCAACATCCTATGAGAATGATAAAAGATATTTAGATGCTACAATTGACAATCAAAGAAATATTTGATAACTAGTTGTGGTGACCTAAGTAGTTCGAACACACACACGCACGCGCACACACACACACACACACACTAATCTGTATGTGCAAAGACGATAGAACCCAGGTAATAAGTATATACTAATATACATTAGCGAATTGCTGGAATAACTGCATACCTAGATTACTTGCTCCTGATGTAGTTGGTCAGCAACTTTTTCAATATCCATTCCTTGACTATCCTATGTAGTAGCAGCATTCAAATTTACAGATTTTTTTGTCACTTTATAGAAATAAAGTCACAGTAATGATCAAAGGGTCATCAGACATACTTGATGTTTCTCTATGCATATTAATATGGTTCAAGAAGACTGTTGTCTCATTCTTGCTATTTCTCTTTGCTTTATATGTGCAGTATTGCATTTGGCCCATGCTTCCTTAATTTTCTGTCCATTTATCACCACTGCCTTGAATGTTTTATCAAAATGGTCCCAACATTCAGATTTGGTCTTCTTCCGTTTCTTCCCTGCAGGCTCATCTACTATTGCATCCAGATTCTCACCTTCCAGATCAATCACTTCATTTGCAATTTTATTGTGACTGGCCAAATTCAATGGCTCTTCATTTTGACTTCCAACAGAGGGTGATACAAACATACTTTGGACTACATTTGCACTTGTTCTTTCAGATGTAGATCTTTTCCCTGATATCTTTCTAAAACGATCTGCATATAGATACACAATATATAAGTAACCAAGCACTTCTTACCTATCAACAAGAGCAATAGCTTACAAGTTGCAGCAAGCAAGGCATTATATACACAGATTCAGTGTTCTCTAGTCTATTAAATACAATATTTAAGATGAAGCCTACTTGACTACTACAACTTAGTCTTCTCAATCTTATTTCACGGTCATGCAGGTTTAAATATTAATAGCTAAGTTAGCTAGTACTACAAGATACAGATTGGTGATTGCTAAGTGTCAGTTAGCGGCTACTGTCAAAGTTCCAGAAAAAATCAGTTTCGTCCGTCATAGCTCTACCTAGCTATTAAACTTCAGTTTCGTCACTAAAGATTTTCTCCAGTTAGTGAAATAAGTTAAGCTATAACCCGAAGTCCGGAACCAATGATAATCACGCTAGTCCCTATCGACTGACTTTTAGCCTTTATACGTGCTTGCAAGTGGGTTAGCCCCGGCTGGCGCATATGCACGTAGACGGTCGTCCTGATGCGAATCGCGTTGGCGCACTAAACTTACCAATCAACAAGTACGACGTCGATCATGGCTGCAAGCAGCGCCGCCCCCGCACGGCTGCACGTACTGCCACGAGTACTCAAAGCCCAGCGCAAGGAGATGTACAGCAAGCTGCGTTATCTCATAGGTGCATACCATCATCCATCGATGCTCTACACTCACTCTACATCCAGTAAATCAACATTCAAGCAAAGTGCTCACCTCCGTCGGCTAAATCATCGCCTGCATCTTTGCCCATAGTGTCGAACAACCGACTTGCCGGAGAGATGCGGCCGGCCCCTGGCGCTGGCGGCGCTGTAGAGGACGACATGCGACGACCATGGTTGATGGCTGTGATTGTGATCGTATACTATGATACTATTAGGGTTAGGGTTGTATTGTATTTATATGTGGCAATTATGAATACTAATTAATTCGTGGATGACTAATTGCATATTTGGGTCTGCCAATTGGGCTAAATTTATCGGATAATCCTATTTGATAACCTCGGATAATCCGTAAAAAACAGCGGATAATCCACATCCGCCGGATATTACCGATACCATATCCGCTACCATATTCGTTGGATATCCGGTTTACCATAATTCGTATCCGCATCTGTATCCGCCGGATTCGTGCAAGTGCATACCATATCCTTAAAAACGGATGCAGATGCAGATTCGGCACGGAAATTATCCGTGCCATTTACATCCCTATCGATGATCGGCAAGCCATCGAAAATAAATGGATCTTTAAGTGGAAGACCGATGCCGATGGTAATGTTACTCTCTACAAAGCTCGACTTGTTGCGAAAGGTTTTCGACAAGTTCAAGGAGTTGACTACGATGAGACTTTCTCATGAGTAGCGATGCTTAAGTCTGTATGTATCATGTTAGCAATTGCCGCATTTTATGATTATGAAATCTGGCAAATGGATGTCAAAACTGCATTCCGTAATGGATAGCTCAAAGAGGTGTTGTATATGATGCAACCAGAAGGTTTTGTTGATCCTAAAGGTGCTAACAAAGTATGCAAGGTCTAGCGATCCATATATGGACTAGTGCAAGCATCTCGGGGTTGGAATATACGCTTTGATGAGGTGATCAAAGCATATGGTTTTATACAAACTTTTGGAGAAGTATGTATTTACAAGAAAGTGAGTGGGAGCTCTGTAGGATTTCTGGTATTATATGTATATGACATATTGTTGATTGGAAATGATATAGATTTTTTGGATGGCATAAAAGGATACTTGAATAAGAATTTTTCAATGAAAGACCTCTATGAAGTTGCTTATATATTAGCCATCAAGATCTATAGAGATAGATCAAGACACTTAATTGGACTTTCACAAAGCACATACCTTGCTAAAGTTTTGAAGAAGTTCAAAATGGATCAGTCAAAGAAAGGGTTCTTGCTTGTGTTACAAGTTGTGAAGTTGAGTAAGACTCAATGTCTTACCAGTGCAGAAGATAGAGAGAAAATGAAAGTCATCCCCTATGCCTCAACCATAGGATCTATCATGTATGCAATGTTGTGTACCAGACCTAATGTGTGCCTTGCTATAAGTTTAGCTGGGAGGTACCAAAGTAATCCAGGAGTGGATCACTGGACAGCAGTCAATAACATCCTGAAGTACATGAAAAGGACAAAGGATATGTTTCTCGTTCATGGAGGTGAAAAAGAGCTCGTCGTAAACGGTTATGTCGATTCAAGCCTTGACACTGATCTAGAAGACTCTAAGTCACAAACTGGATATTTATTTTTATTGAGCGGTGGAGCTGTCAGTTGGTGCAGTTCCAAGCAGAGCGTCGTGGTGGGATCTACGTGTGAAGCGGAGTACGTAGCTGCTTCGGAAGCAGCAAATGAAGGAGTTCATATCCGATCTGGGTTTAATACCTAGTGCATCGGGTCCAATGAAAATATTTTGTCACAACACTGGAGCAATAGCCTTGGCGAATGAATCCATGTTTCACAAGAGAACCAAGCACATCAAGAGACGCTTCAATTCCATCTGCGATCAAGTCAAGGAGGGAGACATAGAAACTTGCAAGATACATATGGATCTGAATGTCACAGACTTGTTGACTAAGCCTCTTCCACGAGCAAAACATGATCGGCACCAAGACTCCATGGGTGTTAGAATCATTATTATGTAATCTAGATTATTGTCTCTAGTTCAAGTGGGAGACTGAAGGAATTATGCCCTAGAGGCAATAATAAAATTGTTATTTGTATTTCCTTATATCATGATAAATGTTTATTATTCATGATAGAATTGTATTAACAAACAACTTAGTACATGTGTGAATACATAGACAAAACAGAGTGTCCCTAGTATGCCTCTACGAGACTAGCTCATTGATCAAAGATGGTTATGTTTCCTAGCCATAGACATGAGTTGTCATTTGATCAACGGGACCACATCATTAGGAGAATGATCTGATGGACAAGACCCATCCGTTAGCTTAGCAACTTGATCGTTTAGTTTTACTGCTATTGCTTTCTTCATGACTTATACATGTTCCTATGAATGTGAGATTATGCAACTCCCGAATACCAGAGGAACACCTTGTGTGCTATCAAACATCACAACGTAACTGGGTGATTATAAATATGCTCTACAAGTGTCTCCGAAAGTGTTTGCGGTGGTGGCATAGATCGAGAATAGGATTTGTCACTCCGAGTATCGGAGAGGTATCTCTGGGCCCTCTCAGTAATACACATCATAATAAGCCTTGCAAGCAAACGACTAATGAGTTACTCATGAGATGATGTATTACGGAATGAGTAAAGAGACTTGTTGGTAACGAGATTGAACTAGGTATGATGATACCGACGATCGAATCTCGGGCAAGTAACATACCTATGACAAAGGGAACAACGTATGTTGTTATGCGGTTTGACCGATAAAGATCTTGGTAGAATATGTAGGAACCAATATGAGCATCCAGGTTCCGCTATTGTTTATTGACCGGAGATGAGTCTTGGTCATGTCTACATAGTTCTCGAACCCGTAGGGTCCGCACGCTTAACGTTCGATGACGGTCGGTATTATGAGTTTGTGAGTTTGATGTACCAAGGTAGTTCAGAGTCCCAGATGAGATCACGGACATGAAAAGGAGTCTCGGAATGTCCGAGACATAAAGATTAATATATTGTACAACTATATTCGGTTACCGGAAGTGTTCCGGGTGATTTCGGAGAAAACCGGAGTGCCGAGGGGTTACTGGAACCCCCCGGGGGAGTATTGGGCCATAGTGGGCCATGAGGGAAAGTGAGAGGCAGCCCACTAGGGTTGGCCGCCCCCCCCCCCAGGGAATCCTAATTGGACGAGGAGTGGGGGAGGCGCCCCTCTCCTTCCTTCTCCCCTTCTTCTTCCTTTCTTACTCCTAGTAGGAATAGGAAAGGGGATTCCTACTCCTACTAGGAGTAGGAAAACCCCCTCTATGGCGCGCCCCTAGGGCCGACTGGGCCTCCCCCTTTCTCCTTTATATACAGGGGCAGGGGGCACCCTAGAACACACAAGAAACATTGTTTTAGCCGTGTGCGGTGCCCCCCTCCACAGAAAGACACCTCGGTCATATCGTTGCAGTGCTTAGGCGAAGCCCTGCGTCAGTAGCTTCATCATCTCCGTCACCACGCCGTCGTGCTAACAAAACTCTTCCGTGAAGCTCAACTGGATCAAGAGCTCGTGGGACGTCATGAGTTGAACGTGTGATGAACGCGGAGGTGCCGTACGTTCGATGCTTGGATCGGTTGGATCGCGAAGACGTTCGACTACATCAACCGTGTCACTAGACGCTTCCGCTTTCGTTCTACGAGGGTACGTAGACACACTCTTCCCTCTCGTTGCTATGCTTCTAGTAGATAGATCTTGAGTGATCATAGGAAAATTTGATATACTACGTTCCCCAACAAGAAGCATGTTTCCCTACACCTCTAACATCATTTGAAATTCTAAATAACAAGTCACTCAAGCAAGAAATCGTATCAGAATTGTATTTCAATTGTTTCATAACATTAGCATTGAAGTGATCTTGTTTCCGAACGTAATTTTCAAACTCATGAAGGCATTTGCTAGGGTGCATATTGTGAGGATTGTCATTGTCATTGAATTTCATTAAAGGATTTACCTCTACCACCTTAGGCAGTGGTGGTGCATCAAGCCCATGTATTTCTTCAATAGGAGGTAAATTTTTAACATCCTCAGCTTTAATACCTTTTTCCTTCATGGATTTCTTTGCCTCTTGCTTATCTTCAGGACTGAGATATAATATACCTCTCTTCTTCGGAGTAGGCTTAGGTGGTGGTTTAGTAAGAGTCCAATCATCATAATTTTTCAATATGTTATTCAATAATTTGTGACACCACCGATTTGACCGTACACTAATCATGCACGCAAATTTGTACGACCAAGATCAGGGACTCACGGGAAGATATCACAACACAACTCTAGACAAAAATAAAAGAATACAAGCTTTATATTACAAGCCAGGGGCCTCAAGAGCTCGAATACATAAGCTCGAATGCACAAGAGTTAGTGGAAGCAACAATATCTGAGTACAGACATAAGTTAAACAAGTTTGCCTTAAGAAGGCTAGCACAAAACATCAACGATCGAAAAGGCAAGGCCTCCTGCCTGGGATCCTCCTAACTACTCCTAGTCGTCGGCGGCCTTCACGTAGTAGTAGGCAGCCTCGGGGTAGTAGTAGTCGTCGAATGTGGCATCTGGCTCCTGGACTCCACCACCTGGTTGCAACAACCAGAAAGAAGAAAGAAGGGGGAAAAGAGGGAGCAAATCAACCGTGAGTACTCATCCAAAGTACTCGCAAGCAAGGATCTGCACTACACATGCATCGATATCAATGAAAAGGGGTAGTATATGTGGACTAAGCTATAGAATGCCAGAATAAGAGGGGGAGAAGCTAGTCCTATCGAAGACTAGCATCTTCTGGAAACCACCGTCTTGCAACAACAAAGGGGGAGTAGAGTAGTATAATATAAGTCATATTTATTTGTTGTCAACGCCCTGAGATCCTTTCTTGACTCTCGGAGCCACATATCCAATTCATGCCTCAGCATCCAGTTCTAGTTGTATCGATCGGGATACAACTTCAAGAGTCTGTTATCGTAGCACATGATATCGATAGATGTTTACTTCCCTGCAGGGGTGCACCAACTTACCCACCATGCTCGCTTAACTCCAGTCGGACACACCATCAGGTCATGCCCGGCCTCGGCCAAACAATACGCCACAACCCGACCTAGGCTTAATAGAGAGGTCAGCACGCCGGACTAAACCTATGCCCCCAGGGGTCATGGTCCATCACCCCGAGAACTCCTGCACATTGCGTACGCGGTCGGTGAGCAGACCTAGCTACCTCCTTTAAAAAGGCAGGTGCTTACCAGTCCAACCCAACGCGCGCCGCTCAGTGATGGGCCTCTAACCCCTCGTTGGTTACCCCAAGTGGAAGGTGTAAGATGCAGTGTTGTGGAAGTTTTTCCCTTAGCAAAGATGCCAAGGATCGAATCCCTAGAGACTCCTAGCTTCAACAAGTAGGTGTCAACTGCTAACGACGCCGGATTAGCAATCAACGTGGACCTGCACACAGATACAAATAGATTTGCTCCCAACGAGTACAGAGAGGTTGTCAATCCCTCCGGCCTTGTAGTTCACAAAGGATTAAACGCAAATGATAGTAGTGATAGATAATGTTTGCAATAGTAAATAAAAGCGAAAAGTAAATAGTGGATGCGATCAATGATGGTAATATGGACCGGAGTCTCATGATGTTCACTAGTGATGTCTCTCTCCCAAAAGACGATAAAACAGCTATGTGAGGTAAACGAATTACAGCTAGGCAATTGACAGGACCACGAACGCAAATCAATGCTGACTACATTGCAAGAAAGGTTGAGGTTCAAAGCATGGGCGGTACGCCAAAGTAAGTAGACCGAAATCCATCAATATCTACTACTAATCATCCACCTTGAGATATCTATCCAGAACATCTCGCTGGTATTAAGTTGCGAGCCCCACCCATAGTGTAAACTCAAAGCAACAGACAACTGCATTAAAAGAACTTTGCGTAAAGTAAACAATCCTTGCACCTGCGGGCACAAGCACCGTTGTTTTCCCCCTTGTGGCAACAGCACATCCCCTATACTCATGTTTCTGTCACTCAAGCTAGTTATCGAGGGGCATGAACCCACAATCAAGCATAACGTTCCCTGTTGGAGTCACTACGTATTACTTGGCCAAAGCAATAAATAACAACGGAGAACATGCAAGAATTACTTATGAACATAAATATAAAAGAGGTAGATCAAATATATTACTCAAGAACAATCTGAACATAATCTCATAATCCATCGGATCCCAGCAAACTCATCATAGCAACAGCATAGGGATTACATATGTGCCTCGATCATGTAGGGCAGCTCACGAGGACTAATTAGTGAAGCACAAGAACGGGAGGAGAACATCACATAGCTACTGGTCATGGACTCATGGTCCAAGGGAGACTACTCACAACTCATCCGGGAGGCGTCCATGGTGGTGGAGAGGCTCCCGATGGTGATCCTCCCCTCCGACAGGGTGCCGGGAAGAGTTCTCCTGGTGCTCCCGATCTTGGAAGCGGCGGTGGCAGAACAGAGATGAGATCGCAAAAAAGAGTTCCCGTCCCGAGGGTTTCGAAGGACGCTCTAAATATATGCTGAAGGGGGGCACCAGACGGGGCTCGGGGGGCCCAGGCGCCCCCCGGCGCGGCCCAGGGGGGGCGCGCCGCCAGGGCGCCTGGAGCCCTGGTGCCCCCCCCCCCAGCTGTCCTTCGGGCGCAAGGTAGGTTCTGGAACGCTGATTTTTTATATAATTTTTCTGGATTTTTCCTGGCAGTTCTCGTAACGTGAAAACCTGAAATACAAAAACAACCGAAAACAGAAACTGGCACCGGGGTGCACTGGATTAGTAGGTTAGTCCAAATATGATCAAAAGTGTATGGAAG
>LR738716.1:137315915-137344988 GCA_902687465.1 Secale cereale
TCTGGTTACAACAACCAGAAAGAAGAAGAAGGGGGAAAAAGGGGGAGCAAAGCAATCGTGAGTACTCATCCAAAGTACTCGCAAGCATCAGATCTATACTAAGTATGCATCAGTATCAAAGGAATAAGCTGTATATGTGGACTGAACTGCAGAAAGCCAGAAGAGGAGGGGAAAAGCCTATCCTATCGAAGACTAGCATCTTCAAGCATCTTCTGGAAACACCATCTTGAAGAAGTAGAAGAGAATACAGAATAGCAGCTTATAATTAACAAGCATGTTGTAGTATTAACGGACTAGAGATCCTTCCTCGACTCCCTGCGAGAAAGTAATCTCGCAGCCAACATATCCATCACATATCTCAAGTATCCATTTAAGTTATAATAGATCAGGATATAAGACTGGATGTCCGTTACTATGGACATGACTATTCGAATAGATAACTGAAAGTGCAACTAATCCCCGGGTGGTTTTGGTAATTAATAACAACATATATATCATTGAACTAATATTTACTTGAGAATCATTTCAGAGAAGTTCGATGATATGGGTATGGAAATGTCTGAAGAAGTGGACCCCTCAAAATGCTAAGACAAGCATTGGCAAAAGCTCAAGACTCTATTTTTGGTTTAGTGATCAAAGATCACATTGAGTCCATAGGAAAAGCCAATACTATTAAAAGGGGATGAGGTTGTGTTGATGATCTGGTTGCTCAAGTGCTTAGTGATTTAGCTCCCTCAACTATCAGCAACTTTCACTACTTAACACACTCATAAGTAATCTCGGACAAACCGATTCTTCCAACTCAGTCCCACCGAGATGAACCACCTCAGTTATTCTTCCAAACCCTAATTTTTCGGTCCATCCGATTTTGAGTTCGGTCTCACCGAAACTGGACTGCCAACCTTCTGTAACCAATTGACATCATATCGGAATATCCGAGTTGTTAATTTCGGTCCCACCGAGAATGGCAAGCTCCTACCTTTGACTCATATCGGACACACCGAGATGGTATTTTCGGTCCCACCGAAAACCCCAACGTTCACTATATTTGAACTTTCGGTCTGACCGAGTTTTCACTTCGGTCTCACCGAGATTGCTCAATTATGTGTGTAACGGTTGGATTTTGTGTGGAGGCTATATATACCCCTCCACCCCCTTTTCATTCGTGGAGAGAGCCATCAGAAAGTCTACCACTCCTACCATACACTTTCTGAGAAGAGAACTACCTACCCTTGTGTTGAGATCAAGTCATTCCATTCCTACCATATGAAACTTGATTTCTAGCCTTCCCAAGTTGCTTTCCACTCAATCCTTTCTTCCACCACAGCCATATCAGTGAGGAGAGTTGAGTGTTGGGGAGATTATCATTTGAAGCACAAGAGCAAGGAGTTCATCATCATCAACAACATCTATTACCTTTTGGAGGGTGGTGCCTCCTAGATTGGTTAAGTGTCGCTTGGGAGCCTCCGTCTTTGAGATGTGGAGTTGAACCAAGAAGTTTGTAAGGGCAAGGAGATCGCCTACTTCGTGAAGATCTACCCCGAGTAAGGCTAGTCCTCCGTGGGCGTAGGCCATGATGGAATAGACAAGGTTGCTTCTTCGTGGACCCTTCGTGGGTGGAGCCCTCCGTGGACTCGCGCAGCCGTTACCCTCCGTGGGTTGAAGTCTCCATCAACGTGGATGTACGATAGCACCACCTATCGGAACCACGACAAAAATCTTCGTGTCTCCAAACTGCGTTTGATCTTCTCCACCTCTCTTTACTACATGTGCAATTTACTTTCCGCTGCTTATACTCTAGAATTGCATGTGTAGGGTGTTACTTGAATTGATCTTAATTGTGAAACTGCCAAAAACATTGCATGATCAAAAGGCAGATTTTTTATATTGTCAAGTAGTCTAATCACTCCCCCTCTAGACATACTTTCAATCCTACAATATGGTTGTCGCTTTATTGTATGAAATGCAATCGCCATGTAATTGCTTTACTTTATCACTAAGCGGTAGCGATAGTCGTAGAAGCAATAGTTGGCAAGACGACAATGATGCTACGATAAAGATCAAGGTGTCAAGCCGGTGACGAAGGTGATCATGGCGGTGCTTTGAAGATGGAGATCAAAAGCACAAGATGATGATGGCCATATCATGTCACATATTTTGATTGCATGTGATGTTTATCTTATTATGCTTCTTATTTTGCTTAGAACGACGGTAGCATTATAAGATGATCCCTTACTAAATTTCAAGGTATAAGTGTTCTCCCTGAGTATGCACCGTTGCGAAAGTTCGTCGTGCCGAGACACCACGTGATGATCGGGTGTGATAAGCTCTACGTTCAAATACAACGGGTGTAAGCCAGTTTTGCACACGCAGAATACTCGGGTTAAACTTGACGAGCCTAGCATATACAGATATGGCCTCGGAACACTGGAGACCGAAAGGTCGAGCGTGAATCATATAGTAGATATGATCAACATAAGATGTTCACCATTGAAACTACTCCATCTCACGTGATGATCGGACATGGTTTAGTTGATTTGGATCACATGATCATTTAGATGACCGGAGGGATGTCTATCTAAGTGGGAGTTCTTAAGTAATATGATTAATTGAACTTTAATTTATCATGAACTTAGTCCTGGTAGTATTAGCATATCTATGTTGTAGATCAATAGCTCGCGATGTTGCTCCCCGTTTATTTTTCATATGTTCCTAGAGAAAACCAAGTTGAAAGATGTTAGTAGCAATGATGCGGAATTGTTCCGTGATCTGAGGATTATCCTCATTGCTGCACAGAAGAATTATGTCCTTGATGCACCGCTAGGTGACAGACCTATTGCAGGAGCAGATGTAGACGTTATGAACGTTTTGACAAAAGCTCGATATGATGACTACTTGATAGTTTAAGTGCACCATGCTTTACGGCTTAGAACCGGGACTTCAAAAACGTTTTGAACGCCACGGAGCATATAAGATGTTCCAAGAGTTGAAATTAGTATTTCATACTCATGCCCGTGTCAAGAGGTATGAGACCTCTGACAGTACTTTGCCTACAAGATGGAGGAGAATAGCTCAACCAGTGAGCATGTGCTCAGATTGTCTGGGTACTGCAATTGCTTGAATCAAGTGGGAGTTAATCTTCCAGATAAGATAGTGAAAGCACATTTGCTCCCTGGGTGGTTTTGGTAATTAATGACAACATACTTTGTGGTTGGACTAATGCTTTTATCAAGTATGTTTCAGGAAATCCAATCACATTGGTATGGCAAGATGACTGAAGAAGTGGACCCCTCAAATGCTAAGGCAAGCATTGGCAAAAGCTCAAGACTCTATTTTTGGTTTAGTGATCAAAGATCACATTGAGTCCATAGGAAAAGCCAATACTATTAAAAGGGGATGAGGTTGTGTTGATGATCTGGTTGCTCAAGTGCTTAGTGATTTAGCTCCTTCAACTATCAGCAACTTTCACTACTATACACACTCATAAGTAATCTCGGACAAACCGATTCTTCCAACTCAGTCCCACCGAGATGAACCACCTCAGCCATAAGCCAAACCCTAGAAATTTCGGTCAATCCGATTTTGAGTTCGGTCTCACCGAAACTGGACTGCCAACCTTCTGTAACCATTTGACATCATATCGGAATATCCGAGTTGTTAATTTCGGTCCCACCGAAAATGGCAAGCTCCTATCTTTGACTCATATCGGACATACCGAGATGGTATTTTCGGTCCCACCGAAAACCCCAACGTTCACTATATTTGAACTTTCGGTCTGACCGAGTTTTCACTTCGGTCTCACCGAGATTACTCAAATATGTGTGTAACGGTTGGATTTTGTGTGGAGGCTATATATACCCCTCCACCCCCTCTTCATTCGTGAAGAGAGCCATCAGAAAGTACTACCACTCCTACCTTACACTTTCTGAGAAGAGAACCACCTACCCTTGTGTTGAGATCAAGTTGCTCCATTCCTACCATATGAAACTTGATTTCTAACCTTCCCAAGTTGCTTTCCACTCAATCCCTTCTTCCACCAAAGCCAAATCAGTGAGGAGAGTTGAGTGTTGGGGAGATTATCATTTGAAGCACAAGAGCAAGGAGTTCATCATCATCAACAACATCTATTACCTTTTGGAGGGTGGTGCCTCCTAGATTGGTTAGGTGTCGCTTGGGAGCCTCCGTCTTCGAGATGTGGAGTTGAACCAAGAAGTTTGTAAGGGCAAGGAGATCGCCTACTTCGTGAAGATCTACCCCGAGTAAGGCTAGTCCTCCGTGGGCGTAGGCCATGATGGAATAGACAAGGTTGCTTCTTCGTGGACCCTTCGTGGGTGGAGCCCTCCGTGGACTCGCGCAGCCGTTACCCTCCGTGGGTTGAAGTCTCCATCAACGTGGATGTACGATAGCACCACCTATCTAAACCACGACAAAAATCTCCGTGTCTCCAAACTGCGTTTGATCTTCTCCACCTCTCTTTACTATATGTGCAATTTACTTTCCGTTGCTTATACTCTAGAATTGCATGTGTAGGGTGTTACTTGAATTGATCTTAATTGTGAAACTGCCAAAAACTTTGCATGATCAAAAGGCAGATTTTTTATATTGTCAAGTAGTCTAATCACCCCCCCTCTAGACATACTTTCGATCCTACAAGTGGTATCAGAGCTTTGGTCTCCATTGTTTTGGTTTCCATTGCATTGGACTCCATAAGCTTGGTTTCACAACCTAGGAGAGTATGGCGTCTAGTGAGGGTAATTATCGTAGAGGTCCTTACTTTGATGGTACAAATTTTGCTAGTTGGAAGCATAAAATGAAAATGCATATTCTTGGTCATAACCCAGCCGCATGCGGCATTATTTGTGTTGGTATGCAAGGTGAATTCTTGGAGGAAGGAAAAGTTCCGGATCGCGAAGCTACACCAGAAGAGTTGCGGATGTTGCAAAACAATGCTCAAGCTTGTGACATTCTCTTCAATGCTTTGTGTCCCGAGGAGTTCAACAAAATCAGTCGTCTTGAGAATGCTAAAGAGATTTGGGATACTTTGGTTGAAATGCACGAAGGTACTGAATCTGTGAAGGAATCAAAGCTAGATATTCTTCAAGGTCAACTTGACAAGTTCAAGATGAAGGATGGTGAAGGAGTCGCTGAAATGTACTCTAGGTTTGCTCTCATCACAAATGAGATTGCCGGCTTAGGAAGCGAAGAAATGACCGACCGATTCATCATCAAGAAGATTCTAAGAGATTTGGATGGAAAATATGACACTGTGTGCACTTTGATCCAAATGATGCCAAACTACAAGACTGTCAAGCCAACTGAAGTCATTGGAAGAATTGTTGCTCATGAGATGACACTTAAGGATAAGGAAGAGCTTCACAATAAGTCAAGTGGTGCTTACAAAGCTACAAGTGATGCTCCCACTACCTCAAGTGACAAGCTAATTTCCAATGAAGAGATAAGCCTAATGGTCAAGAACTTCAACAAGTTCTACAAGAATAGAGGCAAAGAAAGAAGCTCAAAGTCTAGATCATATGATGAAAAGAGATCTTCTAGTCGTGATCGAAACTGCTACAATTGTGGAAGACCCGGACACTTCTCAAATGAGTGTACGGCTCCCCACAAGAGAAGAGAAGAATCTCCAAGAAGAAGAGCAAGAGATGAGTCACCTCGGAGAGAGAGAAGGAGTAGAGATGATCGTTATGAACGAAGACCCTCTCGGAGAAGCAAGGATTCGGAGAGGAAAGACAAGTCATCAAGGAGCTACACAAGAAGAAGACATCAAGCTCATGTAGGTGAATGGGTCTCCGGCTCCGACTCTGACAATCAATCCGATGGAAGCTATCACTCCGACTCCGACTACAGTCAAGATGAAGGTGTTGCCGGACTTGCACTCGTATCCTCCAACTCCAACTCCTACGACTTATTTGATTCACCAAATGAGGGAATTGGAAGATGCTTCATGGCTAAAGGCCCCAAGGTAACACACCCTGAGTTCATTGACTTTGATAGTGATGAGGATGATTTGCTTGGTGAAGATGAGCTCTTGCATGATAAATCTAGTGAGCTTAGTAATGATGAAAATGCTAGTAGTCTTTATAGTCGAGAAGAGTCGAATGACAATGCTATGAAGGAGATTGAGCGTCTAACTAAAGAACTAAACACTCTTAAGTTAGCTCATGAAACAACTCAAGAAGATCATAGAGAGCTCCTAAGATCTCATGAGAAGCTACGCTTCGAGAAGCTCACTCTAGAGCAAGAACATGAGTTTCTAAAAGCGATCAATGACGATCTTCGAAAGAAGAGTTCTTCATATCTTGCCAAACGACTTCTCTTGTCTAATTTCTTGCCACCTATTAAGACTAAGCATGACAAGCATAAGAAAAATTCTTCCTCTAGTAGTAACAATAACCATGTTAAATCCAATATTGTTGCTTCTAGTAGTTCTCTTGATTCCACTAACAATGTTTCAAGCCAAGTTACACTTGAGCAAGAAAATAGCTTATTGAAGGAAATCATAGAGAAAGGTGTCTACAAGAGTCTTGCCGGAAGCAAGAACTTTGAGGAGATTGTTCGCAAACAAGGAAGGCACCGGAAGAATCAAGGGATTGGTTTTGAGCGAAAGTTCAACGCCGAAGGAGTTGAGTGGGAAGAAGGTCAATACCCTACTCCACAGTTTGTTTCACAAATGGAGAAGTATGATCCTACTTCTTCCAATGTGGAACAAGCTCAAGATGACCTTCCACCACAAGACCACAAGCTAAAGGCCAAGGACAAGCTTCAAGAGGAGATTGATGCATTCATTGAAGCACCTCAAGCCATGGTCAAGTGGGTTCCCAAGGACACATCAAGTTCTACTTCGTCAAGCTCAACTACAACCCCAAGGATTCCCATCAAGATGATGTGGATCCCAAAGAAGAAGAACTAGAAGGTTCTTGAGGGTGACTCCGCCAACAAATTTCACTCATATTCATTTTGGCAAGAACTTGTGCAATCAACTTCCACATCATGCACTAGTTCATGGAGTCACAAACCCTCTTGTTGGTAAGTCAAGGGACAAGGTAATCATTGCTTTCATGGACATCATCTTTTGTGAACTTCAATCTATGTCTATGGATATCCTTGTTTGTTCCTTGTGGGACTAACCCATGTAGGTATTGAAAGTGCCCTAATCCAAAGGATAGCTCCCAACTCTTGATGATCTACATCAACATTGAGCATCCACATCTTCAACATCTACATGAAGTCTTCTACGACAACCCAAGGTTAGTTTGACCCTTTAAAAGGGGTTCTCACATCTAGGGAGAGCTTTGCTCTAAAAATTGAGCTAAAGCATCTTCAAATGATGTGAACACATAAATGCTTTATGTAAAAGTGGTAACCCCACTTGTGCTTAAACGATGAGTATGACCTATGATCAAATGTTCTCATTTGGCTCCTAAGTCAAAATACTCATATATAGATGGCCTAGTCATCGACAAATTGTGTGCTAGTAGCTAGAGTATTGGTTGTGCATGTTTGACACATATTTCAGTTGCTATCTTATTGTGTGAGCATGTTGAATGCATGATTTCATCCATTCAAGGACATCCATTTGTTGTTTTGATTGTTTTTGGTTTCTCTTTTCTGGCCAAATGGATGGACAAGAATGCCTAAGCACCTTCCCTAGCTATCTATGCTTTCTTGTCTCAAATTCTGTTCATGCTCATATCACAACTTTGAACAAGTCATTTTCGGACTCTCCGAGTGAGGAGCACTCGGAGCCACCGATCCGTCTAAGGCTGACTTCCAAAACCTTCTAAGTCCATTTCGGTCTGACCGGCTTCTCCATCTCGGTCCAACCGAAACGCTTAGACTGATCTAGGTTTCATCTCGGTGAAACCGAGTTTAAAATCTCGGCGTGACCGATATGTGTAACTGCACAGCAGTTAGCCATTTCGGTGTCACCGAGTTTACAACTCGGTCCCACCGACAGCATGGGGATATATATACCTGAGGGCTGCGCGCGATTTAACTCTTCAAACCGTTTCGCCCCCAAGTCCCCCTGCTGCCGTCGCCCTGGTCTTCGGATCATCGCCGTCGTCGCCTGTGCGCCCTCGCCGTAGGTCTCCGCCGCCGTCAACGGTAATCTTCTCCGCGCCGTTGCCGCCGTAGAGGGACTCCACCAAGTTAGGGTGAGTCCCGATCCCTCTCGTGCTCCCCATCTGATTCTTGCACGATTGGTTTGCCATGTATCTATCCACGTTTGAGATATTCCCTAAACATCAGATCAGATCCTTTAGTTTCGAGCGAAATTCTTAGGTTTAGGTTTCCACGGAACACATCTCGGTGAAACTGATTTTGAAAACTCGGAATGACCGATTTGGCCTCTGGCCATTGCACTGCATCGTTCGGTCTAACCGATTCGTGCAAATCGGTGTGACCGATGTAGAGTCTCAGTGAAACCCTAGTGTTTCGGTAGGACCGAAACCCATTTCGGTCTGACCGAAAGTGGTGTGTAGGTTTCTGTTATACACTTCGGATTCACCGAAACTGAAAATCGGTTTGACCGAAATGCATTCTGTGAAAACTCAAAACTAAGATTTGAACTCATTTTTTTGCAAAAACCTCTGCAGTTGTGATAACTCTTCTACTCTGCCTATACCTTATCTTTTCACAGGTTGTCAGCCATGTCAGATGTCAGTGACAGCCAGAACAGGTCTGAATCACCGTTTGCAGAGATTCCAGAGGCAGATACTAGTCCTGAGGCTAGCAGTTCCAGTGATGATGGTGAGAGGAGCACCCCTAGTGGTTTGCCTCCTGCAGCCACCAGAACCAGAAAGAAGAGAAATTCTGATGATGAGGACTCTGACTTCGTTGCTGAGGAAGTTACCTCCAAGCCCAAGAGGAATGTTGTTTCCAAAGAGCACCAAGGGCAGCAGTCGAGGAAAGGCACAAGCAAGGTCAAGCAATCAGCCGTTGCAAAGAAGCTAAACTTGGAAGAGCCAGCTCCAAGTAAGGTGAAGAAAACTTCCAAGAGGAAGAGGGTAGTATATGCTGAACCTCATGTTGATGCTGTTGAAGAAGAAGAGGAAGATGCACCCCAGCCTCCTCCTCAGAAAGCTAAGTTCATGGGTGATGCTATTAGGGCTCAAGCCACTTCTAAGCCCAAGAAGCCTGCTCAAGCCAAGGCAGCTCCAGCCAAGCCCAAGAGAACAACCAGGAGCATTCCAGCTTGTGAGAAGAACAAATGTGAGATGCCACCGTCTGAGTCAGATGAAGAGCATGTGTTGCTGAAGCTCCGTCCTAAGTTGCCACTCCACAACGATGCTCATTCTCAAGCTGAGGACATGAAGGCAAGGAAGGATAAAGGTCTCAGGCTATGGAGACAGTCTGATCCATATGCCGTGAGGAGAAGGACTGCTGTGGACCCCAGATTCCACACCAGTGAGCAGCAGGACTTCTATGAGACCGTGCTGATGGATAAGAAGCCTATTGTTGCTGACACCAGGTATGTTGACTAGAAGTACATTGACAGTGAAGAGCACCGAGACTTCTTTCCCCATGTGCATGAGAGCTTTACTGCATGTGGAGTTGCTGATTTTGTGGGTCAAGAGCTGACAGCTTGGAATGACGAGATGATCATGCAGTTCTACGCCACAGCCCACTTCTATCCTGATGGCAAGATCACCTGGATGACTGAAGGTCAAAGGTTTTCTTCGTCTATTGAAGAATGGGCAGAACTTCTGAATGCTCCAATGCAGAGAGAGGACGACATTGATGTCTATGGGATTCCTAAGAAGAGCCATGATTCCATGAAGAACATGTACAAGGAGATCCCCGCTGCTGATTTGGAAGGGTGGAAGCTTGGCTCAGTGTACTATCTCCAGGCAGGTCTGACCACCACTAACACTATTTTGAGGCATACCTTGATGCCCAAGTCTGGAGACCACCGCATGATTCGAGGCTATTCTATCAACATGCTGCACATTCTCGATGAGAAGGCACCTTTCAAGGTGATGGACTTAATGGTAGAGACCATTAAGAGGACTGCAGCTGACCAGAAGAGGTCGTGTGGATTTGCCCCGCAGATTCAGATGCTCATCAATGCCAAGTTTGGCACGGGCAAATTCATGTTGGATAGGAAGCACTTGCCACTGCAGCCAGAGCATGAGGACAACGTTGTTGTGATGGATGAGGAGGATCCAACCTCAGTTGAAGGACAAGCCAAAATTGAAGCTGCGAAGAAAGCCAAAGCTGACAAAGAGGCAGCAGCAGCAGCAGCTAAACCAAAGAGCTTCGAAGAGCAGATTCTTGAAGCTACCCAGAGAATTGAACAACGCCTGGCCAGCATTGAACAATCTCAGGAAAGCCTAGAGAGGATTGTTGAGGACAAGATCCACGCTCTGGACGTGAAGCTGACTGAGATTCAGGTGTCCGTCAACAAGCTTGAGGCAGACATGGAGGAAGCAAGGCAGGAGAGAGGAGAGGTCATGCAGGATGATCTAGTCCAGGACTCTCATCGCCAGACTGCTCAGGTTCCCAGAGGATCCCGATCTGCAGCTATTCCAGTGACTGACTCCAGGGCTACCACTTCAGCACCAGCTACAGCTCCAGCAGTTACTCCAGCTCCAGCATCCACTCCTCCAGCGCAGACATCAGCAGAAGTCTTCGCCGATGCCGTCATTTCTACTCCGACATCTACCCAGACGGGAGCCGCCAGCAGAGCCCGCAGTGACGCTTAGCTCTATACCTTTTCGAACTTTTTGGTAACTTGTTGCCAAAGGGGGAGAAATTGTATAGATCATAGGGCTTCGAGAGAGAGAGTGCTCTTTCGTTCTTTTGCCGGTTTCTTTGAGATACATTGGTTTCTTTCGGTCTTTCGATACTTTCAGTGTGCTTGCTACTACGTTTGATGCTACCTTAATGAGTGCTTGGTCATACTATGCTTTAATGTGTGCTTAATGCTTATCATATGCTATTCCTTATTGTATGGCTATTTACTCTTGTCTTGGTGATTGGGTGCATGTTATTCATTCTTATCATTTTGCGCGCTCCGCCAAGATGTATGTGACATGGAAGAGTGATCCATAATCCTAATCGATTGTGCATTTGCATTCAAACGCAAATTTTAAATAATGCACAAATTTAGGGGGAGCTCTTGTTTATCACATACTTCTCAAAGCGACGATATTATTCATTGATTATATCTTTTGTCGAAGCTTTGATCTATATGTTGTCATCAATTACCAAAAAGGGGGAGATTGAAAGTGCAACTAATCCCCGGGTGGTTTTGGTAATTAATAACAACATATATATCATTGAACTAATATTTACTTGAGAATCATTTCAGAGAAGTTCGATGATATGGGTATGGAAATGTCTGAAGAAGTGGACCCCTCAAAATGCTAAGACAAGCATTGGCAAAAGCTCAAGACTCTATTTTTGGTTTAGTGATCAAAGATCACATTGAGTCCATAGGAAAAGCCAATACTATTAAAAGGGGATGAGGTTGTGTTGATGATCTGGTTGCTCAAGTGCTTAGTGATTTAGCTCCCTCAACTATCAGCAACTTTCACTACTTAACACACTCATAAGTAATCTCGGACAAACCGATTCTTCCAACTCAGTCCCACCGAGATGAACCACCTCAGTTATTCTTCCAAACCCTAATATTTCGGTCCATCCGATTTTGAGCTCGGTCTCACCGAAACTGGACTGCCAACCTTCTGTAGCCAATTGACATCATATCGGAATATCCGAGTTGTTAATTTCGGTCCCACCGAGAATGGCAAGCTCCTACCTTTGACTCATATCGGACACACCAAGATGGTATTTTCGGTCCCACCGAAAACCCCAACGTTCACTATATTTGAACTTTCGGTCTGACCGAGTTTTCACTTCGGTCTCACCGAGATTGCTCAATTATGTGTGTAACGGTTGGATTTTGTGTGGAGGCTATATATACCCCTCCACCCCTCTTCATTCGTGGAGAGAGCCATCAGAAAGTCTACCACTCCTACCATACACTTTCTGAGAAGAGAACTACCTACCCTTGTGTTGAGATCAAGTCATTCCATTCCTACCATATGAAACTTGATTTCTAGCCTTCCCAAGTTGCTTTCCACTCAATCCTTTCTTCCACCACAGCCATATCAGTGAGGAGAGTTGAGTGTTGGGGAGATTATCATTTGAAGCACAAGAGTAAGGAGTTCATCATCATCAACAACATCTATTACCTTTTGGAGGGTGGTGCCTCCTAGATTGGTTAGGTGTCGCTTGGGAGCCTCCGTCTTCGAGATGTGGAGTTGAACCAAGAAGTTTGTAAGGGCAAGGAGATCGCCTACTTCATGAAGATCTACCCCGAGTAAGGCTAGTCCTCCGTGGGCGTAGGCCATGATGGAATAGACAAGGTTGCTTCTTCGTGGACCCTTCGTGGGTGGAGCCCTCCGTGGACTCGCGCAGCCGTTACCCTCCGTGGGTTGAAGTCTCCATCAACGTGGATGTACGATAGCACCACCTATCGGAACCACGACAAAAATCTCCGTGTCTCCAAACTACGTTTGATCTTCTCCACCTCTCTTTACTACATGTGCAATTTACTTTCCGCTGCTTATACTCTAGAATTGCATGTGTAGGGTGTTACTTGAATTGATCTTAATTGTGAAACTGCCAAAAACTTTGCATGATCAAAAGGCAGATTTTTTATATTGTCAAGTAGTCTAATCACCCCCCCTCTAGACATACTTTCGATCCTACAATAACTTCCCTGCAGGGGTGCACCACGTTACCCTGACGCTCGATCATCTCTGGCCGGACACACCTTTCTGGGTCAATGCCCGGCCTCGGAAGATCAACACGTCGCAACCCTACCTAGGATCAGCAGAGAGGTCCCCACCGGTCTACATCCTAAGCACTCCGGGATCATGGGCCATCGCCCGTTGCACTCCGGGTCGTTGCGAGCAGGGCGGACCAGGCACCACCTCTATATTGGATGGCGTCGGCCCAGCCGTGCCGCAATGCTGAACTGGACGTCTGACAAAGCTTCGACTGATACCACGACGCCGAGGCCCATAACTATTCTCGCGTGGCGGTTAGTGCGTAAAGGCCAGAGGCCAACTCAGAACAAATACCCAAATCTGTTAGTGCATTATTGATAGAAGTGACAGCTGTCGGGACAAGTCCAGAGCTATCACCCCTCCTGGGTGATACCTCTAAACAGCCAGCCGCCACTGAAAGAACTCCCGCGGGTGCTCTCCGGGCCCGCCCGCTTTCACAAAGGTCTCATGTAAAGTCCATGTAACTGTGTGTCCAAAACATCATGGTGGAAAACCCAAGGAATCACCCCCGACGAATTCCACTCGATGTGACCATCAAGGCGAACTATGAGGAATCACCCCCGAGGTTCACACTTGAGGGGTTGCACGACAGAGTCATATCGGGAATGGAGAAAGAGGAATCACCCTCGATGACCACGACCGAATAGCTACACTACAGAGTTATCATCATGAGTGTGTTACGAGGTTTCACCCTCGGCACCCGATAGTACCTCTGCAGAGTCGAGCAACAAAGGGGGTGTGATGTGATGTGAAGTGTCGGGCTCCGGTCTTCGATCACGTTACTCGAGTCGTCGATGATGAAGCATGGGTAACAAGGACAGTCGGGCTCCGGTCTTCGATCACGTTGCTCGAGTCGTCGATGATGAAGCAAGGGCAACAAGGACAGTCGGGCTCCGGTCTTCGATCACGTTGCTCAAGTCGTCGATGATGAAGCAGGGGCAACAAGGACAAGGTGGGGTCACTGATGGATCACTAGCCAACCTATACTAAGAAGTTTAGCATAGCATGTAGGTAACAATAGCAGGTACAAAAGCAGGCTATGGATCATAATAGGATCAAACAATAACAGTAGCAAAATCTAATGCAAGCATAAGGGAGAATGGAATGGGCGATATCGGGATGATCAAAGGGGGGGCTTGCCTGGTTGCTCAGACAAGAAGAAGGGGTCATCGTCGACTTAGTTGATCACAACGGCATCGGCGGCAGTCTCGGGGTCTACCAGAGAGAAGAGGGGGGAGAAACAGTAAATACATAGCAAACAGATGCATGACAAGACAATAAGCACCGCACACGGCTAGAATCAACTTGTGTGTCTATGAGGTGCCCCCTCCCAATGTATATAAAGGAGTGGAGGAGGGGAGGGCCGGCCCTCTACTATGGCGCGCCCTAGGGGAGTCCTACTCCCACTGGAAGTAGGATTCCCTCCTTCCATGTAGTAGGAGTAGGAGAGAAGGAAGGGGAGGAGAGGGGGAGGAAAGAGGGGGGCCGCCCCCCTCCCAATTTGGATTGGGCTAGGGGCGCGCCCTCCACCTTTTCCCTTCCTCTCCTCTATTCCACTAAGGCCCAATAAGGCCCATATACTCCTCGGGGGGTTCCGGTAGCCCCCCGATACTCCGGTAAAGGCCTGAACTCATCCGGAACCATTCTGATGTCCATATATAGGCTTCCAATATATCGATCTTTATGTCTCGGACATTCCGAGACTCCTCGTCCTGCCCATGATCACATCCGGGACTTCGAACTACCTTCGGTACATCAAAACACATAAACTCATAATACCGATCGTCATCAAACGTTAAGTGTGCGGACCCTACGGGTTCGAGAACTATGTAGACATGACCGAGACTCATCTCCGGTCAAAAACCAATAGCGGAACCTGGATGCTCATATTGGTTCCTACATATTCTACGAAGATCTTTATCGGTCAAACCGCATAACAACATACGTTGTTCCCTTTGTCATTGGTATGTTACTTGCCCAAGATTCGATCGTAGGTATCACCATACCTAGTTAATATCGTTACCGACAAGTCTCTTTACTCGTTCTGTAATACATCATCTCGTGACTAACTCATTAGTCATTTGCTTGCAAGGCTTATTATGATGTGTATTACCAAGAGGGCCCAGAGATACCTCTCTGATTCTTAGAGTGACAAATCATATTCTTGATCTAAGCCAACACTACAAACACCTTCGGAGACACCTGTAGAGCATCTTTATAATCACCCAGTTACGTTGTGACGTTTGATAGCACACAAGGTGTTCCTCCGGTATTCGGGAGTTGCATAATCTCATAGTCATAGGAACATGTATAAGTCATGAAGAAAGCAATAGCAGTAAAACTAAATGATCAAGTTGCTAAGCTAACGGATGGGTCTTGTCCATCACATCATTCTCCTAATGATGTGATCCCGTTGATCAAATGACAACTCATGTCTATGGCTAGGAAACATAACCATCTTTGATCAATGAGCTAGTCTAGTAGAGGCATACTAGGGACACTCTATTTTGTCTATGTATTCACACATGTACTAAGTTTCCAGTTAATACAATTCTATCATGAATAATTAACATTTATCATGATATAAGGAAATACAAATAACAACTTTACTATTGCTTCTAGGGCATATTTCCTTCAGTCTCCCACTTGAACTGGAGTCAATAATCTAGATTACATAGTAATGATTCTAACACCCATGGAGTCTTGGTGCTGATCATGTTTTGCTCATGGAAGAGGCTTAGTCAACGGGTCTGCGACATTCAAATATGTATGTATCTTGCATATTTCTATGTCTCCCTCCTTGACTTGATCGCGGATGTAATTGAAGTGTCTCTTGATGTGCTTTGTTCTCTTGTGAAACCTGGATTCCTTCGCCAAGGCTATTGCTCCTGTGTTGTCACAAAAGTTTTTCATTGGACCCGATGCACTAGGTATTACACCTAGATCGGATATGAACTCCTTCATTTGCTGCTTCCGAAGCAGCTATGTACTCCGCTTCACACATAGATCCCGCCACAACGCTCTGCTTGGAACTGCACCAACTAACAGCTCCACCGTTCAATAAAAATACATATCCGGTTTGTGACTTAGAGTCATCCGGATCAGTGTCAAAGCTTGAATCGACGTAACCATTTACGACAAGCTCTTTGTAACCTCCATAAATGAGAAACATATCCTTTGTCCTTTTCAGGTACTTTAGGATGTTCTTGACCGTTGTCCAGTGATCCACTCCTGGATTACTTTGGTACCTCCCTGCTAAACATATAGCAAGGCACACATCAGGTCTGGTACACAACATTTCATACATGATAGATCCTATGGCTGAGGCATAGGGAATGACTTTCATTTTCTCTCTAACTTCTAAAGTGGTCGTGTGACACCTCGAGACCGGTGCGCCAGGTGTCAGCCAGTTATTCGTTGCCGTTGCCATGTCATCTTGCTTGCGTGTGTATCTTTGCCTTGTCATCATGTGTGTTGCATCATCATGTTTTCAAAACTTGCATCCTTCCGAGTCTCCTCGTCCTCTCCGTTGTCCGTTCTGAGCCCAGACACACTTGCACGCGCCCGCGGTGCCTCCGAATATTTATTTTATGAGTGGCCAGAAAACGTTATCAGAATGGGATGAAACTTGTCATGTGATCTTAATATAGCATAGGTAGACCGCCTATCAAGTTTCGTCGCATTCGGAGCTCGTTTGATAGCCCAGCGGTTAACCGCGTTAACCACCGGAAGCCTTTTGTCTTTTGGCCCAGCACCCCTTTCTCACAGCCCACCAAGCCCATTCTAACCCCTCCATGCTCTTGGCCGTTCGATCACGATCGCGTGGCCGTGAACCGCTCCTCATTTGGACACTCCTAGCTCCCTCTACCTATATATATGTGTCTCCCCCGTTTTTTTGCAGATGAAACCCTAAAACTCCTCCCTCCGCGCCGCCGTCGGACATGTCCGCCGCCTCCCGCACCAATCCCACCACGCCACGTCGCCTCCCGCGCCCCACATCGCCGCCGCAGGCCCGCGAGCCCATCCGGGGGCCGCCCGGCCCGGCCGCCGCCACCCCGTGCCCGCAGGCGTCCGTCGCCTCGACGCCCGAGTGCCACCGTCTCGCTCGCCTCCGGCCGGCGAGCCGCCGCTTGCCGGAGCGCCACCAACCACCGCCGCCTCCAGTCTCTTGCTCCGCGCCGCCTACTGCCGTGGCCCGGATCTGGCCCCCCGCAGCTAGATCTGGCCGGATCCGCCAGTCCCGGCGCCGTTCCGGCCACGCCTCGCCGTCGATCGCTCAAGCCGCCGCCGGCCTCGTCCGTGCGTCGGGGAGGACGACGCCCCCAGCGGCCGAGCCGCCAGCGCCCTGCGCTTGGGCCGGCCTGCCTCCCTCCGGCCCTGCTCGCCTCGGTGGGCCGCACCGCTCGTGGGCTGCGCTGGCCTCATCGGCCCAACCGCATCCCTCCACTCCGGGCCAGTCCAGCAGGACCCCCCTCGAACCACTGCACCGCCGGCCCGCTTCGTCCTCCTCCACAGCTAGGCTTGGCCCATGGTGAGCCCCGACTAAACTCCACCCAGTGCGTCGGATAGTTATTTTGCGCTCACCTGTGTTTGTTTTTTTCTGCTAAGTCCCTGTAAATGCTTATTATATGTGCATGTTTGCATAGTGATAACTTTTTGTGTGGTGATCCAAATTGAGTGAATGATATGCCAAAATGATCATGGTGATATGCTCTACACTTTGTTCCATTATGCCATGCTTGTTTGAGTTCATCTAGATGCTCTAATCTCTGTTGCAAGAGTGCTACTTGTTATAAACTGCTGCTACTTGTTATTTCTATGCCATGTTTGACATATGATAACTTGGTGCATGTTTATCCAAATGATGCATATGATATGTCAAAATGTTCATTGTGAAGTGTACTACATGATGGTTGCTGTAGCATGCTTGTTTGAGTTCATATTGCCATGTTAATCTCTGTTGCAAAGGTGCATTTGGCTGTTAAGTGCTGAAACTTGTTATGAGATGCTAATTTCACTTGTTCATTGCTATTGATGTGTTTGTCTTCATGCCACATGTTTAGATGTTTTAGAAGCACCATAATATGGTCTTTGATGTGGTGCATTTAACTTTCCATGATATGCCTTGAGGTGACTTAAACAAGCTTGTAAACATGCCATGTTGTTGTTACTGTTTTATACTTAGTGAAAATTCTACAAAGTCTGGAATCTATTATAACCTGATGCTATGTTTGCTTGATGCCCTAGTCAAATCCATGCTTGTTTTGGAGTGGTCAATGATCATGTCTTGTTGTCCATGTTATTGTCTATCCATTCATGCCCTCACTTGCTCATATGACCTGCTGTAGCTTATTTATTTCTTGCTCTCAAGTTGCTATAAATTATACCTGTCAGGATTTTATCAGCATGTTCAATTTGGTGTAGCTTGTTGCTATTGATCCATGCCTCCTATGGAGTTGCTCCAATGGAGTTGTTCGCTGTAGGACATGTCTACTACATGTCCATGCTTTTTATGTTCTTATTAGAGTTGATATGCTTGTTGTTTTGTGCCTCCGAAGGCAGCAGCGTGATGATGTTTTTGCCTTCCCAGATTTTGGCTAAGTCTGGATAATTTTATTGCAACTTGCCATGCTTGTTTAAATGTGTTCCAGCAAGCTTTTGGGTGTGTTCTAAGTTCCTACTTGTTAAGTAACATGTCTACTTCTCATCCATGCTTCTTGTTACCATGTTTGAGTGATGTAGCATATTTTTACCTTGCTCCAAAGTTGCTATGTGGCTGTTAACTTCAGCTTGTTGTTATACCTTGTTTCATGTGTATCTTTTAGCCCGTTGCTCCGTTTTGAGTGTGCCTTATACAAAACTTGTGTGATTTTGCATGTAGAATCATAATATCATGTTGTTTTCTTGTTTTGAGTGTGTTTGCTTGATGTTTGGGTGCATCTTGCACCGTTGCCTTGCTTGTCTTGTTTTGCTCATATCTTCTAGGCCGTAGCTCCGAATTAAACGAACTTTATATGAAACTTGACTAGAATTTTGTGTAGATCATCATGGTGCATGTTAAATTGCTGTTTGACAACTTTAACTTAAGGTTTGTTCAGATCTGGACTATTTTTTTAAAATATGCATATGAGGGCTTACCAGATTTGTTATGTGTTGATTGCAGCCTCATTTAAACTTGTTGGGTGATGTTGTTTTTGAGTGCTTCCTACCTTGCTATGTATTGAATGTATAGACCATTCTTGCATCATACTTGGTTGAGCATATTGTCATGTTCTTGTGTTGTGTGTTACCGTATTGCTTGCTTCTTCTCGTTAGTGCTTGTTCCGTTGCGATCGTGAGGATTCGTTAGTCTACCCGTGGTTCGTCTTCAAGGCTTCTTCTTTGTCTCCTTCATGGACTCATTCTTCTTCCTTGCGGGATCTCAGGCAAGATGACCATACCCTTGGAAACCTTTACTATCATTGCCATGCTTAGTTGTCTCGATGCTATCGTTATATGTCGCACTACCCATCATTATTGTCAGCCCCTCTCCTTGTTGCCATGAAACCTCTAACCTTTGACACCTTCCTAGCAAACCATTATTTGGCTATGTTACCCGCTTGCTCAGCCCCTCTTATAGCGTTGTTAGTTGCAGGTGAAGATGAAGATCGTTCCAAGTTGGAACTTGTTGTTGGAATATCATAATATCTATTATTACTATTAAAACACCTATATACTGGGCATGGGTGGAAGGCTTGGCCTTTTGCTCGGTGTTTTGTTCCACTCATGCCACCTTAGGCGCCGATAAACCGGCATTATGTTCCTTGATTTTGTGTTCCATACATGGTTGGGTATATGGGGACCCCTTGACACTTCGTCCTTGAATAAAACTCCTCCAGCAAGGCCCAACATTGGTTTTAATTTGCCTCATAATAACAACTTAATTAATTAATTAAAATTGCATATGGGGGACGCTCCCTCGAGATTCTTTTCTACATAGCAGGGGGGCCAGTGCTGATGGTGTTGGTCCCAAACTAGAGCCACTTGCGGTGCCACCCAGTTATCTGGGGTCTTCGGTTGCTGTACGTAGTGCTCATCCGAACGTGGCCTGAGACGAGATGCGCGCGGCTACCATCAGGGTGTCGGCACGCCGGGAGGTCTTGCTGGACTTGTTTTACCATCGTCGAAATTTCTTGTGCACCGGGATACCGAGCCTGATCGGATTTCCCTAAGATAAGGGGTAATAATTATTATTACTTCAGCTGATCGTGAGAGCTTGTGATGGGCTAAGTTGGGACACCCCTGTAGGGTTATGATCTTTCGAAAGTCGTGCCCGCAGTTATGTGGCAGATTGGAATTTGTTAATGTCCGGTTGTAGAAAACTTGACAGAGGATCCGAAGTAAAACACACAACTGTGTGAGTAATCGTGACTGTCTCTTTTCACTTTGAGAAGAGAACACGGTGGGGTTATGTTTGACTCGTAGGTAGTTCAGGATCTTTAGCGATCACTACTAGTTCGCGACCGTTTGCGTAGATGCTCATCTTATTCTTGTACTCGTAAGTTAGCCACCATATATTTTGCTTAGCCGCTGCTGCAACCTCACCACTTTACCTCTTCCTACCTATTAAGCTTTGATAGTCTTGTTACCCATGGTTATGGGATTGCTGAGTCCTCGTGGCTCACAGATACTACAAGAACAGTTGCAGGTGTAGGTTTCCGATGTCTTGACGTGAGAGCGATGATCGTTGTGTTGGAGTTCTTTCTTCTTCTTCTTCTTCAGTCTTGGGTTAGGTTCCGGGTCGGCAGCCTGGGATAGCAGATGGATGTCGTTGTGCTTTTCATGTTTGCATCCGTAGTCGGATGCCTTGTATTGATGTTGTTGTATTCATGTGTCTTGTATGTATTGTTGTATCCCCCATGTATGTATGTAATGGTATGATGTAATGATATCCATCTTGCTAAGCGCCCGAAATGCGGTTGTGCCCCAATCACGTAAGTGTCACGTGATCGGGATAGAATCGCATCTTGGGCCTGACAGGTCGGGCATTGAGTCTTACTCAACTTCACACCTTGTAACACAGGCAAGAACCCTTTCTTCAACTGATCCATTTTGAACTTCTTCAAAACTTTATCAAGGTATGTGCTTTGTGAAAGTCCAATTAAGCGCCTTGATCTATGTCTATAGATCTTGATGCCTAATATATAAGCAACTTCACCTAGGTCTTTCATTGAAAAATTCTTATTCAAGTATCCTTTTATGCCATCCAGAAATTCTATATCATTTCCAATCAACAATATGTCATCTACATATAATATTAGAAATGCCACAGAGCTCCCACTCACTTACTTGTGAACACAGGCTTCCCAAAAAGTTTGTATAAAATCATATGCTTTGATCACCTCATCAAAGCATATATTCCAACTCCGAGATGCTTGCACCAGTCCATAGATGGATCGCTGGAGCTTGCACACTTTGTTAACACCTTTAGGATCGACAAAACCTTCTGGTAGCATCATATACAACTCTTCTTTGAGATATCCATTTAGGAATGCAGTTTTGACATCCATTTGCCAGATTTCATAATCATAAAATGCAGTAATTGCTAACATGATTCAGACAGACTTAAGCATCGCTACGGGTGAGAAAGTCTCATCATAGTCAACTCCTTGAACTTGTCGAAAACCTTTGACAACAAGTCGAGCTTTGTAGACAATAACATTACCGTCGACGTCGGTCTTCCTCTTGAAGATCCATTTATTTTCAATGGCTTGCCGATCATCGGGCAAGTCAACCAAAGTCCACACTTTGTTCTCATGCATGGATCCCATCTCAGATTTCATGGCCTCAAGCCATTTTGCGGAATCTGGGCTCATCATCGCTTCCTCATAGTTCGTAGGTTCATCATGGTCTAGTAATATGACTTCCAGAACTGGGTTGCCGTACCACTCTGGTGCGGAACGTACTCTGGTTGACCTACGAGGTTTAGTAGTAACTTGATCCAAAGTTTCATGATCATCATCATTAGCTTCCTCACTAATTGCTGTAGGAATCACTGGAACTAGTTTCTGTGATGTACTACTTTCCAATTCGGGAGAAGGTACAATTACCTCGTCAAGTTCTAATTTCCTCCCACTCACTTCTTTCGAGAGAAACTCCTTCTCTAGAAAGGATCCATTCTTAGCAACGAATATCTTGCCTTCGGATCTGTGATAGAAGATGTACCCAACAGTTTCCTTTGGGTATCCTATGAAGACACATCTCTTCGACTTGGGTTCGAGCTTATCAGGTTGAAGCTTTTTCACATAAGCATCACATCCCCAAACTTTAAGAAACGACAACTTTGGTTTCTTTCCAAACCACAGTTCATAAGGCGCCATCTCAATGGATTTAGATGGTGCCCTATTTAACGTGAATGCAACTGTCTCTAAAGCATAACCCACAAATGATAGTGGTAAAACGGTAAGAGACATCATAGATTGCACCATATCTAATAAAGTATGGTTAAGACGTTCGGACACACCATTACGCTGTGGTGTTCCGGGTGGCGTGAGTTGTGAAACTATTCCACATTGTTTCAAATGAAGACCAAACTCGTAACTCAATATTCGCCTCCACGATCAGATCATAGAAACTTTATTTTCTTGTTACGATGATTCTCTACTTTACTCTGAAATTCTTTAAACTTTTCAAATATTTCAGACTTGTGTTTCATCAAGTAGATATACCCATATCTGCTCAAATCATCGGTGAAGGTCAGAAAATAACGATACCCACCGCGAGCTTCAACACTCATCGGTCCACATACATCAGTATGTATGATTTCCAACAAATCATTTGCTCGCTCCATTGTTCTGGAGAACGGAGTTTTAGTCATCTTGCCCATGAGGCATGGTTCGCAAGCACCAAGTGATTCATAATCAAGTGATTCCAAAAGTCCATCAGTATGGAGTTTCTTCATGCGCTTGACACCAATATGACCTAAACGGTAGTGCCACAAATAAGTTGCACTATCATTATTAACCTTGCATCTTTTGGCTTCAATATTATGAATATGTGTATCACTACGATCGAGATCCAACAAGAATAGACCACTCTTCAAGGGTGCATGACCATAAAAGATATTACTCATATAAATAGAACAACCATTATTCTCTCATTTAAATGAATAACTGTCTCGCAACAAACAATATCCAGATATAATGTTCATGCTCAACGCTGGCACCAAATAACAATTATTTAGGTCTAATACTAATCCCGATGGTAGATGTAGAGGTAGCGTGCCGACGGCGATCACATCGACTTTGGAACCATTTGCCACGCGCATCGTCACCTCGTCCTTAGCTAATCTTCGTTTAATCCATAGCCCCTATTTCGAGTTACAAATATTAGCAACTGAACCAGTATCAAATACCCAGGTGCTACTACGAGCATTAGTAAGGTACACATCAATAACATGTATATCAAATATACCTTTGTTCACTTTGTCATCCTTCTTATCCGCCAAATACTTGGGGTAGTTCCGCTTCTAGTGTCCAGTCCCTTTGCAGTAGAAGCACTCAGTTCCAGGCTTGGCTCCAGACTTGGGTTTCTTCGCGGGAGTAGCAACTGTCTTGCTATTCTTCTTGAAGTTCCCCTTCTTTCCCTTGCCCTTTTTCTCGAAACTAGTCGTCTTGTTAACCATCAACACTTGATGCTCCTTTTTGATTTCTACCTTCGCAGCTTTGAGCATAGCGAAGAGCTTGGGAATTGTCTTATGCATCCCTTGCATGTTATAGTTCATCACGAAGCCTTTATAACTTGGTGGCAGTGATTGAAGAACTCTATCAATAACACTATCTTCGCCAACTTTGCAACCAAGTTGAGTCATATGATTGTAGTACCCAGACATTTTGAGCAAGTGTTCACTGATAGAACTGTTCACCTCCATCTTGCAGCTGTAGAACTTATTGGAAATTTCATATTTCTCAATCTGGGCATTTGCTTGAAATATTAACTTCAACTCCTAGAACATCTCATATGCTCCATGACGTTCAAAACGTCAATGAAGTCCGGGTTCTAAGCCGTAAAGCATGGCACACTAAACTATCGTGTAGTCATCAGAACGACCTTGCTAGACGTTCATAACGTCCGGGGTTGCTTCTGCAGCAGGCCTGTCACCTAGCGGTGCTTCCAGGACATAATTCTTCTGTGCAGCAAGGATGATAATCCTCAAGTTACGGACCCAGTCCGTGTAATTGCTACCATCATCTTTCAACTTAGCTTTCTCTAGGAATGCAATAAAATTCAAGGGAACGGTAGCACAGGCCATTGATCTACAACAACATAGATATGCAAAAAAAAACAATCAGGACTAAGTTCATGATAAATTAAAGTTCAATTAATCATATTACTAAATAACTCCCACTTAGATAGACATCCCTCTAGTCATCTAAATGATCAGGTGTTCCAAATCAACTAAACCATGTCCGATCATCACGTGAGATGGAGTAGTTTTCAATGGTGAACATCTTATGTTGATCATATCTGCTATATGATTCACGCTCGACCTTTCGATCTCCAGTGTTCCGAGGCCATGTCTGTACATGCTAGGCTCGTCAAGTTTAACCCGAGTATTCTGCATGTGCAAAACTGTCTTACACCCGTTGTATTTGAACGTAGAGCTTATCACACCCGATCATCACGTGGTGTCTCGGCATGATGAACTTTCGCAACGGTGCATACTCAGGGAGAACACTTGTACCTTGAAATTTTTGTAAGGGATCATCTTATAATGCTACCGTCGTTCTAAGCAAAATAAGAAGCATAATAAGATACACATCACATGCAATCAAAATATGTGACATGATATGGCATCAATGTCTTGTGCTTTTGACCTCCATCGTCACCGGCTTGACACCATGATCTTCATCGTAGCGTCGTGGTCGTCTCGCCAACTATTGCAACTACTACTACCGCTAACTCATAGTGATAAAGTAAAGCAATTGCGTGGCCTTCGCAATTCATACAACAAAGAGACAACCGTAAGGCTCCTGCCGGTTGCCGATAACTTTACAAAACATGATCATCTCATACAATAACGTATAACTCATCATGTCTTGACCATATCACATCACAACATGCCCTGCACAAACAAGTTAGACATCCTCTACTTTGTTGTTGCAAGTTTTATGTGGCTGCTACGGGCTTAGCAAGAACCGTTCTTACCTACGCATACAAAACCAGAACGATTTTTCGTCAAGTATGTGTTGTTTTAACCTTCACAAGGACCAGGCGTAGCCACACTTGATTCAACTAAAGTTGGAGAAACAGACACCCGCCAGCCACCTGTGTGTGAAACACGTCGGTAGAACCAGTCTCGCATAAGCGTACGCGTAATGTCGGTCCGGGCCGCTTCATCCAACTATACCGTCGAATCAAAGTATGACATGCTAGTAAGCATTATGACTATTATTGCCCACAACTCATTGTGTTCTACTCATGCATATCATCTACGCATAGACCTGGCTCATGATGCCACTGTTGGGGAACGTAGTATTTAAAAAAAATTCCTACAATCACGCAAGATCTATCTACTAGAAACATAGCAACGAGTGGGGAGAGTATGTCTACGTACCCTCGTAGACCGAAAGCGGAAGCATCTAGTGACGCGGTTGATGTATTCGAATGTGTTCGCGATCCAACCGATCCTAGCACCGAACGTACGGCACCTCCGCGTTCAGCACACGTTCAGCTTGATGACGTCCCACGAGCTCTTGATCCAGTTGTGATTCATGGGAGAGTTTCGTCGGCACAATGGCGTGGTGACGGTGATGATGAAGCTACCGGTGCACGGCTTCGCCTAAGCACTGCAATGATATGACCGAGGTGTGTAAGTGTGGGGAGGGGCACCGCACACGGCTAGAATCAACTTGTGTGTCTATGGGGTGCCCCCTCCCCACGTATATAAAGGAGGGGAGGGCCGGCCCTCTACTATGGCGTGCCCTAAGGGAGTCCTACTCCCACCGGGAGTAGGATTCCCCCCTTCCATGTAGTAAGAGTAGGAGAGAAGGAAGGGGAGGAGAGGGGAAGGAAAGAGGGGGGCCGCCCCCCTCCCAATTCGGATTGGGCTAGGGGGGCACACCCTCCACCTTTTCCCTTCCTCTCCTCTATCCCACTAAGGCCCAATAAGGCTGATATACTCCTCGGGGGGTTCCGGTAGCCCCCCGGTACTCCGGTAAATGCCCGAACTCATCCAGAACCATTCTGATGTCCATATATAGGCTTCCAATATATCGATCTTTATATCTCGGACATTCCAAGACTCCTCGTCATGGCCGTGATCACATCCGGGACTCCGAACTACATTCGGTACATCAAAACACATAAACTCATAATACCAATCGTCATCAAACGTTAAGCATGCGGACCCTACGGGTTCGAGAACTATGTGGACATGACCGAGTCTCATATACGGTCAATAACCAATAGCGGAACCTGGATGCTCATATTGGTTCCTACATATTCTACGAAGATCTTTATCAGTCAAACCGCATAACAACATAAGTTGTTACCTTTGTCATCGGTATGTTACTTGCCCAAGATTCGATCGTCGGTATCACCATACCTAGTTAATCTCGTTACCGGCAAGTCTCTTTACTCGTTCCGTAATACATCATCTCGTGACTAACTCATTAGTCATTTGCTTGCAAGGCTTATTATGATGTGTATTACCGAGAGGGCCCAGAGATACCTCTCCGACACTCGGAGTGACAAATCCTATTCTTGATCTAAGCCAACACCACAAACACCTTCGGAGACACCTGTAGAGCATCTTTATAATCACCCATTTACGTTGTGACGTTTGATAGCACACAAGGTGTTCCTCCGGTATTCGGGAGTTGCATAATCTCATAGTCATAGGAACATGTATAAGTCATGAAGAAAGCAATAGCAGTAAAACTAAACGATCAAGTTGCTAAGCTGACGTATGGGTCTTGTCCATCACATTATTCTCCTAATGATGTGATCCCGTTGATCAAATGACAACTCATGTCTATGGCTAGGAAACATAACCATCTTTGATCAATAAGCTAGTCTAGTAGAGGCATACTAGGGACACTCTGTTTTGTCTATGTATTCACATATGTACTACGTTTCCGGTTAATAAAATTCTAGCATGAATAATAAACATTTATCATGATATAAGGAAATACATATAACAACTTTATTATTGCCTCTAAGGCATATTTCCTTCACAAAGTTCTCGCAAGCAATGATCTACACTACATATGCAATGGTATCTGTGTAAATGGGTAATATTTATGGATTATACTACAGAATGCCAGAGTAAGAGGGAGATGGCTAGTCCTATCGAAGACTACGCTTCTGGCAGCCTCCATCTTGCAGCAGTAGATGAGAGTATCTGGAAAGTAATAAGTACCCTCGCTTCTGGCAGCCTCCGTCTTGCAGAAGTAGGAGAGAGTAGATGGTAAGTTCACCAAGTAACATTGCATAGCATAATCCTACCCGACGATCCTCCCCTCGTCACCGTGTGGGAAAGCGATCACCGGATTGTCTCTGGAACTTGTCTGGGTGTGTTTTATTAAGTATCTGGTTCTAGTTGTCATGAGGTTTGAGTACAACTCCGGGTCGTCCTTCTACCGAGGGACGCGGCTATTCGAATAGATAAACTTCCCTGCAGGGGTGCACCACATTACCCAACATGCTCGATCCCCTCTAGCCGAACACACTTTCCTGGGTCATGCACGGTCTCGGAAGATCAACACGTCGCTGTCCTACCTAGGCACAACAGAGAGGTCGGCCCGCGGTCTAAATCCTAAGCGCGCAGGGGTCTGGTCCCATCGTCCATTGCACACCTGCACGTTGCGAGGGCGGCCGATAAGCAGACCTAGCCTCTCCTAATACCAGATCAGGCGTTCCAGTCCAATCCGGCGCGCGCCGTTCAGTCGCTGACATCAAGAAGGCTTCAGTTGATACCATGACGTCGAGTGCCCATAACTGCTCCCGCGTATCTGGTTAGTGCGTATAGGACAGTGGCCAGACTCAGGTCAAATATCCAAACTTGTTAAGCGTGTTATTATGAAATAACCGTGGACCACGACCAGGGCGAGACCACCTCTCTCCTCGGTGTCTCAACCTGCCCTGTCGCTCCGCCACAAAGAATCACTCGGGGGCCGTCGGGATCCCAGGCCCACCACTAACTAGATGGAGCTACCTGTCCTTTCAGCCCCCAATCCGTGAATCACTTGCGGGTACTCTACGAGCCGACCCGACTTTAGTCACAACATGTATCATGTATAATATGTATATAGAATCTACCCGTGATCACATCCCGAAGTGATCACGGCCCAATAGAATAGCATGGCAGACGGACAAGGATGTGGGGCCACTGATGGAATACTAGCATCCTATACTAAGCATTAGGATAACAGGTAAACGTATCAAAATTTGTAGCAACAATGACAGGCTATGCAACAGAGTAGGAGCTATCGAATCATCAACATTAGCAAACCTAATGCAAGAATAAGAGAGAAGAGAATGGGCGATATCGGGTGATCAAGGGGGGGGGGGCTTGCCTGGTTGCTCTGGCAAGAAGGAGGGGTAGTCAACTCTGTAGTCGACTGGGGCAACAACGGCGTTAGTCTCGTGGTCTACCAGAGAGAAGAGGGGGAAGAAACAATAAATATAATGCAAACATAAGCATGACGATGCATGGCATGACAATGAGTGGTGCTAGGTGTGCCCTAACGCGATAGTAGGTGATACCAGCGAAGGGCGGAAACATCCGGGAAAGTATTCCCGGTGTTTCACGTTTTTGGACAGATGAACCATTGGTGAAATGTTGCACGTTCTCTATGCTAGTGACGTGTGGCGGGCGAACGGACTGCGCATTCGGATTCGTCTCGTCCTTCCGAGCAACTTTCATGTACACATTATTTTCATCCGAGCTACAGATTATTTTATATTATTTTTCAAAGTTTTATTCAATTTATAAATTATTATTATTAATTTAATTCAAAAATAGCATCTCTGCAGCATGACATCAGCAGTCAACACAGGTGTTGACTGGGTCAAGCTGACGTGTGGGTCCCGCCTCTCATAGAGTAAGACCAACTAATCAGGTTTAGTTAGTCTAACTAAACGATTAGGTTAATTAAACACAATTAATTAAGTTAATTAATTATTATTTTATATTTTTCAAATTCTTTTTTTTGTTTTCATTTCAGGGGCGTGGGCCCCCGGCCAATTCGGGTGCGGGCGCGTGGGCGCCCGTTAC
>LR738716.1:137345071-137380780 GCA_902687465.1 Secale cereale
GAGGGGCGGCGCCGGCGTGGCCTGGCGTGGCGGAGCCGAGGCGGGAGGCGAGGCGACAGGGGGGCGTGGCGCGACGAGGCGGAGGCGGCGCGGGTTAGGCGACGGCGCGCCGCAAGCCGCGGCAGCAGTGATACGTGTCCAACGTATCTATAATTTTTGATTGTTCCATGCTATTATTTATGAAGTCTTGGATGTTTAATGGGCTTTATCATTCACTTTTATATCATTTTTGGGACTAACCTACTAACCCAAAGGCCCAGTCCAGATTGTTGTTTTTGCCCATTTCAGGATTTTGCAGAATAAGAATATCAAACGGAGTCCAAACGGAATGAAACCTTTGCGAGAGATATTTTTGGAGAAAACCACACACGCGGAGCTTGAGGACCAAGTCAGGGGACAGAGAGGTGGACCTCGAGGGAGGGGGGCGCGCCCCGCTTGCCAGGGCGCGCCCCCTGCCTCGAGGCCCCCTCAAGTGGCCCCCGGTGCCCTCCTTCTTCCTATATAAGTCCACGTACCCCAGAAACTCCAGATACAGAGAGAAAACCCTAATTCCACCGCCGTAGCTTCTGTTCCTGTGGAGATCCCATCTTGGAGCCTGTTTCGGAACTCCACCGGAGGGGGATACATCACTGAGGCCTTCATCATCATCATCATCGCCCTCACCATGAGTTGTGAGTAGTTTACCACAGACCTTCGGGTCCATAGCTAGTATCTAGATGGCTTCTTCTCTCTCTCCGGATCTCAATACAAAGTTCTCCTCGGTCTTTGAGGAGATCTATTCGATGTAACCTCTTTTTGCGGTGTGTTTGTCGACATCCGATGAATTGTGAGTTTATGATCAAGGTTATCTATGAAAGATATTTGGTTCTTCTCTGAACTTTTTATGTGTGCTCATAATATCCCTGCAAGTCTCTTCAAATTATTGGTTTGGTTTGGCCTACTAGATCTATAGTTCTTGCAATGGGAGAAGTGCTTGGCTTTGGGTTCAATCTTGTGGTGTCCTTTCCCAGTGACAGTAGGGGCAGCAAGGCACGTATTGTATTGTTGCCATCGAGGATAAAAAGATGGGGTTTACATCATATTGCTTGAGTTTATCCCTCTACATCATGTCATCTTGCTTAAGGCGTTACTCTGTTCGTATGAACTCAATACACTAGATGCATGCTGGATAGTGGTCGATGTGTGGAGTATTAGTAGTAGATGCAGGCAGGAGTCGGTCTACTTGTCTCGGACGTGATGCCTATATACAATGATCATGCCTAGATAGTCTCATAATTATTCATTTTTCTATCAATTGCTCGACAGTAATTTGTTTACCCGCCGTAGAATATCGCTATCAAGAGAGAAGCCACTAGAGAAAACTATGGCCCCCGAGTCTATTCTCAACATATCAATCTACATCTACTTTACTTTTACCACTTTTATTTGTTGTTTTATTAAACCAAAAATACCAAAAATATAAATTATCATCTCTATCAGATCTCACTTTCGTAAGTGATCGTAAAGGGATTGACAACCCCTTATCGCGTTGGCTGCGAAGTTCTTATTTGTTTGTGCAGGTGCGAGGGACTGGCGCGTGGTCTCCTACTGGATTGATACCTTGGTTCTCGAAAACTGAGGGAAATACTTACGCTACTGTGCTGCATCTCCCTTTCCTCTTCGAGGGAATACAACGCAAGCTCAAGAGGTAGCAAGAAGAATTTCTGGCGCCGTTGTCAGGGAGGCTTACGCAAAAGTCATATACCAAGTACCTATCACAAACCCTTATCCTTAGCATTACATTTATTTGCCTCTCGTTTTCCTCTCCCCCACTTCACCCTTGCCGTTTTATTCGCCCTTCTTCTTCCGTGTGCTTTATTGCTTGCCTCTTGTTTGCTTGTGTTGATATGTGCCATCAATCATCTTGCATCTTCGCTTGCTAAAGTATGGATCCTCATCCACTTGCTAATCTCTTTAAGAGATCCAATTATGTTGAACCTATTGCTAGTGAGCCGCGTGCACTAGATTATCTTTATGGGGTTTTGCTTGAAATTTGTGAATCTGAAAATTGTGACGAAATATTGAAAGAAAAACATAAATTGATTCACGATAGCTCCTTGAGTAAAAAGCATGATTGCAATGATGTTATTATAAATGCTATTAATGTCAATTGTGCTATTGATACGCAGAACTCTAAGCTTGGGGATGCTAGTATTGCTATGTCCACTACTTGTTGCAATGATCATGATTGGGGTGATGCTTCTTATGATCTTGAAAATTTAGTTCAACCCTATGATGAATATGAATTTTTTTATAAGAGTGAGTTTGGAGAGGTCATGACTTTAGGTAATGTTGATCCCACTATTTTGGAAGAGTATCAACTTTGCATGTGATGGGCCTCTAACCCCTCGTTGGTTATCCCAAGTGGAAGGTGTAAGATGCAGTGTTGTGGAAGTTTTTCCCTTAGCAAAGATGCCAAGGATCGAATCCCCAGAGACTCCTAGGTTCAACAAGTAGGTGTCAACTGCTAACGGCGCGGATTAGCAATCAACGTGGACCTGCACACAGATACAAATAACTTTGCTCCCAACGAGTACAGAGAGGTTGTCAATCCCTCCGGCCTTGTAGTTCACAAAGGATTAAACGCAAATGATAGTAGTGATAGATAATGTTTGCAATAGTAAATAAAAGCAAAAAGTAAATAGCGGATGTGATCAATGATGGTAATATGGACCGGAGTCTCATGATGTTCACTAGTGATGTCTCTCTCCCAAAAGACGATAAAACAGCTATGTGAGGTAAACGAATTACAGCTGGGCAATTGACAGGACCACGAACGCAAACCAATGCTGACTACATTGCAAGAAAGGTTGAGGTTCAAAGCATGGGCGGTACGCCAAATTAAGTAGACCGAAATCCATCAATATCTACTACTAATCATCCACCTTGAGATATCTATCCAGAACATCTCGCTGGTATTAAGTTGCGAGTCCCACCCATAGTGTAAACTCAAAGCAACAGACAACTGCATTAAAAGAACTTTGCGTAAAGTAAACAATCCTTGCACTCGCGGGCACAAGCACCGTTGTTTTCCCCCTTGTGGCAACAGCACATCCCCTAGACTCATGTTTCTGTCACTCAAGCTAGTCATCGAGGGGCATGAACCCACAATCGAGCATAACGTTCCCTCTTGGAGTCACTACGTATTACTTGGCCAAAGCAATAAATAACAACGAAGAACATGCAAGAATTACTTATGAACATAAATATAAAAGAGGTAGATCAAATATATTACTCAAGAACAATCTGAACATAATCTCATAATCCATCGGATCCCAACAAACTCATCATAGCAACAGCATAAGGATTACATATGTGCCTCGATCATGTAGGGCAGCTCACGAGGACTAATTAGTGAAGCACAAGAACGGGAGGAGAACATCACATAGCTACTGGTCATGGACTCATGGTGCAAGGGAGACTACTCACAACTCATCCGGGAGGCGTCCATGGTGGTGTAGAGGCTCCCGATGGTGATCCTCCTCTCCGGCAGGGTGCCGGGAAGAGTTCTCCTGGTGCTCCCCATCTTGGAAGCGGCGGCGGTGGCGGAACAGAGATGAGATCGCGAAAAAGAGTTCCCGTCCTGAGGGTTTCGAAGGACGCTCTAAATATATGCCAAAGGGGGGCACCAGACGGGGCTCGGGGGGCCCAGGCGCCCCCCCGGCGCGGCCCAGGGGGGGGGGGGCGCCGCCAGGGCGCCAGGGCGCCTGGAGCCCTGGTGGCCCCCCCGGCTGTCCTTCGGGCGCAAGGTAGGTTCTGGAACGCTGTTTTTTATATAATTTTTCTGGATTTTTCCTGGCAGTTCTCGTAACGTGAAAACCTGAAATACAAAAACAGCCGAAAACAGAAACTGGCACCGGGGTGCACTGGATTAGTAGGTTAGTCCAAATATGATCAAAAGTATATGGAAGTGTATGAATATCATAGCAATATCACCCAAAAGTGGCATGGAGCAAGCAGAAATTATAGATACGTTTTGGACGTATCAACATCCCCAAGCTTAATTCCTGCTCGTCCTCGAGTAGGTAAATGATAACAAGAATAATTTCTGTGGTGACATGCTATTAACCATATAGGACTTTTTCATAGTCATATGACAAAAGCTTACTGAGACAATGATTATATAGTAATTAAGTTGCCTCATGAGAAAATCACAAATGACTGAAAGCTTTACAACATGACATTGAAGCATCAAATAGATTTGCAATGAACATGATGTGCAAATATGATAAAGTGATATCTAGCTTGCCCCATTTAGTGAAGCAAAACATAAATGCAGGGGCACCTTCAAGGTTTAAGTGATGACTAGATACAATGATTTCAAAATAAACGATATCACAATCATGCAAAAGACAATGCTACTTTGGGACAATGCACATTACACTTAGAATGACAATCATGCTCTCAGTAGTTGGTGCTTTTAAAAGAAGGTGGAGACTCAACATAAAAGTAAAAGAATGGTTATGTGCTAGAGCTTTTTATTTTGAAAACATAGAAGCAATTTTGTCAATGGTAGTAGTACTTCATATGTGTCATGCATAAGACATCCTATAAGTTGCAAGCCTCATGCATCGAATACCAATAGTGCTCGCACCTTGTCCTAATTAGCTCGGATTTCCATGGGTTATCATTGCATTACATATGTTTCAACCAAGTGTCACAAAGGGGTACCTCTATGCCACCTGTACAAAGGTCCAAGGAGATAAATCGCATTTGATTTCTCGTTTTTGATAGATCTCAACTTGAGGACATCCATGCCGGGACAACATAGAAAATAGATGATGGACTCCTCTTTAATGCATAAGCATGTTCTCATAAGAGATTGAGGATTAATGTCCAAGCTAAAACTTCCACCATGATACATGGCTTTGGTTGGCGGCCCAATGTTCTTCTCTAACAATATGCATACTCATTCAACCCATGGCAAATCACCCTTACTTCAGACAAGACGAACATGCATAGAAACTCACATGATATTCAACAAAAGTGTGACAGTTGATGGCGTCCCCAGAAACATGGTTACCGCTCAGCAAGCAACTTATAAGAAATAAGATACATAAGCAACATATTCTTTACCACAATAGTTTTTAAGCTACTTTCCCATGAGCTATGTATTGCAAAGTTAGTCTGCTTAGTACAGGTGGAGGTTAGCAAAAGACTGGGAGCGACCAACTAAGAGAGCAATGACGGTCATAATCATGCAGAGCGACAAAGCAATATTGAATCAGGCATGGAAGTTATATCGCCACTCAGAAATAAAAGATCATCAAGGCTTGACAGACTTTCTTTACAATCTTAAATATGCGTGAGCATACGCCAAGTCAATCAAAATAAATTCTCAAAGGAAGATATTACTAAACCATACCACATCATCGGCAAACAAATCAAGTTGGTACTCCAATAACACATTGGGAATCCCCCAGCTATTTGAGACTAACCATAAGAAAACATGAACTACTAAGCGCCATTATGCACGTAGCATCTTTATCATAGACATATTAACCGATGCAACGGAAGCAAACTCTCTTAATTAGATAAGCATGATAATTAAAGAGAGTTCAAGCAACCAACTAAACAAAAGCTCTTTGAAAAGATAAGCATGAATACTAAGAGCGGAGCATGATAGTAGCTATTAAAAGACAAAGAACACACACATCAAAGATAGACATGAAAATTCTATGTTATGTTCTAGGTAGAAGTGGAGCGTGTTTCTCTCCCACATAAAGAACGCCGAGTTCCGACTCGTTATGAAAAACTAAAAAGAAAACTAAAAGCAAGACGCTCCAAGCATAGCACTTAACACATGAAGTGATAAAAATATAGTGGAACGAAAGACGAACTGATAATGTTGATGGAGAAGGGGATGCACGGGGGCATCCCCAAGCTTAGACGCTTGAGTCTCCTTGAATATTTTTATCATCTTCCCTCGCACACTTGAAAACTCCCTTCATACATAACTCATCATAATCTGATTAGCGAGGTTAGTATCCTTAATAAAATAATTATAACTTGCTGGAAATAAAGATATTCTTGAAGGTCTACTTTTTCTCAAGATTGCCGAAAGGTTTTTGCAAAGAAAAAGCAAGCTCTTGGTTTGCAAAATGAAGGAAAGGCAAAACAGGACAGAATCTGTGAAAAACAGAACAACAGGTAGTAATTGATTTGTTCGGGGTACTTCTACAACTCAAATCAAAAAACTCAGAACAGACACACGAAAGACAATTATATAGAGAACGCTGTCGCAAAAATTCAGACCAAAAAGATGATCTGGTGATTTTATACGAATTTTTCTATCCAAGGACAGAATCTGTTTCCTGGACAGCACCTCACAACTTTTGAACTTTCTAGCAATCAGAGGCTATACTTGGCACAAATATGAAAAGCAAAGATACAATGATTATGCTACAGTAGTAAACAACATCAAGACACAACAAAAGCAAAATATAAAAATTTATTCATGTGGGCTGCCTCCCAAAAGCGCTTTCTTTTATGCCTTTAAGCTAGGCATAATGCATAGAGATCAAGTTGTATCAATTGAACCATCATCAAGATCATCAAAAAGCTCTTCAATGATACAACTAGTCTTAAGAGGACTCTCAAATAAAGGCCTCATAGAGATACTCCTAGGTATAAGACCAAAAGGATAAAAGTCAAGGGAAGATTCATTTATAAATTTATCAAAGACAGGCGTTTCTTCCAAGGTCTTTACAGTTTCAACCCCTTTGGCAATATATGGATTATTTTTAGAACGGGGAGCCTTTGGAACGTGAACGAACTTAGGCTCCCTCTTTGCCGGAGTTTCTACCTTTTTGGTTTTGATCGAGGAGAAGGTAGTTCCTAGGGTATCAAATATTTCCTCAATCTTGTCTATCCTAGAAGAGTCCAAGTCACGGAATTTGACGGTCTACAAAATTTTAAAAATTTTATGCATGGAGCTATCAAGTCTATTCAAATTCCCTTGGATCTTACGATCCAACTCATTTATCTTATTAATGCTTGGCATCTCTAGCTCTATCTTTTCAAGTTTTTTCATAATGTGAGCTAGGGTGATGTCCTCTCGAATGCTAACAACAGGGAGATTCCCAACAAGATTTTCAATAATACTAAGAGACTCCCAAACTAGGGCCTCTAGGAAATTCCCATTGATAGCAGTATCTAGAATAAACCTATTCCAAGAAGTAATTCCAACATAAAAATTTCTAAGCAGGATAGTAGTAGGTTGCTTCTTGGTGGCTCTTTTTTGCGAATCATTAATTCTATACCAAGCATCTTTCAAACTTTCCCCACCTCTTTGTTTAAAGGTGAGAACTTCTGCCTCGTCAAAGACAAAATGACCCGACATAACGACAACTAAAGAACGAGATAACTGTTTTTGTGATTTTTGATAAAGCATACTAAAGCAAAAACTGAAAGGTAAACTAACAAGACTAAAAGCAAAGGTAAAAGATAGCGTGCAACTCCCCTATCCTGAAGAGTGGAGTCCCCGGCAACGGCGCCAGAAAAACTCCTTGATGGGCCTCTAACCCCTTGTTGGTTACCCCAAGTGGAAGGTATAAGATGTAGTGTTGTGGAAGTTTTTCCCTTAGCAAAGATGCCAAGGATCGAATCCCCAGAGACTCCTAGGTTCAACAAGTAGGTGTCAACTGCTAACGGCGCGGATTAGCAATCAACGTGGACCTACACACAGATACAAATAACTTTGCTCCCAACGAATACAGAGAGGTTGTCAATCCCTCCGGCCTTGTAGTTCACAAAGGATTAAACGCAAATGATAGTAGTGATAGATAATGTTTGCAATAGTAAATAAAAGTGAAAAGTAAATAGCGGATGTGATCAATGATGGTAATATGGTCCAGAGTCTCATGATGTTCACTAGTGATGTCTCTCTCCCAAAAGACGATAAAACAGCTATGTGAGGTAAACGAATTACAGTTGGGCAATTGACAGGACCACGAACGCAAACCAATGCTGACTACATTGCAAGAAAGGTTGAGGTTCAAAGCATGGGCGGTACGCCAAATTAAGTAGACCGAAATCCATCAATATCTACTACTAATCATCCACCTTGAGATATCTATCCAGAACATCTCGCTAGTATTAAGTTGCGAGTCCCACCCATAGTGTAAACTCAAAGCAACAGACAACTGCATTAAAAGAACTTTGCATAAAGTAAACAATCCTTGCACCTGCGGGAACAAGCACCGTTGTTTTCCCCCTTGTGGCAACAACACATCCCCTAGACTCGTGTTTCAGTCACTCAAGCTAGTCATCGAGGGGCATGAACCCACAATCGAGCATAACGTTCCCTCTTGGAGTCACTACGTATTACTTGGCCAAAGCAATAAATAACAACGGAGAAAATGCAAGAATTACTTATGAACATAAATATAAAAGAGGTAGATCAAATATATTACTCAAGAACAATCTGAACATAATCTCATAATCCATCGGATCCTAGCAAACTCATCATAGCAACAGCATAAGGATTACATATGTGCCTCGATCATGTAGGGCAGCTCACGAGGACTAATTAGTGAAGCACAAGAACGGGAGGAGAACATCACATAGCTACTGGTCATGGACTCATGGTCCAAGGGAGACTACTCACAACTCATCCGGGAGGCGTCCATGGTGGTGGAGAGGCTCCCGATGGTGATCCTCCCCTCCGACAGGGTGCCGGGAAGAGTTCTCCTGGTGCTCCCGATCTTGGAAGCGGCGGCGGCGGCGGAACAGAGATGAGATCGCGAAAAAGAGTTCCCGTCCCGAGGGTTTCGAAGGACGCTCTAAATATATGCCGAAGGGGGGCACCAGACAGGGCTCGGGGGGCCCAGGCGCCCCCCCCGGCGCGGCCCAGGGGGGGGGCACCGCCAGGGCGCCTGGAGCCCTGGTGGCCCCCCGGCTGTCCTTCGGGCGCAAGGTAGGTTCTGGAACGCTGATTTTTTGTATAATTTTTCTGGATTTTTCCTGGCAGTTCTCGTAACGTGAAAACCTGAAATACAAAAACAGCCGAAAACAGAAACTCGCACCGGGGTGCACTGGATTAGTAGGTTAGTCCAAATATGATCAAAAGTGTATGGAAGTGTATGAATATCATAGCAATATCACCCAAAAGTGGCATGGAGCAAGCAGAAATTATAGATACGTTACGTATCAGCATGCCTGTGCATCGTGTTGAGAATATGTTATGTGATAGCTATATTGTTGAATTTGCTCATGATCCTACATGCAATTATCATGAGAGAGGAAAATATGGTCATATAAATCTTCATGTTACTAAATTACCTCTCTTCATGTTGAGATCGATCTTGTTTCTTCCTTCTTCCTTGCATACGCTAGATCTTGCTTGCTATGATAATTTGTTTGCTTATAAAATGCCTATGCATAGGAAGTATGTTAGACTTAGATGTGTTTGTCACATGTTTTATGATGCTCTCTTTGTGCTTCAATTATTGTCTTTCATGTGAGCATCATTAAAATCGTGCCTAGCTAGGGGCGTAAAACGATAGCGCTTGTTGGGAGGCAACGCAATTTTATATTTTTTGTTTTTGCTGCTATTAGGGAATAAATATTGCATCTAGCCAAGGTTGTCAGAATCGCGTTTTTTAATCAGATCGGAGCACCGATGGTAGGATCGCAAATCATAGAATCTTCACTATCAAGATCGTAGAAACGTAGATTCTATGAAGTAAAGTCGTAGAATCAAAGGGCTTAGTTTGGATCGTAAAGTCGTAGGATCGTATAACAGAATCGCGATTCTGACAACCTTGCATCTAGCCTCTGATTAGATGTGGTTTCATGTATGTTTAGTGTTTGTGCCAAGTAGAACCTTTGGGATGACTTGTGTGAAGTTTATGTGATCTTGCTGTGAAAAACAGAATCGTTAGCGCTCGCTAAAGTGGTCTTCATATTTTACTGGAGCGTGATTTTTAGTTGATTCTTTTTGCAGATGATTGGTAGACAAATTCCACAAATTTACCATTTAGTTTTAATTTTTTTGGAGTTCTAGAAGTAGGCAAAACCTGCAGATTACTACAGACTGTTTTGTCTTTGACAGATTCTGTTTTTCGTGTGTTGTTTTCTTATTCCGATGCATCTATGAGTAGTACTATTGGAGGATATGAACCATAGAGAAGTTGGAGTACAGTAGGTTTAACACCAATATAAACAAAGAATGAATTCATTGTTGTACCTTTGAGTAGTGGTTTGCTTTCTCTTACTAACGGAGCTCACGAGAATTTTTGTCTAAGTTTTGTGTTGTGAAGTTTTCAAGTTTTGACTATTGCTTTGATGGACTATGGAACAAGGAGTAAGCAAAGGCCTAATCTTGGGGATGCCCATGGCACGCCAAGTAAATTCAAGATAATCAAAAGCCTAAGCTTGGGGATGCCCCGGGAAGGCATCCCCTCTTTCTTCTTCATCCATCGGTAACTATACTTGGAGCTATATTTTATTCGCAAGATGTTATGTGTTTTGCTTGGAGCGTCTTGTATAATTTGAGTCTTTGCTCGTTAGTTTGCCACAATCATCCTTGCTGGACACACCTATTTGAGAGAGTTAAATATGGCCTAGAAATTATTAGAACACTCTATGTGCTTCACTTATATCTTTTGAGTTGAATAGTTTTTGCTCTAGAGCTTCACTTATATCTTTTAGAGCACGGTGGTGGCAATATTTTGTAGAAATTGACAAACTATCATGCTTCACTTATATCTATTTGAGAGTCTATTAAAACAGCATGGTATTGTATTTAGGCTAAAGAAACTAGTCTTCACATGATAGACATCCAATGTCAATGTAGTAAAAATTTCACACCAAGTGCATTGAATAGAATGAGATGTTGGATGCTTGATAATTGTTTTGAGATATGAGGATAGTGATATTAGAGTAATGCTAGTGGAGTTATTATGAAATTGAGAAATACTTGTGTTAAGGTTAGTGATTCTCGTATCATGCACGTATGGTGAACCGCTATGTGACGAAGTTAGAGCATGAGGTATTTGTAGAGTGCCAACCTTTGTGTGGAGGTCGGGGGCGCGTGATGGTTAACTCCTACCAACCTCCCCCCTAGGAGCATGCGTTGATTGCTTTGTTTTGATGACTCGTAGATTTTTGCAATAAGTATATGAGTTCTTATTACTAATGTTGAGTCCATGGATTATACACACCCTCACCCTTCCACCATTGCTAGCCTCTCTTGTACCGCGCAACTTTCGCCGGTGCCATAAACCCACTATATACCCTTCCTCAAAATAGCCACCATATTGTTCCTCAAAATAGCTAGCATACCTACCTATCATGGCATTTCCATAGCCATTCCGAGATATATTGCCATGCAACTTTCCACCGTTCCGTTTATATGACACACTTCATATTGTCATATTGCCATGCATGATCATGTAGTTGACATCATAGTAGTAGCAAAGCCACCATGCTTAACTTTTCATATATGCCGCTCTTGATTCATTGCATATCCCAGTACACCGCCGGAGGCATTCATGTAGAGTCATACTTGTTGTAGTATCGAGTTGTAATTTCGAGCTGTAATAAAAAGTGTGATGATCATCATTATTAGAGAATTGTCCAATGTGAGGAAAGGCCAATAAAAAAAGAGATGGCCCAAAAAAATAGAGAGTGGCTAATAATTAAAAAAAAGTCCCTCCAAGAGAGAAAAGAGAAAAGGGACAATTGCTACTATCTTTTTCCACACTTGTGCTTCAAAGTACCACCATGTTCATCATTGTAGAGAGTCTCATGTTTAGTCACTTTCATATACTAGTGGGAATTTTCGTTATAGAACTTGGCTTGTATATTCCAACGATGGGCTTCCTCAAATGCCCTAGGTCTTCGTGAGCAAGCAAGTTGGATGCACACCCACTAGTTTCTTTTGTTGAGCTTTCATTCATACTTAGCTCTAGTGCATCCTTTGCATGGCAATCCCTACTCACTCACATTGATATCTATTGATGGGCATCTCCATAGCCCGTTGATACGCCTAGTCGATGTGAGACTATCTCCCTCCTTTTTGTCTTCTCCACAACCACCTCTATTCCACCCATAGTGCTATATCCATGGCTCACGCTCATGTATTGCGTGAAAGTTGAAAGGTTTGAAATGATAGAGTATGAAAACAAATGCTTGGCTGAAATCGGGGTTGTGCATGATATGAATATTTTGTGTGATGAAGAGGGAGCATAGCCAGACTATATGATTTTGTAGGGATAACTTTTTTAGCCATAGTATTTTGAGAACACATGATTGCTTTATTAGTATTGCTTGAAGTATTGTTATTTCTTATGTCAATATAGACTTTTATCTTGAATCTTTCAGATCTGAACATTCTTGCCACAATTAAGAGAATTACATTGAAAAACTATATTGGTTAGCATTCCACATAAAAAATTCTTTCTTTATCATTTACCTACTTGAGGACGAGCATGAATTAAGCTTGGGGATGCTTGATACGTCTCCAACGTATCTATAATTTTTTATTGTTCCATGCTATTATTTATGAAGTCTTGGATGTTTAATGGGCTTTATCATTCACTTTTGTATCATTTTTGGGACTAACCTACTAACCCAAAGGCCCAGTCCAGATTGCTGATTTTTGCTTATTTCAGGGTTTTGCAGAAAAAGAATATCAAACGGAGTCCAAACGGAATGAAACCTTTGCGGGAGATATTTTTGGAGAAAATCACGCACGCGGAGCTTGAGGACCTAGTCAGGGTACAGAGAGGTGGCCCTCGAGGGTGGGGGGCGCGCCCCCCTTCCCAGGGCGCGCCCCCTGCCTCGAGGCCCCCTCAAGTGGCCCCCGGTGCCCTCCTTCTTCCTATACCACGTACCCCAGAAACTCCAGATACAGAGAGAAAACCCTAATTCCACCGCCGTAGCTTCTGTTCCCGTGGAGATCCCATCTTGGAGCCAGTTCCGGAGATCCACCGAAGGTGGATCCATCATGGAGGCCTTGATCATCATCATCATCGCCCTCACCATGAGTTGTGAGTAGTTTACCACAGACCTTCGGGTCCATAGCTAGTATCTAGATGGCTGCTTCTCTCTCTCCGGATCTCAATACAAAGTTCTCATCGGTCTTCGAGGAGATCTATTCGATGTAATCTCTTTTTGCGGTGTGTTTGTCGAGATCCGATGAATTGTGAGTTTATGATCAAGGTTATCTATGAAATATATTTGGTTCTTCTCTGAACTTTTTATGTGTGCTCATAATATCCTTGCAAGTCTCTTAGAATTATTGGTTTGGTTTGGCCTACTAGATCTATAGTTCTTGCAATGGGAAAAGTGCTTCGCTTTGGGTTCAATCTTGCGGTGCCTTTCCCAGTGACAGTAGGGGCAGCAAGGCACGTATTGTATTGTTGCCATCGAGGATAAAAAGATGGGGCTTACATCATATTGCTTGAGTTTATCCCTCTACATCATGTCATCTTGCTTAAGGCGTTACTCTCTTCGTATGAACTCAATACACTAGATGCATGCTGGATAGCGGTCGATGTGTGGAGTAATAGTAGTAGATGCAGGCAGGAGCCGGTCTACTTGTCTCGGACGTGATGCCTATATACAATGATCATGCCTAGATAGTCTCATAATTATTCGATTTTCTATCAATTGCTCGACAGTAATTTGTTTACCCGACGTAGAATATCGCTATCAAGAGAGAAGCCACTAGAGAAAACTATGGCCCCTGGGTCTATTCTCAACATATCAATCTACATCTACTTTACTTTTACCACTTTTATTTGCTGTTTTTAAACCAAAAATACTAAAAATATAAACTATCGTCTCTATCAGATCTCACTTTCGTAAGTGACCGTAAAGGGATTGACAACCCCTTATCGCGTTGGCTGCGAAGTTCTTATTTGTTTGTGCAGGTGCGAGGGACTGGCGCATGGTCTCCTACTGGATTGATACCTTGGTTCTCAAAAACCGAGGGAAATACTTACGCTACTGTGCTGCATCTCCCTTTCCTCTTTGAGGGAATACAACGCAAGATCAAGAGGTAGCAAGCAGCAGGGGACGAGGCGCATGCCGGGGCTGCGTGGCTATCGAGCGACGCAGCAAGGAGAGCGGGGCGGGGCAGAGGACCGACAACGGCGCAGCAGCAGGAGCAGCGCGGGCGAGGCTTGGCCGGTGCGAGGTCGCGATGTGGGCGGCGGAGTGCTGAGCACTGGAGGCTCGGGTGCGGCCTCGCACGAGCGAGCGTGCGTGGGTGCGCGGGCGGCAGGAGGAGCAACACGGCAGGGGCACACGGGGCGCGACACGGGGGGTCGAGCATGCACGGAGGGAGGAGGAGAGGACGGGGCCTCACCGCCAGGCCGTAGGGACAGGGCAGTGGGGTTCGGGGAGAAAGACGGGGACGACGGCGTTGACGGAGATGGGGAGGCGGTCCGGCGAGGTGCTACTTCTCGAGCTTGCGTTGTATTCCCTCAAAGAGGAAAGGGTGATGCAGCACAATAGCGTAAGTATTTCCCTCAGTTTTTTAGAACCAAGGTATCAATCCAGTAGGAGACCATGCGCGAGTCCCTCGCACCTGCACAAACAAATATGAACTTCGCAGCCAACGCGATAAGGGGTTGTCAATCCCTTTCCGGTCAATTACGAAAGTGAGATCTGATAGAGATGATAGTTTGATATTTTTGGTATTTTTAATTATAAGAAAAGAAAGTAAAAGCGGAAAAGTAAAGTAGATTGTAGATTGATATGTTGAGAATAGACCCGGGGGCCATAGTTTTCTCTAGTGGCTTCTCTCATGATAGCGGTATTCTACGGCGGGTAAACAAATTAATGTCGAGCAATTGATAGAAAAGCGAATAATTATGAGACTATCTAGGCATGATCATTATATATAGGCATCACGTCCGAGACAAGTAGACCGAAACGATTCTGCATCTACTACTATTACTCCACACATCGACCGCTATCCAGCATGCATCTAGAGTATTAAGTTCATAAGAACAGAGTAACGCCTTAAGCAAGATGACATGATGTAGAGGGATAAACTCAAACTTAGTGATATAAACCTTATCTTTTTACCCTCGATGGCAACAATACAATACGTGCCTTGCTGCCCCTACTATCACTGGGAAAGGACACCGCAAGATTGAACCCAAAGCCAAGCACTTCTCCCATTGCAAGAACTATAGATCTAGTAGGCCAAACCAAACCAATAATTCGAAGAGACTTGCAAGGATATTATAATCATACATAAAGAGTTCAGAGAAGAACCAAATATTTCTCATAGATAATCTTGATCATAAACCCACAATTCATCGGATCTCGACAAACACACCGCAAAAAGAGATTACATCGAATAGATCTCCTTGAAGACCGAGGAGAACTTTGTATTGAGATCCAAAGAGAGAGAAGAAGCCATCTAGATACTAGCTATGGACCCGAAGGTCTATGGTAAACTACTCACAACTCATGGTGAGGCGATGATGATGATGTAGAAGCACTCCGTGGTAGATCCCCCCTCTAGAGGAGCTCCGGAACAGGCCCCAAGATGAGATCTCACGGGAAGAGAAGGTTACAACGGTGGAACTAGGGTTTTGTCTGTTGTTCTGATTGTTTCGGGGTACATAGGTATATATAGGAGGAAGGAGGGCACCGAGGGCCAAACGTGGGGCCCACGAGGCAGGGGCGCGCCCTATAGGGGGGGCACCCTCGTGGGCGCCACGTGTGCCCTACTCCGTGGTTCTCAAGTCTCCCGTGCGTGATTTTCTCCAAAAATATCTCTCCCGAAGCTTTCATTCCGTTTGGACTCCGTTTGATATTCCTTTTCTGTAAAACCCTGAAATAGGCAAAAAAAGAACAATCTGGACTAGGCCTTTGGGTTAGTAGGTTAGTCCCAAAAATAATATAAAAGTGTATAACAAAGCCCATTAAACATCCAAAACATCATAAGTAATAGCATGGAACAATAAAAAATTATAGATACGTTGGAGACGTATCTAGCATCCCCAAGCTTAATTCCTGCTCGTCCTCGAGTAGGTAAATGATAAAAACATAATTTTTGATGTGGAATGCTAACCAACATAGTGTTTCAATGTAATTCTCTTAATTGTGGCATGAATGTTCAGATCTGAAAGATTCAAGACAAAAGTCTATATTGACATAAGAAATAATAATACTTCAAGAATAGTAACAAAGCAATCATGTCTTCTCAAAATACTATGGCTAAAGAAAGTTATCCCTACAAAATCATATAGTCTGGCTATGCTCCCTCTTCATCACACAAAATATTCATATCATGCACAACCCCGATTTCAGCCAAGCACTTGTTTTCATACTCTATTCTTTCAAACCTTTCAACTTTCACGCAATACATGAGCGTGAGCCATGGACATAGCACTATGGGTGGAATAGAGAGGTGGTTGTGGAGAAGACAGAAAGGAGGGAGATAGTCTCACATTGACTAGGCATATCAACGGGCTATGGAGATGCCCATCAATAGATATCAATGTGAGTGAGTAGGGATTGCCATGCAACGGATGCACTAGAGCTAAATATGTATGAAAGCTCAACAAATGAAACTAGTGGTGTGCATCTAACTTGCTTGCTCACGAAGACCTAGGGCATTTGAGGAAGCCCATCGTTGGAATATACAAGCCAAGTTCTATAATGAAAATTCCCACTAGTATATGAAAGTGACTAAACATGAGACTCTGGTGTTACTTTGAAGCACAAGTGTGGGAAAAGATAGTAGCAATTGTCCCTTTTTCTTTTCCCTTTTTTTGGGCCTTTCTTTTTTCTTTGGCCTTTGTTTCCCCTTGTTTTCTTTTTTTGGAGGGGCTTTCTTGATTTAGCCTTTCCTCACATGGGACAATGCTCTAATAATGATGATCATAACACTTTCTTTGAATTACAACTCGATATTATAACTCGATACTAGAACAAGTATGACTCTATATGAATGCCTCCGGCGGTGTACCGGGATGTGCAATGAATCAAGAGTGACATGTATGAAAAATATGCATGGTGGCTTTTCCACAAATACGATGTCAACTACATGATCATGCATGGCGATATGACAATATGATGCGTGCCATATGAACGGAACGGTAGAAAGTTGCATGGCAATATATCTCGGAATGGCTATGGAAATGCCATGATAGGTAGGTATGGTGGCTTTTTTGAGGAATATATATGGTGGCTGTTTTGAGGAAGGATATATAGTGGGTGTATGGTACCGGCGAGAGTTGCGCGGTACAAGAGAGTCTAGCAATGGTGGAAGGGTGAGAGTGCGTATAATCCATGGAGTCAACATTAGTCATAAAGAACTCATATACTTATTGCAAAAATCTACGAGTCATCAAAACAAAGCAATCAACGCATGCTCCTAGGGGAGAGGTTGGTAGGAGTTAACCATCACGCGCCCCCGACCTCCACACAAAGGTTGACACTTTACAAATACCTCATGCTCTAACTTCGTCACATAGCGGTTCACCATACGTGCATGCTACGGGAATCACTAGCCTTAACACAAGCATTTCTCAATTTCATAATAACTCCACTAGCATGACTCTAATATCACTATCCTCATATCTCAAAACAATTATCAAGCATCCAACTTCTCATCATATTCAATGCACTTAGTGTGAAAGTTTCTACTACATTGATATTGGATGTCTATCATGTGAAGACTAGTTTTATAGCCTAAGCACATTACCATGCTGTTTTAATAGACTCTCAAATGGATATAAGTGAAGCATGAGAGATCAACAATTTCTTCAAAATATTATCACCATCGTGCTCTAAAAGATATAAGTGAAGCACTAGAGCAAAAACTATTCAACTCAAAAGATATAAGTGAAGCACATAGAGTGTTCTATCAATTCCTAGGCCATATTTAACTCTCTCAAATAGGTGTGTCCAGCAAGGATAATTGTGGCAAACTAACAAGCAAAGACTCAAATTATACAAGACGCTCCAAGTAAAACACATATCATGTGGTGAATAAAAATATAGCTTCGAGTATAGTTACCGATGGATGAAGACGAAAGAGGGATGCCTTCCCGGGGCATCCCCAAGCTTAGGCTTTTGGTTGTCCTTGAATTTTACCTTGGGGTACCATGGGCATCCCCAAGCTTAGGCTCTTGCCACTCTTTGTTCCATAGTCCATCAAAGCAATACTCAAAACTTGAAAACTTCACAACACAAAACTTAGACAAAAATCTCGTGAGCTCCGTTAGTATAAGAAAGCAAACCACTACTCAAAGGTACTGCAATGAATTCATACTTTGTTTATATTGGTGTTAAACCTACTGTATTCCAACTTCTCTACGATTCATACTTCCCAATACTACTCATAGATGCATTGAAATAAGCAAACAACACATGAAAAACAGAATCTGTCAAAAACAGAACAGTCTGTAGTAATCTGCAGGTTTCACATACTTCTGTAACTCCAAAAAATTCAAACTAAATTGTTAAACGTGAGGAATTTGTCTATTAATCATCTGCAAAAAGAATCAACTAAATAGCACGCTCCAGTAAAATCTGGTGACCATTCTAGCGAGCGCTAACGATTCTGTTTTTTTACAGCAAGATCATATAAACTTCACACAAGTCTTCCTAAAGGTTCTACTTGGCACAAACACTAATTAAAACACAAAACCACATCTAAACAGAAGCTAGATGCAATATTTATTCCTAAACAGAAGCAAAAACAAAAAATATAAAATTGGGTTGCCTCCCAACAAGCGCTATCGTTTTACGCCCCTAGCTAGACACGATACATAGATAGATCTAGGGAATGCCATAATGATACGATATATCGCGAAAACTCATCTCATATTCCCTACGTTCATCAACAAGTTTCCTTTGTGGCAAGCAAAAGTAATAAAAAGGGCTAAATTTGATGGGACAAAAGTCCCCCATATCAAGCTCAGGAGGAATAGGTTCCTCTTTTGGCCCCTTATAGTGAACAACCAACTCATCATTATAGGCATTCTTTTGGCAGAAGGTCATGAGCCTTCGCTCAAGGGAGAAGCCTAACCCATTGTTTTGAATAGCAAAGTCATCGTTCAACTCAAAAATTCTATCAACCAAGACATCGGTAGGGACCTTTTTTCTAAGGATTTCATTAAAAGCAACATGATCAGGAGATCGTAACCGCATTATGTCTTCTTGATTAAATAAGATAGCCTCTATGGGAGGTCGGCTAGCATCTACCCCATAATGAGCAAAGATTTCTTCGGCCTCTTTCATGATAAATCTACATTCATGAGCCAAAAAGATAGTAGCTGCACGCTTGACAGAAGAATGCTCAATATTGGAAAACTCCAAAAAGATTCTCTAAATACAGGGGTGCATATGGATAAATTGTCGCTCAATTTCAACTATAAGCATAGATACAACATCCGCAAGGCTACTAGTTCTGTGAAGAATAGAGCCACCCATAGTGGGCAAAGCACCGGCACAAGTAAAAAAGTCTTGAAGAACTCCTTTTCCAATGATATTACCACTACCCACCCGGAACTTCTTAATATGTAAAGTGGTAGTTTCATCCCGGGGGTCAACATAGACATTGCCCTCAACATTACTACCCTTCTCGATAAAATCTTCCCCCATCTCAGACATGAGGGCAAGCGAAAGATAAACACACGACAGAAGAAGGGCGAATAAAACGGCAAGGGTGAAGTGGGGGAGAGGAAAACGAGAGGCAAAAATGTAATGCGAAGGATAAGGGTTTGTGATAGGTACTTGGTATATGACTTTTGCGTAAGCCTCCCCGGCAACGGCGCCAGAAATTCTTCTTGCTACTTCTCGAGCTTGCGTTGTATTCCCTCGAAGAGGAAAGGGTGATGCAGCATAGTAGCGTAAGTATTTCCCTCAGTTTTTGACAACCAAGGTATCAATCCAGTAGGAGACCACGCGCGAGTCCCTCGCACCTGCACAAACAAATAAGAACTTCGCAGCTAACGCATAAAGGAGTTGTCAATCCCTTTTCGGTCACTTACGAAATTGAGATCTGATAGAGATGATAGTTTGATATTTTTGGTATTTTTGATTATAAGAACAGAAAGTAAAAGCGGAAAAGTAAAGTAGATTGTAGATTGATATGTTGAGAATAGACCCGGGGCCCATAGTTTTCTCTAGTGGCTTCTCTCATGATAGCGGTATTCTACGGCGGGTAAACAAATTACTGTCGATCAATTGATAGAAAAGTGAATAATTATGAGACTATCTAGGCATGATCATTATATATAGGCATCACGTCCAAGACAAGTAGACCGAAACGATTCTGCATCTACTACTATTACTCCACACATCGACCGCTATCCAGCATGCATCTAGAGTATTATGTTCATAAGAACGGAGTAACGCCTTAAGCAAGATGACATGATGTAGAGGGATAAACTCAAACTTAGTGATATAAACCCCATCTTTTTATCTCGATGGCAACAATACAATACATGCCTTGCTGCCCCTACTGTCACTGGGAAAGGACACCGCAAGATTGAACCCAAAGCCAAGCACTTCTCGCATTGCAAGAACTATAGATCTAGTAGGCCAAACCAAACCAATAATTTGAAGAGACTTGCAAGGATATTATAATCATACATAAAGAGTTCAGAGAAGAACCAAATATTTCTTATAGATAATCTTGATCATAAACCCACAATTCATTGGATCTCGACAAACACATCGCAAAAAGAGATTACATCGAATAGATCTCCTCGAAGACCAAGGAGAACTTTGTATTGAGATCCAAAGAGAGAGAAGAAGCCATCTAGATACTAGCTATGGACCCGAAGGTCTGTGGTAAACTACTCACAACTCATGGTGAGGCGATGATGATGATATAGAAGCACTCCGTGGTAGATCCCCCCTCCGGCGGAGCTCCAGAACAGGCCCCAAGATGGGATCTCACGGGAACAGAAGGTTACGGCGGTGGAACTAGGGTTTTCTCTGTTGTTCTGATGGATTCGTGATACGTAGGTATATATAGGAGGAAGGAGGGCACCGGGGGCCAAACATGGTGTAATGCCCAGTATGAGACTATACCTCCTACGTGTCGAGGCAGGACTTAAAGGCATAATCTCATACTAGAATGATCTCAAGTATGGTATCTTTGCACAACTCATGTAAAAGAGGGGATGAAAATGTAAAAGAGTAGTTGGCTTACACTCGCCATGTCACACAACATAATACATTAACATAGATCAACCAATAACATCAGAGTCCGGCTATGCACGAAGATTCAAATGAAAGATACCATAAATAAAGCAACACAAGGTCCCGATCATCCTAGTAAGAGCCCTACTGATCCTCTGGGTAAGACACGTAGTATCGCCCACGTTCTTCATCGAACTCCCAATACAACTCTGAACCACCAGCTGTGTAGTTCTCAACGGTACCTGCATATGGTGTTGTGTAGAATCTGTGAGCCACGGAGGACTCAGCAATCCCGTTCCCGGGTAGCAATACTATCAAAGCGTTGGGTGTGGAACAAGGCTGAAAACAAGGTTGCAGCAGCACTAGCACTAGCTTACGTGATTAGAGCGAGAAGAGAAAGTGCCAACGATTGTCAAAGTGATCACGAAGTGATCCTAGCTAAGCACGTCAAACATAACCCCACCGTGTTCACTTCCCGAACCCCTTCGGAAAGCGACCATCACGGTTAGTCACGCTGGTAGTGTATTATGATCATAGTGTCAAGTTTTCTACAACCGGATATTAACAAATTCCCATCTGCCACATAACCGTGGGAACGGCTTTCAAAAGATCAAACCCCGCAGGGGTGTCCCAACTTAGCCCATCACAAGCTCACGATCTGCGGAGTCGCAACTCCAAGGTGGGAAGACCCGAGTATTCCAGGAATCCCGTGCTCAAGATATTCCGACTAAGGTAAAACTAATCTAGCAAGACCTCCCGGCGTGCCGACACTCTGATAGTAGCCGCGCGTATCTCGTCTCAGGCCATGACCGGATGGGCGATGCTACAGGTTTTTACCAGCCCTCGGGTTTCCCCAAGGTGGCCCTGCAGGACCCCCAGTTTGGACCAACACTCATGTGGAGCACTGGCCCGGGATGTTGATTAAGAACTCGGGTTTATAACTCCCTATGCAAGTTTTAGTTATTAGGCAAACGTAAAACCAATGTTGGGCCTTGCTGGAAAAGCTTTAGCACCAAGTGGGTTATCAAGGGGGGCCCATAAACCCCAACCGTGTTAGGGACACACAATCAAGGAACATAACACCGGTTTAAACGGTTCCTAGGGTGGCATGAGTGGAACAAAACACCAAGCAAAGGCTTAGCCTTCCACCTATTGCCAAATATATAGATGATTTATTTTAACAGATTATATATTGTGATATCCCAACAATAACTTCAACATGAAGCAAGAATCTTCAAATCTTCACCTGCAACTAACAACGCTATAAGAGGGGCTGAGCGAAGCTTACGTAGCCAAACAACGGTTTGCTAGGTTGGGTGGTTAGAGAGTTTCATGGCAACAATAGGAGGCTGACAAACAGACATAGGCATCGAGGCAATAAGCTAAAGAGCAAGACATCTAGCATAGGCAAAGATAGTAGTGATATCTGGGTAAGGTCATCTTGCCTGTTGATTCCATGGAGGGATCGTAACCTTGCTCCTCACACTCAACCTCGGTAGAAACCTCGTACTCCGTATCATCACCGCGCTCTAACCAAACACAACAATGCAACAACGGAACAAAATCAATCAACATGCAGTGCTCAACCACATGATGCATGAACATGAAGCATATGAACATGGAAAGAAATGATGCATGGCCTAGGGGTCACAAGAGTGCAATATCATCATGTTCAAACAAGATCACTCACATAAAAGGAAAACAAACAAAAGAACATCTACCAAGTTTATGTAGTTTGTTCATACAAGCAACCAACAAGTTTTTAGGAGTTGGTTAACATGGCAAGGGTGCAACTAACATTACAGCAACATGCTAGCACATTTAAATGGGCTGGAAATAAATAACAACAATATCCAGAAACTCCCATATTAATTTATTTGCATTTGGGACTGATCTGAAAAACTTCTGTGATAGAGTTGCCAAACATGCTAAACAATAGCACCAAAATATTCTACACATTTTTCTACCCCAAATGCATATAAAGTTTGTTAAATTTGGAGTTGTAGATATTTAGTTATGATTTTTACAAGTTTAAGCATATTGAAAACAAGATGAAATTCAAACAACATTTTAAATGTTTTTAAACATGGCAACAAATAGCATATTCATAATCTACATAAAATTCTAAGCACTTTTCATATATCACTCATATTCATCAGAAACATATTTAAACAAATATTAATTAAACAAGAAAAACAGAAAAGAAAAAGAAAAATAGAAAAAGAAAACAAAACAAAACAGGCGCCAGGGTCCAGATCGACCCAGGCTCAACTAGCCCAGCCAATGACAAGGGGACCCGGCCTCGCTGTCCTGGCGCCAGCGGGTGCGCGCGGGGGCTGGGAAGCCGCTGAGTGGCTGGCAGGTGGGGCCTGCCTGTCAGCCACACAAGAAAATCAAAAAGGGGGCGAAAACACCTACCCCTGCGAGGAATCGAACACGCGACCCCCTGCGATAACCGACGGAGACAAACCACTGCGCTACTGAATGTTTCTCGACAGATAACATGCACTAAGCCTGAAGAAGTATATGCAGGTGCAGATGACTGAAGAAACCAGAGGCTCGTCGGAGCTGCTCGTTGGAGCTGCTCCGGCAACCAAACGAGGTGGCGGAGTGGTGCGAGATGCTCCTGGGGGAGTTCCGCACCCACCTGATGCACCAGCAGCACCTAACAACTACTGCAGCGACGGCGGCGAGCAACGACAGAATGGTGGCGGCAGAGCAACGGCGGGCGATGCAGAGGCCCTAGAGGAACGGCGACTACACAGGCAACACATACACGACGCGCTGAAGCTAACATGCAGAAGAACATGGCCTAGAGGGGTCGGAACACTCGCCGGCGACGAGGTTCGATGGCGATGCGCTCGGGCGCTCGATGCAATAGGGCCTCGAGGGCGCGCAGGAAGGGGAAAATGGTACGGGGAGAGAGAGGAGGTCACCACGAGCACGGCGATGTGCTCAGCTGGCCCAGTTGTGGACGGAGTCGACGGCGGCGCATCTCGAACACCTACGGCCACCGGAGATGAAGAAGAGGAAGAAGAGCTCGGCGTGGAGGCGATCGGGTCCGCGTAGGCGTCGTAGTCGAAAGAGTCGACTTCGTGGAAGCAGAAGGACACCTTTGGCGAGGCTGATGTCGACGAGGGGCTCACCGGTGACGAGGGGCTGCTCTCACATGCGCTCGGGTGTCGATGGGAACGGCGGATCTGGAGGATCTCGGCTCTCCAGACGACGAGAGGGGGAAGAGGAAACCTAGAGAGGAGGGGAGGACAAGCTTTGGGTATAAATGGGGGGCTCGGGGCATGAGGCCTCGACGTCCGTGAATTCACGGCGCGACGGTGAGCGCGCGCGTTGCTCTGCTTTTGTTGACGGAGGAAGACGACGACGCGGCCTGTGAGACAGACAGGTGGGGCCAAGGGGGGAAAAATCCACGGCGCGACGGTGCGGCCTATTGGCTGGGCCTGCAGGAGAGATGGGCCTGCGCTGAGAGGGAAAAGGAGATGGGCCTGGGGGAGAGAAGGGGAGGAAGCCCAGGCCACTGCTGAGCTGCTGCTTTCTTCCTTTTTCTTTATTTCTTCAGCCAGAAAAGAAAAAGAAAAGCACAGAATAAAAGAAGAAGAGTTAGGGGAAAAGAAAAATATCCCCATGCTCAGTGATTAATGCCCTATTTAATAAAATTGACTTGGACATTTTTAGAGGTAGAAAAATAAAAGGAGTTTGAATATGGTTCAAACTCTTGGTATTTTAAAACCCAACCAAATCATTTTCAACTAGGGTGATATTTGGTGGAGAGATTGTTCATATGGTGCAAGATTTATAGGAGAAGAAAGAACATTAAAGGACTTGGCTAGGTGGCTTGCACAATGGAGCAAAGAAAGGCCAGAAAAGAAAAGAAAGAAGAAGAAGAAGAAGAAGAAGAAGAAGAAGAAGAGGGGTTTAGGGTTTGCAAGACAAGGTTGGCTAGAGCCACCTCACACCACAACATCACAAGGCCTCACTCTCACTCAACAATAAAGTAAACTAGTATGCCATGATGATATGATGATGAGCAATGCAATGATGCAAAAATAATAAATGATATGGCAATGCAAAGAAAAAATAAATGACAAGAACCCCCAAGGATAATGACAAGGATCAAATGAGAAAGCTTTATTGCCATTATTGGAAAGTGTTACATTTGGGGCATTACAAACTCTCCTACACTACAAAAAGATCTCGTCCCGAGATCTAGGACTGGAAGAAGGAAGGATACTCGGAACGAAGGTGATCTTCTCGTTCCCACATAGCTTCTCGGTCGGTATGGTGTGACCACTTAACTTTCAAAAACTTGATTGACTTGTTGCGGGTTTTGCGCTCAGTTTCTTCAAGAATAGCAACAGGGTGCTCACGATAAGACAAGTCTTGTTGAAGATCAATCTCCTCGAACGGAATGGTGCGTTCAGGTGTCTTGAAGCACTTGCGGAGTTGAGACACTTGAAACACATCATGAACATTTGCAAAGTTGGAGGGAAGCTAAAGTTGATAGGCTAGATCTCCTCTTTTGCCAATAATCTTGAAAGAACCCACGTATCTCAAGCAAGCTTTCCTTTGGTACCGAATCTTTGGGTTCCTTTCATAGGAGAAACACGGAGATAGACATGATCTCCAATGTCGAAAGCCAAATCATGATGCTTGCCGTCATAGTAACTCTTTTGACGCGATTGAGCGGCTTTGAGATTCTCACGTATGACTTTGCACATTTCTTCAGCTTCTGAGATCAAATCATTGCTAAGAAGTTGACGTTCACCAGTCTCGGACCAGTTGAGCGGGGTACGACACTTTCTGCCATAGAGGATTTCAAAAGGAGCTTTGTTGGCACTTGCTTGGAAACTGTTGTTGTAAGAGAATTCGGCAAACCGGAGACAATCTTCCCACTTCATACCGAAAGAGATGACACAAGCTCTGAGCATGTCTTCGAGGATCTGGTTCACTCTTTCGAGTTGACCACTAGTCTGAGGGTGAAACGCAGTGCTGAAGCAGATCTTAGTGCCCATGGCTGACTGAAAGGAGTCCCAGAACTTGGATGTGAACAAAATTCCATGGTTTGAGGAGATGACTTGAGGAATGCCATGCAACGAAACAATTCTGGAAGTGTACAACTCTGCCAACTAAGCTGCGTTGATGGATTCTTTGACGGGAAGGAAGTGAGCTACTTTAGTTAGCTTGTCAATCACTACAAAGATAACACAATTCCCCTTCTTGGACTTAGGAAACCCAGTGATGAAATCCATCTCAATGTGATCGAATTTCCACTCGGGAATAGGTAGAGGTTGGAGGAGACCGGCTGGACGTTGATGCTCTGCCTTCACTCTTCTGCAGACATCACATTCATTCACGAATTGGGCAATCTCCCTTTTCATTCGAGTCCACCAGTACGATTGCTTGAGGTCTTGGTACATCTTGGAACTTCCGGGATGAATGGAGAGGAGGGAGTCATGTGCTTCGTTCATTATGAGCTTCCTGAGATCACCCTTGGGAACCACAATTCTGTCCTCAAAGAACAATGTGTCTTTCTCATCAACACGATAGCACTTGTACTTGGGAGTACCCTTAGCAATACCAAGTTTCACTTTCTGCACCATAGCATCACTTAGTTGGGCCTCACGGATTTGATCTTCCAAGGTAGGAGCAACTTGAAGGTTTGCAAGAAAGCCTTGCGAAACAACTTGGAGGCTGAGTTTCCTGAATGATTCACAAAGCTCAGGCTGGAACGGTTTGATAAGGAGACTGTTGCAATATGCCTTTCTGCTCAAGGCATCTGCAATGGCATTGGCCTTGCGAGGTGTGTACTCAATGCTTGGATCATACTCTTGGATCATCTCAACCCAACGAGTCTGGCGAAGGTTCAGGTTTGGCTGTGTGAAGATGTACTTCAAGCTCTTGTGATCGGTGAAGATGTCCACTTTTCTGCCCAACAGAAGGTGTCTCCACGTGATCAAGGCATGTACAACTGCTGCTAGCTTGAGATCATGTGTGGGGTAATTCTTCTCATTTGGCTTCAACTGACGAGAAGTGTATGCCACAATCTTCTTGTCTTGCATGAGAACACCACCAAGTCCTTGCAAATAAGCATCACAAAAAACTTCATAGGGCTTGGACTCATCCGGAGGAGTGAGAACCGGAGCAGAAATGAGCTTCTCTATGAGTGTTTTGAATGCCACATCACAATCAGGAGTCCAGGAGTACTTGACATTCTTCTGCAACAGGTTGGAAAGAGGCTTGGCAATCTTGGAGAAGTTCTCAACGAACCTTCTGCAATAGCTAGCGAGACCAAGGAAGCTTCGGAGTTGCTTGACATTCTGCGGGGGTTCCCAGTTGACAATAGCTTCAACTTTCTTGGGGGTTCATAGAAATACCCTCAGCAGAGATGATATGGCCAAGATATAAGACCTTATCCAGCTAGAATTCACATTTGGAGAACTTTGCATAGAACTTGTGTTCACGGAGCCTGTCCAGAACCAAACGGAGGTGCTCGGCATGGTCTTCTTCATTCTTGGAGAATACCAAGATGTCATCCAGATAGACGAGAAAAAATTCATTGGTGTAGGGGTTGAATATGAAGTGCATCATCCTTGAGAAGGTGGGTGGAGCATTTGCGAGGCCAAAAGACATGACCGTGTATTCATAAGAGCCAAAACTCGTTCTGAATGCGGTCTTGGGAATATCTTCTTCCCGGATACAGATCTGGTGATAACCCATCCGGAGATTGAACTTTGAGAACACCTTTGCTCCTTTGAGCTGCTCGAACAATTCATTGATATTGGGGAGCAGATACTTGTTCTTTATTGTCTTCTTGTTCAATGGTCGGTAATCAACGCAAAGGCGCTCCGTGCCATACTTCTTCTTGACAAATAGAACACCACAGCCCCAAGGAGAAGTACTAGGCCTGATTAGACCCATACGCTCTTGCTCATCGAGTTGTTTCTTCAGCTCCTTCAACTCATCAGGGGAAAGCTTGTACGGACGCCGACATGCTGGCTCGGTACCGGGCTCGAGTTCAATGACGAATTCAACTTGACGATGGGGAGGCATGCCTGGAAGCTCTTCGGGGAAAACATCTTCATACTCATTGACCACCGGAATCTGAGAGATGGCATTAATCTCGCCCTTGTCATTGAGAGAGAATAGCCTGATTGTGTTATCTCGAGAGGCGAAGATAATCGCGTCTTCGTCAAGATGAGTAAGCTTGACTTCCTTATTTGCACAATCAATGTTTGCATCATGCTTGGAAAGCCAATCCATCCCAAGAATAATATCAATGTCGGAGTTACCGAGAATAACCGGCGAAACCAAAAAACTGTAATCTGCCATGTGAATAGATATATCCGGAGCAAACACACTAGAATGCATTCGTTTTCCCGGAGAAATCACTGATAACTCCCTTGGCAAATTTTTGGTGGCAAAATTGTGCTTCATTGCAAATGGGTGAGAAATGAAAGAGCATGATGCACCCGAATCAAACAACACTTTTGCAGGAATAGAGTTAACTGGAAGATTACCAAGTATCACATCTGAAGAATTCTCTGCTTGAGCTGCATTCATCAGATTCACTCTTGCTATCTTGGGGTTGTGCTTGACAGTTGTAGTGCTGACAGGTGGAGGAGGCGGAAGGCGCCTTGGGTTGGGACACTTGTTAGCATAGTGACCTTTCTGAGTGCACTTGTTGCAGACCACTTCTGAGATAGGACGGTGATAAGGACCACTCGATCTTGAAGCTTGAAACTGAGGCTTGGACTGATTGCTGGGTTGGGTGGGTGGGAGAAACCACGGCCACCTGAGTGCTTGTTGTTGTTTGGAGGATGGAGCACTGGAGGAGGCGGATGCCAGAACTTCTGCTGCTTGGCAACCACTTGGGAAGAAGAGGAGGAGTGAACAACATCTCTGATCCTCTTTTTGGAAGCTTCAATCTTGAGCTGGGCTTCCTCTTGCTTAAGAGCCATATTGTAGAATTGGTCAAATTCATCCGGCTCGAACAAGGTGAGAGCTAGTTGGAGTTCATCCTTTAGACCACCACGGAACTGATAAATCTTGCTCTTGGCATCTGGGATGTCTTGCTTGGCATAGCGAGCGAGATTCTGGAACTTGACATTATATTGATAGACGGACATGGTGCCTTGCTTCAGGTTGCGGAATTGCTCACGCATGCCTTCGATGACACTAGTTGGAATGTGGTGAGAGCGGAAATCCTTACATAAGTCAGTCCACGAGATCTCACGACCACCTCTGGAATCTTTGTACTATTGCCACCAATCAGCAGCTTGATCCTTGAGTTGGAAGGCGGCAAACTTGACATAATCCTCAGGTCTCACGTTACTGCATTCAAAGTGCTTCTTGATGTCTGTTATCCAGTCTTCAGCATCTAGCGGATCCACACAGTAACTGAAAGACTTCGGTTGGTTTGCCAAGAATTGGTTGAGGGTTGCAAAGTGAGGTTGATTGAACAGATTGCCTTGGCCTTGGTTCCCATGACCACCTTGATTTGCTTAGTTGGCTTGAAAGTTCTGCATCATTTTCATAAGCATCTGGGTGTTCTGGTTGGCCGCTTGCATAATTGCTCTCCAGGCCTCAGACGGAGGAGGAGGGGAAGGAGGACGATCAGGAACTTCTTCACCCTCTGGGTTAGCATTGGGAACCTTTTTAGGAGCCATCCTGAATGAGATGACAACTATTAGCCATTGATTGAAAATTATATAAGCTGAATCAACGGCTAGAATTGCAACATAAGTCTTCACAAGAACATTCGAACAAATGAACGAATGTAATCCATAGTTCAATGGTACAACAATCTTCTTGAGAAGCCACTTGGGAGAACAAAAGGTAAATAAAAACAACAAGGAGCAGATAGAACAAATACAAGATAGAAGCTTCGTTCCACATGTTCATGCTGAAAGCTCATGGAACGTGTTACAAAAGGGTTTTTCAATCCCCGGATCAGCATAGCCAAGGATCCTTTAGATTGCAACTCCCGATCAGAACAACACCCATAAAACCACTTCACTCAATGTTGAACCCCGAACTCCATATCATGCATTCATTGGAAGAATGCCTACGAGCTACCAGAAGTACCCACCTATTAATTACCGGAAGTTTCCGTTTATGCAATCGGGTGTTGGGGATACAGGGGAAGCACCGCGCACTCAACTATAATCCTACATCCAGCTGTATCCATCCTTCAACACATAACCAGTTATTTTCGGAAACCATTTACCTCGGACCTTCGAAACGCATCTGCTGTACAAGCTATGGCAATACTCCAGAACTACCTCCCCAGTACTAGGTGATGTCGGGGTTATCTTACCACTAACCGCATAGAAGAGTTTTCGATGTCGGCCGTCTTAAGTATTCTAGAACTGCTGCGATGATTTGTGACGACAACACCTCGAAGCTCAACTCCCCGGGACACTGCCACAACCCCTAAATGAGAGGAGGCATCGAGAACAATGTTCTCGTCACAAGACATCGAAACAATCCAAACAATACTCGCGTGATCCTAAAAAAAATTAGTGATTTTTGAGAGTAGAAGAGATAGAACATCGTCAGGAGTCCTCACCAGAGTGATAAAGGGATGAGGAGTAAAAAGAAATCCTACTCTCCGATATATATAGGACTCAAAACTTTTTCATGTGTGTGCCTAGACTCAACCGTCAACGATTCGATCAATCAGGGGGGCTCCTAGGTTGGAGAAGGCTCTGATTACCAACTTGTAATGCCCAGTATGAGACTATATCTCCTATGTGTCGAGGCACGACTTAAAGGCATAATCTCATACTAGAATGATCTCAAGTATGGTATCTTTGCACAACTCATGTAAAAGAGGGGATGAAAATGTAAAATAGTAGTTGGCTTACACTCGCCACGTCACACAATGTAATACATTAACATACATCAACCAATAACATCAGAGTCCGACTACGGACTAAGATTCAAATGAAAGATACCATAAATAAAGCAACACAAGGTCCCGATCATCCTAGTAAGAGCCCCACTGATCCTCTGGGTAAGACACGTAGTATCGCCCACGTTCTTCATCGAACTCCCAATACAACTCTGAACCACCATCTGTGCAGTTCTCAACGGTACCTGCATCTGGTGTTGTGTAGAATCTGTGAGCCATGGAGGACTTAGCAATCCCGTTCCCGGGTAGCAATACTATCAAAGCCTTGGGTGCGGAATGAGGCTGAAAACAAGGTTGCAGCAGCACTAGCACTAGCTTACGTGATTGGAGCGAGAAGAGAAAGTGCCAACGATCGTCAAAGTGACCACGAAGTGATCCTAACTAAGCACGTTAAACATAACCCCACCGTGTTCACTTCCCGAACCCCTTCGGAAAGCGACCATCACGGTTACTCACGCTGGTAGTGTATTGTGATCATAGTGACAAGTTTTCTACAACCGGATATTAACAAATTCCCATCTGCCACATAACCGCGGGCACGTCTTTCGAAAGATCAAACCCTGCAGGGGTGTCCCAACTTAGCCCATCACAAGCTCACGATCTACGGAGTCGCAACTCCAAGGTGGGAAGACCCGAGTATTCTCGGAATCCCGCGCTCAAGATATTCCGACTAAGGTAAAACAAATCCAGCAAGACCTCCCGGCGTGCCGACACCCTGATAGTAGCCGCGCGTATCTCGTCTCAAGCCACGACGGGATGGGCGATGCTACAGGTTTTTACCAGCCGTCGGGTTTCCCCAAGGTGGCCCTGCAAGACCCCCAATTTGGACCAACACTAATGTGAGCACTGGCCCGGGTTGTTGATTAAGAACTCGGGTTTATAACTCCCTATGCAAGTTTTAGTTATTAGGCAAATGTAAAACCGACGTTGGGCCTTGCTGGAAAAGCTTTAGCACTAAGCGGGTTATCAAGGGGGCCCCATAAACCCCAACCGTGTTAGGGATGCAAAATCAAGGAACATAACACCGGTTTAAACGGTCCCTAGGGTGGCATGAGTGGAACAAAACACCAAGCAAAGGCTTAGCCTTCCACCCATTGCCAAATATATATGTGATTTATTTTAACAGATTATATATTGTGATATCCCAACAATAACTTCAACATGAAGCAAGAATCTTCAAATCTTCACCTGCAACTAACAACGCTATAAGAGGGGCTGAGCGAAGCTTACGTAGCCATACAACGGTTTGCTAGGTTGGGTGATTAGAGAGTTTCATGGCAACAATAGGAGGCTGAAAAACAGACATAGGCATCGAGGCAATAAGCTAAAGAGCGAGACATCTAGCATAGGTAAAGATAGTAGTGATATCTGGGTAAGGTCATCTTGCCTGTTGATTCCATGGAGGGATCGTAACCTTGCTCCTCACACTCAACCTCGGTAGAAACCCCGTACTTCGTATCATCACCGGGCTCTAACCAAACACAACAATGCAACAACGGAACAAAATCAATCAACATGCAGTGCTCAACCACATGATGCATGAACATGAAGCATATGAACATGGAAAGAAATGATGCATGGCCTAGGGGTCACAAGAGTGCAATATCATCATGCTCAAACAAGATCACTCACATGAAAGGAAAACAAACAAAAGAACATCTACCAAGTTTATGTAGTTTGTTCATACAAGCAACCAACAAGTTTTTAGGAGTTGGTTAACATGGGAAGGGTGCAACTTACATTACAACAACATTCTAGCTCATTTAAATGGGCTGGAAATAAATAACTACAATATCCAGAAACTCCCATATTAATTTATTTGCATTTGGGTCAGATCTGAAAAACTTCTGTGATAGAGTTGCCAAACATGCTAAACAACAACACCAAAATATTCTACACATTTTTCTACCCCAAATGCATATAAAGTTTGTTAAATTTGGAGTTGTAGATATTTAGTTATGATTTTTACAAGTTTAAGCATATTGAAAACAAGATTAAATTCAAACAACATTTTAAATATTTTTAAACATGGCAACAAATAGCATATTCATAATCTACATAAAATTCTAAGCACTTTTCATATATCACTCATATTCATCAGAAACATATTTAAACGGATATTAATTAAACAAGAAAAACAGAAAAGAAAAAAAAACAGAAAAAGAAAACAAAACAAAATAGGCGCCAGGGTCCAGATCGACCCAGGATCAACTAGCCCAAGCCAATGACAAGGGGGGCCGGCCTCGCTGTCCTGGCGCCAGCGGGTGCGCGCCGGGGCTGGGAAGCCGCTGACTGGCTGGCAGGTGGGGCCTGCCTGTCAGCCACACAAGAAAATCAAAAAGGGGTGAAAACACCTGCCCCTGCGAGGAATCGAACACGCGACCCCCTGTGATAACTAACGGAGACAAACCACTGCGCTACTGAATGTTTCTCGACAGATAACAGACACTAAGCCTGAAGAAGTATATGCAGGTCCAGATGACTGAAGAAACCAGAGGCTCGTCGGAGCTGCTCCGGCGACCAAACGAGGCGGCGGAGTGGTGCGAGATGCTCCCGGGGGAGTTCTGCACCCACCTGATGCACCAGCAGCACCTAACAACTACTGCAGCGACGGCGGCGAGCAACGACAGAACGACGGCGACGGAGCAACGACGAGGCGATGCAGAGGCCCTAGAGGAACGACAACTGCACAGGCAACACATACACGACGCGTTGAAGCTAACGGGCAGAAGAACACGGCCTAGAGGGGTCGGAACACTCAGCGGCGACGAGGTCCGACGGCGATGCGCTCGGGCACTCATTGAAATAGGGCCTCGAAGGCGCACAAGAAGGGGAAAATGATACGGGGAGAGAGAGGAGCTCACCACGAGCACGGCGATGTGCTCGGCTGGCCCAGTCGTGGACGGAGTCGATGGCGGCGCGTCTCGAACACCTACGACCACCGGAGTTGAAGAAGAGGAAGAAGAAGAGCTCGGCGTGGAGGCGATAGGGTTCGCGTAGGCGTTGTAGTCGAATGAGTCGACGTCGTGGAAGCAGAAGGACACCTTTGGCGAGGCTGATGTCGACGAGGGACTCGCCGGCGACGAGGGGCTGCTCTTAGATGTGCTCGGGTGTCGATGGGAACGGCGGATCTGGAGGATCTCGGCTCTCCAGACGGCGAGAGGGGGAAGAGGAAACCTAGAGGGGAGGGGAGGACAAGCTTTGGGTTTAAATGGGGGGCTCGGGGCACGAGGCCTCGACGTCCGTGAATTCACGGCTCGACGGTGAGCGCGCGCATTGCTCTGCTTTTGCTGACGGAGGAAGACGGCGACGCGGCCTGTGAGACAGATAGGTTGGGCCAAGGGGGAAAAAGCCACGGCGCGACGGTGCGGCCTGTTGGCTGGGCCTGCGGGAGAGATGGGCCTGCGCTGAGAGGGAAAAGGAGATGGTCCTGGGGGAGAGAAGGAGAGGAAGCCCAGGCCACTGCCGAGCTGCTGCTTTCTTCCCTTTTCTTTATTTCTTCAGGCAGAAAAGAAAAAGAAAATCACAGAATAAAAGAAGAAGAGTCAGGGGTAAAGAAAAATATCCCCATGCTCAGTGATCAATGCCATATTTAATAAAATTGACTTGGACATTTTTAGAGGCAGAAAAATAAATGGAGTTTGAATATGGTTCAAACTCTTGGTATTTTAAAACCCAACCAAATCATTTTCAACTAGGGTGATATTTGGTGGAGAGATTGTTCACATGGTGCAAGATTTATAGGAGAAGAAAGAACATTAAAGCACTTGGCTAGGTGGCTTGCACAATGGAGCAAAGAAAGGCCAGAAAAGAAAAGAAAGAAGAAGAAGAAGAAGAAGAAGAAGAAGAAGAAGAAGAAGAAGAAGAAGAAGAAGAAGAAGAGGGGATCAGGGTTTGCAAGACAAGGTTGGCTAGAGCCACCTCACACCACAACATCACAAGGCCTCACTCTCACTCAACAATAAAGTAAACTAGTATGCCATAATGATATGATGATGAGCAATGCAATGATGCAAAAATAATAAATGATATGGCAATGCAAAGAAAAAATAAATGACAGGAACCCCCAAGGATATTGACAAGGATCAAATGAGGAAGCTTTATTGCCATTATTGGAAAGTGTTACATCTGGGGCATTACACATGGGGCCCATGAGGCAGGGGGCGCGCCCTATAGGGGGGGGGGGCGCCCCCACCCTCGTGGGTGCCATGTGTGCCCTACTCCGTGGTTCTCAAGTCTCTCGTGCGTGATTTTCTCCAAAAATATTTCTCCTGAAGGTTTCATTCCGTTTGGACTCCGTTTGATATTCTTTTTCTGTAAAACCCTGAAATAGGCAAAAAAAAACAGCAATCTGGACTGGGCCTTTGGGTTAGTAGGTTAGTCCCAAAAATAATATAAAAGTCTATAACAAAGCCCATTAAACATCCAAAACATCATAAATAATAGCATGGAACAATAAAAAATTATAGATACATTGGAGACGTATCACGAGGAAGCGTTCCGGCGAGGGACTTTCTGGGCGACGCCGAGGTGGTTCCGGCAACGGGATCCGAGGGCGACAGGGTCGAGCGGCGGGCGTCGCAGTTCGTTCCCGTGATCCAGATCTGGATCGG
>LR738716.1:137380934-137505539 GCA_902687465.1 Secale cereale
GTTTAGTCTTTTTCTTTTTATTTATTTCCTTTTCTATTTTAATTCATTTCAAAGTATTTAGGCATTCTGTAAAAGCGTGGTTTCTTTACCATAAATACATAGGCATTAATTGACACACTCTGAACATTTTAGTTTTATTGTTTGAATTTTTTTATTTTTGACAAAAAATCAAATTTGAATTTGAATAGTTTTGATCAAACGCGAGATTAGCAATAGTAACCGTGGTGACATGGCATCGTTAACGTGGGATTACTATAGCCTAATTATCCGAGCATCACATCATAGTTTTCTGATTGCGGCTGAGGCAAACAACCTGGCGGATGGTTTTATGTGTTGTCTGTAAGAATAATCTGAATTACTCTAAGTCAAGAACCATTGACGTCCAACTGTTTGAGTCCGGTTTCATGCCCCACTATAATGTTTGGACCAAGCACGGATAAAGAGGGGTCCTAATGGAAGAGAATGAAGAAGAAGAGGATGATGATAGCTATCCTATCCATGGGTTCCCTAAAATCGATGGTACAACAGTGGGGGAAGAAGCTGAGTGGGCAATGCGAGAAGAAGGTGAAGAAGAGGCATCAGATGAGCCCACTAATGATCTTGGTCCAGCCATTGCCGATGCAAAGAGAAACTACGCAGGTGAAAAGGAGAGGCTGAATTTACAGCGCGTGTTAGAGGATCACACGAAATTGTTGTACCCAAATTGCAAAGCTGACAAAAAAAGCTGAGCACCACACTGGAATTGCTACAATGGAAGGCAGAGAATGGTGTATCTGTCAAGGGATTTGAAATTTTGCTGATAATGTTAGAAGATGCTTTCAAAGGATAATGAATTGCCCGACAGTATGTACGAAGCAAAGAAGGTTGTCTTCCCTCTAGGATTAGAGGTGCAGTAGATACATGCATGCCCTAATGACTGCATCCTCTACCGCAGTGAGTACGAGGATTTGAATGCATGCGCGGCATGCGGTGCATGCGCTATAAGATCAATCGCCATGACCCTGGTGATGTTGAGGGCGGGCGCCCCAGTAAGAAGATTCCTACCAAGGTGATGGGGTGTGCTCCTATAATACCACAGTTGAAATGTTTGTTCCAAAACAAAGAGCATGCCAAGTTGATGCGATGGCACAAAGAAGACCGTAAGAAAGACGGCAAGTTAAGAGTACCCACTGACGGGTCGCAGTGGAAAAAAATTGAGAGAAAATGAGAGGACTTTGCAGGTGACGCAAGGAACGTATGGTTTGGTCTAAGCATAGATGGCATTGATCATGTTGGGGAGCAGAGCAACAATCATAGCACCTGGCCTGTGACTCTATGTATGTTTAACCTTCCTCCTTGGTTGTGCATGAAGCGGAAGTTCATTATGATGTCAGTGCTCATCCAAGGCCATAAGCAACCTGGCAACGACATTGATGTGTACCTAAGGCCATTAGTTGAAGAACTCTTATAGCTGTGAATGAAAAAAGTGTATGTGTGTGGGATGAGCTCGATCGGGAGGAATTTGACCTACATGTGTTGCTGTTTGTGACCATCAATGATTGGCCTGCCCTCAGTAACCTTTCAAGACAGACAAACAGGGGATACCGCGCATGCACGCACTGTTTAGATGATACCGGCAGTATATATTTGGATAATTGTAAGAAGAATGTGTACCTGAGACGTCGTTGATTTCTTCTGATCAAGCATCCCGTAAGAAAGAAAGGCAAGCATTTCAATAGTGAGGCAGATCACGTGAACAAGCCTCACCACCGTACTGGTGATGATATATTTGATATGGTCAAGGATTTAAAAGTAATCTTTGGAAAGGGTCCTGGTGGACGATCTGTTCTGAATGACGCTGACCGACATGCACCCATGTGGAAGAAGAAATCTATATTTTGGGACATACCCTATTGGAAAGACCTAGAGGTCCACTCTGCAATCGACGTGATGCACATGACGAAGAATCTTTGCGTGAACCTACTAGGCTTATTGGGCGTGTATGTGAAGACAAAAAATACACTGGAGGCACGGGAGGACCAGCAACGTATGCACGGAAAATACGGCATACATCAGGGTCATGCCAGCTACGCTCTTACCAAAGAAGAGAAGGAAATCTTCTTTGAATGCGTGCTCAGTATGAAGGTCACGTCTGGCTTCTCGTCGAATATAAAGGGAATAATAAATATGGCAGAGAAAAAGTCTAGAACCTAAAGTCTCATGATTGCCATGTGATTATGACGCAACTGCTTCCGGTTGCATTGAGGGGGCTTCTGCCGGAAAACGTTCGATTAGCCATTGTGAAGCTATGTGCACTCCTCAATGCAATCTCTCAGAAGGTAATTGATCCAGAAATCATACCAAGGTTATAGAAAGATTTGGTGCAATGTCTTGTCAGTTGCGAGTTGCTGTTCCTACCGTCCTTCTTCAATATCATGACGCACGTCCTAGTTCACCTAGTCAAAGAGATTGGCATTTTGGGTCATGTATTTCTACACAATATATTCCCCTTTGAGAAAGAAATATGTTCATAATCGTGCTAGGCCAGAAGGAAGCATCTCCAAGGGCCATGAAAATGAGGAGGCCATTGAGTTTTTTCTTGACTTTATTCCTGACCTTAAGCCGATTGGTGTTCCTGAATCGCGGCATGAGGGCATACTGGATGGAAATGGCACGCTCGGACCAAAAGCAATAATATGTATGGACGAGAATTCTCTCACTCAAGCACACTACACAGTTCTACAAAATTTCGCCTTGGTGGCTTCGTATATCGAGGAACGCAAGAATATTCTATGCTCCAAACACCCGGAGCAGTCTGACGACTGGATTACACGTGAACAAATGGGGACTTTCACCGGTTGATTGCAGACACGTGCCATGCATGACGACGCTGTTGAAGATGACTTGTACTTGATGTCTCAGTTACCATCTTCGAATATAATGACTTTCAAAGGGTACGAGATAAATGGGAATTCATTTTACACGATCGCCCAAGATAAAAAGAGCACCAACCAAAACAGTGGTGTCCGCTTTGATGTAGCAACCCAGAGGGAAAATGTCGACACATATTATGGTTACATAGAGAAGATATGGGAACTTGACTATGGACGTGGTTTGAAGGTCCCTTTGTTTCGGTGCAAATGGGTCAATCTGACAGGAGGCGGGGTAACGGAAGACCCGCAATACGGAATGACAACAATGGATCTCAACAATCTTGCATACGTAGACGGACCATTCTCCTAGCCAATGATGTGGCGCAATTTTTCTATGTGAAGGACATGTCTACCGGGCCGAGAAAAAAGAAAATATAAGGAAGATAATACATCATACAATGAGCCAAAGCACCACATAGTTCTTTTCGGAAAAAGAAACATCATGGGAGTGGAGGACAAGACAGACATGTCAGAAGATTACGAAAAGTTTCATGAAATTGCTCCCTTCACCGTGAATATTAACTCGAGCATCCAGTTAAATGTTGAAGATTCTCCATGGTTACGACGCAAAGGGACACACTCAAAGAAAAAGTTTTACACCCAAAGATCTCACTCTGGGATGTGACCGGCTTCACTGTCATCACTTTCTTCTCTAGTGAGTTTTCGAACTGATATATCTGGAAAGTCCCACTTCGGACAAACCGGAGGGGATCTTTGTAATAGTTAGGGTACTTATGTGTTTTGGCATTTGAAACGCGAAGAAATATTATGTACAAACAAATATTATGCAAAAACTGGATGCACTTTATGTACAAAATGGACAATCTCTTTCGAAATATCAGGGTTTTGGACAAAAACTCATCTGTTACAAAGGCATTTCATTTTTTTAAACTTATTTCAACTCCAGAAATTTTGTGTGCAAAGTATGCACCATTCAAAGCCATGTCATCAATTTTTAACCCATTCTGACTTCATTTGCTATTTTTCATGCTTTTACTATTTTTTTAAGCTAAACGACCCTGAAATTGAAAAGCACTACAAAATGAACTCTAAAAAAGGTTAAAAGTTGGCACAGTATCATCATTTCACCCACATAGCATGTGCCTAAAAGTTGAGAGGGTTATGGCAAAAACTGAATGCACTTCGTGTACAAAATGGACAATCTCTTTCGAAGTATCAAGGGTTTCGGACAAAAACTTATCTGTTACAAAGGCATTTAATTTTTGTTAACTTATTTCAACTCTAGACTTTATGTGCGTTTAACATGCACCATTCAAAGCCACAAGATCAATTTTCAACCCTTTCTGACTTCATTTACTAATTTTCATGCATTTACTGATTTTTTTAGCTGAACGACCCTGAAATTGGAAAGCACTACAAAATGAACTCTTAAAAGGTTGAAAGTTGGCACGGTATCATCATTTCACCCACATAGTTGTGCTAATAAGTTGAGAGGGTTACGACAAAAACTGGGTGTACTTCGTGTACAAAATGGACAATCTCTTTCGAAGTATCAGGGTTTCAGACGAAAACTCATATGTTACAAAGGCATTTCATTTTTTAAATAACCTAAGAATTACAGAATTGAATATAATTATAAAACACATTAATACTAAAAATAGAAAAAAGAATCAGTGGAAAAACTATTTTTAAAGTAAAGTTATTCACAAACTAGTGATTCACACAAATTTCAAATAATTTAAATTTAAACTATCCAAATTTGAAACTACTGACACTAATAGAAAGTTTATAAATTTTTTTACCTAAAGAAAAAGATTCACAAAGAAACTCTAAATAAAGTAAAAAGCAAATAAAAAACAAAAAAACAAAGCAGAAAACAAAAAAATGAAAAATAAATTAAAAACCCGCCTACTAGGCCACCACGGCGAGCATACAACTAGAAACCCAACCTCTAGTTGGGCCAGGATGCAGGCCCGCAAGGCCCAGTAGGCCCAACAGGACAACGCATGTGCGGTAGGCTCAGAAGGCCTGGATTAGGGAGCAGGTCTTTGGAGTGGCTGCGTTGGGGCTTATAAACAGGTGTTGGCTCGTCTGAACTAGCCAGGTGGGACTAAACATCCACCACGCACCTCGCCTGCCAGCACACCACCTTTAGTCGCGGTTGGTAGCTACAATCGTGACTAAGGGGGGGGGGGTCTTTAGTCGCGGTTGGAGCCATCAACCGCGACTAAAGGTCTGCCTTCCCGCCGCTCCGCCTGCCAAATTTCACCCTTTAGTCCTAGTTGGTGGCTCCAACCGGGACTGAAGGCCTCCCCATATATATACAACACTTACGAAATTACATACCTCCTCTGGTTCTCTTCTCGACGCCGACCACTTCCTCGCGCCTTGTCGTCGCCGCCCCCCGACGCCGGCCGCCCGCCCGCGCCCCTCGAGCCCGACGCCGCCGCGCCCCCCGAGCCCGACGTCGTTGCTGCCCCCGATCGACGCTGCCGCGCCCGCGCCCTCGACGTCGATGTCGCCACCCGCGCCCCTCCTCCCCAAGTCCGCCGCCGCCGTGCATACCCGCCCCCATCGCCGGCCTTGACCTCACCCGCTGTGAGATCGCCACTCTTCTCCGGCAATTTTTTTCATAGACTTATTGTTTCTTTTTCATATGTATATATCTGTATATATATGTATATATGTATGTATGTATGTATATATGTAGTGGTTGAATTTGCATAGATTGTTTCTTTTTCACTAGCTAGTTTTTTTCTTTCTGTTTTATACTTTTAATGCTGTATCATATCATAGTATATAAGTATAGGCATAGAAAAAAGTTGTATAGAAAAAATATGCATAGAAAAAAGTTGCATATTTTTTTGTTAAGTTAGATGATTTATATGTATTTTTATCATTGTTGAGGATATCGCTTATCGTTATCGTCTCGGTCAGCTGGGGATTAGAGATTAATCTGAAATATGCCAATTAATCGATTTTATCGGTCGACTATTAATCGGCCATTTGTTTCCAATCCCAGGTTCCCAACACTAAAAGATGCTATATTCAACACCAGAACAATATTGGACAGTAGTGTTACCTTGAATCCTAGCCTTTGAATCCTGATATAATGACAAAAAATAGAAAAACATTACATATTGCATAACAAGGTCCACAAAACACAAATAAACATAGTTCTTGCAAACGTAGTGCTACGAATAGGCCCGATATATAGGTAGATTCCCGATAAATCGCTTGTCATAGCGATAAATCGGCCCAAATGATAAATGATGAAGATAAGGCATAATCTTATCGGTCACCCCAAGAGTAGCGATAAATCAAAGGATAAATCGCTGAATCAAAGGATATATGTATGTATGTATGTATGTATAGCAATTTTGACATTTTTCAGAAGAATTTTGACATTTTTTCCTCACTAGATGATTAGATATGTATAGAAAAAGTTGATGAATTTTGACATTTGAGGAATTAATTAGTGTATAATGTATGTATAGAAATTTTAATGTTGTATTTGATCCAATGTACATATAATTAATTAGTTTGTTGTGTATTTGCAATTAGTATATTTTAATGTTGTGTTCGCAAGAGTTTGTTATGTATTTGCAATTAGTATATGTATGTATACACTATATAGATTTTCTTAGTCCGTTAAGGGATTTATCAAGAATGCCCCTATTATGGATGTGCACAAGTTGATCCAATTTTTTTTCCTGATCTAATGCATCTACCCTTCTATATGTCATGTTTTGTCTACTGTCAAAGTACTGAATAAATTCATGGCTTCATAATTAGCCGGAAGTAACAGGTGCATGATGGTATGAAGCTTTTCAAAATTGTTTTGGAACGAAGTTCCTAATAGGACAATTCGCTTTTTGGTACGAAGTTAAGCAAAGGCCTTCCAAATAGCGATATTATGAAAGCTCTTGCTGAACTTCGTACCAAAAAGCTAATTATCCTATCGGGGACTCCGTTCCAAAATAAATTTGGAGAGCTTCGTACCATCATGCGCCTGTTACTTCCGGCTAATGATGAAGTCATGGTTTTCTTGAATCTTTTGACACTAGACAACGTGACATATAGAAGGGTAGATTCAAACAGGAAAAATATGGATCATTTTCTGCACATCCATAATAGCTTTATTTTTCTTAAATACCTTAAAGGTTAAGAGAATCTGTTATGATTTTGAATCCTGTTCCTAGCCAGGGACTAAAGGTTAAATCAAGCATTTAAAAAATGTTAAACTTGCATAGAATTTGTTCTCCACGTCAATGATGCCCGGCCCGCATCCTCGTCATCGACTCGTTCGCGACGACGTCCTGCTTCAGAGGCGCCATGTCCGGGACTGGGCTCCGCCGTGCTGGCATTGGGAGGTGCTACCTTCTGGGGCGCACAGCTTGGTGAGGAACCCGACCCCGGGTCCCGTCGTCGACCCGGAGCTCCTTTGGTGGCATTCGCGTGGGCCACTTTTGGTGCGGAGCCAACCGGAACCGCCGGAGGTGGTACGTCGCCGTGTCATGGAGGAGGACGAGCACGTCCATCGCTACATGGATGTGTTGGACGTTAGGTTCTACAATACCTGACAGGTTCTTCAGGGATCTCACCCAAGCTATGATCCTGTTATCGTTCCTTCTCTTTGGGTGTCCACCGCCCGCGCCTCAGGAACCACGAGTGAACTAGATTCTTCAATAATATTCGATCTGTATTAGCTAGTATATGATAATATTCGAGATGTATTAGTGATAATACTCGAGATGTATTCGAGATTATATTCGATAATATTCGAGACGGTGTATTCGAGATTATATTATTCGTTAATATCCGAGACAATGTATTCGAGATTATATTTGATGATGCATATTAATTATCTGGATTATTCGAGATGGATATATTATCTACTATATGATTCGATTTTTCCTTCTTGATTGCATGCATTCTAATTTGAATACTAAATTGTTTTATCCTTCTTCTGGATTAGTTAAATAAAAGGTATGGACAATACCGACAGAGAAGGAGAAGAGACTATATTCGACATCATATGCTCCCTGGCCCATATGAGAATGAAGAAGATGACGGCTCGCAATATCTGAACATGGGTATGATATTTGATGAAGACAAACGAATAGATGAAGTCCAGAACAATGATGACGAAGGAAATGTTGTTCTTCAAATAACAAAGACTGGCGAGGTATATATATATAAGGCATCTGGTGATCATCACATTTTAAATAATTTATATATATATATTAACGAATGGATCTTTCTTATTTTAGCCCTCCGGATCGAGAAAATCTTCTACAAGCAGCAGGGCAGTTCGATGCCCGACCAAAAAGTTGAACGATGGCGTAAAGTACAACATTAATGCCATCATACCTAGTGGCGAACCTGATGAACCTAAGACTAATGCAAAGAAGTTCACTCGTCAATGCGGAGTTATTGTCAGGGACCAAATCCTGATCTCCGTTCAAGAATGGAAAAAGCCAGCAAAGGGATCTCGAAATGTTACTTTTGTCGACCAAAGACCAAAAGATCTGCTTTGGGAATCGCTCATGTCACATTTCACCCTACCAGATCATGCAGATTTGGAGAAAGTCAAGAACTTTGCTCTTAAGAAGATGTCGATAGCATTCAATAACCACAAGAAAACTATATGGGCCGCGTACGTCAAAGTAGGAAAGCAGACTCTAGAATTCAAGGGAACACTGGAGAAGGCAAGAGATTACTAGGATGCTTTCGTGAACTTCAAGGAGTCGGAAGTAGCTCAGGAATGGTCGAGAATAAACAAGATTAATGCCTTGAAAAAGTAGTGGCACCATAATTTGGGGCCAGGTGGCTACAAGGTGGCCCGACCTAAGTGGGATCTCGCTGAGCAAGAGATGATGGCTGCAGGGGCCAGTCCAGTTACATTGAGCTGCCCCCAGGTGCAGGACTTGGTTCTATGCACATGGGGGAAAGTTGGACCCAAAGACAGGCGAGGTTTTGGAGTGGGAAAGTCTTAAAGGAGCCACATACAATTTACTTGTTGCAATATAAGAGGCTCGAACGGGGGTGTTCACGCCCATCAGAGAGAACGACGGGTTACGCGTGCCTGATATGTCTCGAACGTATCTATATTTTTTTATTGTTCCATGCTGTTATATTATCATTCTTGGATGTTTTACAATCATTTTACAGCCATTTTATATCATTTTTTTGGGACTAACCTATTGACATAGTGCCATGTGCTAGTTGTTGTTTTAGGCTTGTTTTTTTCCATCGCAGAAAATCAATATCAAACGGAGTCCAAATGCAGTGAAACTTTTTGTGGATTTTTTTGGACCAAAAGACACCAGATGGGCCAGAGAAGCACCTGGGGGGGCGGGCGAGGGGGCACAACCCACCAGGGCGCGCCTGGGCCCCCAGGCATGCCAACATGGGTTGTACCCACCTCGGTGGCCTCCCGCACCGCCTCTTCTCTCTATAAATACCTCCTTCCTCCAGAAACCCTAGGGGAGTCGACGAAATTTTGTTCCAGCCGCCGCAAGTTCGAGAACCACGAGATCCAATCTATAGCCCTTTTCCGGCACTCCGCCGGAGGGGAACACGATCACAACAGGGTCATCATCCTCATTGGTGCCTCTCCGATGATGCGTGAGTAGTTTACCACAGACCTACAGGTCCGTAGGCAGTAGCTAGATAGCTTATTCTCTCTTTGTATCTCAATACAACGGTCTCTCAGAGATCTATTTGATGTAATTACTTTTTTCAGTATGTTTGTTGGGATCCGATGAATTGCGAGTTTGTGATCAGATTTGACTTGATTTAATATCCAATCTTGATTATTATAGTCACGTATTTCTTCTCTAAAATTTGGGTTTTGTTTGGCCAACTTTATCTATTTATCTTGCAATGTGAAGAGGGGATTTGTAATAGGTTCAATCTCGCGGTGTCCTTTCCCAGTGACAGAAGGGGCAGTAAGGCATGCATGTATCGTTGCTATTAAGGATAAAAAGATGGAGCCTATTCCTACATGAATATATCTTGTCTACATCATGTCATCGTTCTTATTGCATTACCCCGTTTTCCATGAACTTAATACACTAGATGCATGCTGGATAGCGGTCGATGTGTGGAGTAATAGTAGTAGATGCAGACAGGAGTCGGTCTACTAATCTTGGACGTGATGCCTATATACATGATCGTTGTCTTGGATATCGTCATAATTATTTGCTTTTCTATCAATTCCCAACAATAATTTGTCTACCCACCACATGCTATTTTCTCGAGAGAAGCCACTAGTGAAATCTACGGCCCCCGGGTATATTTTCCTATCATACACTTTCAGATCTATATTGCCATTTGCCTTTTCTTTTAATTGCTTCTTTTATTTTCAGATCTATACTATCAAAAACCCAAAAATACCTGGCTGTGTTTTATTTGCTTTTATTTGCATCTATCAATCTACTACAATTTTATCTTACCCTTACGTTAGTTTTTGGCACCGCTGCCCGAAAGGGATTGACAACCCCTTTAACGCGTCGGGTTGCAAGTAGTTGTTATTTGTGTGCAGGTACCGTTTACGTAGTGTTGTGTGGTTCTCCTACTGGTTCGATAACCTTGGTTTCATCACTGAGGTAAATACCTTACCGTTGTTGTGCTGCATCCTCCCTTATTTCTTGGGGAAACACCAACGCATCTCAAGCAACATCAAAGGAACTTTCTGGCGCTGTTGTCAGGGAGACATCACCAACATATATCAACTTCCTCATCACAAATCTCATCTCCTTGCAATTTACATTATTTGCCATTTGCCTCTCGTTTTTATCTCCCCCACTTCACAGAAATTTGCCGTGTTTATTCGCCCTCTTTTTCGTTCGCCATTCTCTTGCCAGATCTATTCACATTCTTGCTTTCTAGTCATTATGGCTAGTCCTCCCCTCATCATTTGCACCCCCTGATAACGAAGTTCTCAATTTTAAGCAATGAGGAGGAGATGCTTGGTACCAAATTTGCAATGCTAATAACAGATCTATTCACAAGCAATCCACTATTGTTCTTCTTCGAAACTTTTACGTGGGAATCACTACTTGGTTTAGATTTGTTCTTGATACCATTACCGGGGGAAATTTCTTAAGTTTTCCTCTTGATGCTTTGAATGCTATGAGAATTTTAGTGGGTTCTCCTCCTATTATCATTAATGAAACAATTCTCACTCTTGAGCATGTTATGCAAAGATTAGGTGCTATAGAAAAGGGGATGCTCATTAAATATTGAAAATTTGGATAAAAAGATGCATAATCTTGCTAATAAATTTGGATCAAAGCTGGGTGATGTTTTTAAATTGTTAAAAGAGAAGGAACCCGTAGTCAATGAAAGAATTGAAGAGAGTCCTTCTCGGTTTGCTAAACTGGAATAAATTTTTAGTAACTTGAGCACCGGTTTTTTCTTCCGTTAATACTATCGAGAAAATACCAGTAAAAAGCTGCAAGAACAAAGGGGCTACTTCTAGTAGTAATAAAGGGGACCTTAAAATGATAAGTGTTCATCCCAATTTTATTAAAGTAATAGAAGGTCCCCTCTACAAAAGTAAATCCATTGATCTTGTCCCTAGAAGTATTATTGTTGAGGAAATATATGCCAAATCTTTGAAGAAATGTGTGATTGAGGAGTTAGAAAACAAGATGACAACACTTGAGATCTTTGGATCATGCCTAGCTAAGGGCGTAAAATGATAACGCTTGTTGGGAGGCAACCCAACTTGTATCTTTTTCCTTTTGGTTTTTCTTGTTGTTTTAAATAAAATACCCAATAATACCTCTGGTTTGATGTGTTTTCGTGGTTTAAATAAATGTTTTGTGCCAAGCAAAGCCTTTGGGATGATTTGGTTGATAGTTGATTTCATCGCGTTGGAAATTCAGAAACTTTTGCGTCCAAAGTTAGAATTTCTGACGATTACTGGAGCGTGATAAACTGTTGAATTTTTTTGGCGTTATCAATATACAAATTTTCCACATTTTTTTAATTTTTCAGAATTTTAAGAGTTACATAAGTATGGTCAACATTCACATCTTTACAGACTGTTCTGTTTTTGACAGATTCTGTTTTCGTTGTGTTATGTGATATTTTTGGTGATTCGACGGTTTCCTTTGATGAGTTTTTTCCATAGAAAATTAGAATACAGTAGATATAATAGGATTACAAAATAAGAATTGGTTTGCTACAATACTTAGAGTAAAGATTGGTTTTGTTATACTAACAGATCTCACGAGGTTTTGGTGAGTTTTGTGTGATTGAAGTTTTCAAGTTTGGGTGAGATCGTGATGGATGAAGGAATAAGGAGTAGCAAAAGGCTAAGATTGGGGATGCCCGAGGCAACCCAAGATAATATTCAATAAGTATCAAGCAACTAAGCTTGGGGATGCCCCGAGTGGCATCCCTTCTTTCTTCTAACGACCATCTATATTTTACTTGAAATAATATTTTTATTTGTCACATATTATGAGTTTTGCTTGGAGCGTCTTGTATGATACGAGTCTTTGCTTGTTTTTATTTCTAGTTTTCAATAAGTATCCTTGCTGTACACACCTATTTGAGAGAGCCAAATTATGTTACGCTCGTTCCTATGCTTCACTAAATTTTTTTAGAGCCTTGGAATTGCTGTAGTGCTTCACTTATATCTTTTTGAGCATGATACGTCCATTTTGCATCATGTTTTCTTACTGTTATTTATGATGTTTTTATGTATAATAATGCTTTTTGGAGTAATTCTAATCCTTTTCTCTCATAATTTGCAGTGTATGCACCAATAGGGAGAATTCTGGCAGCTGGAAATCTGGACCTGAAAAATCTACATGAGGCCACCTATTCTGCACAACTCTAAACAAGCTGAAACTTCACGAATAATTTTTATGAATTATTTGAATAATACTGGAGCAAAGAAGTACCAAAGGGGCCCACTAGGTGGGCACAACCCACCTGGGCGTGCCAGGGAGCCCAGGCGCACCCTGGTGGGTTGTGCTCACCCAGGCCCACCTCCGGTGCCCATCTTCTGGTATATAAGCTATTCTGACCTAGAAAAAAAAATAAGGAGAAGACTTTTGGGATAGAGCGCCGCCGTCTCGAGGTGAAACTTGGGTAGGAACACTTTTGCCCTCCGGTGGAGCGATTCCGCCGAGGAACTTCCCTCCCGGAGGGGGAAATCATCATCATCGTCATCAGCAACAACTCTCCTCATCTCGGGGAGAGCTATCTCCATCAACATCTTCAACAACACCATCTCATATCAAACCCAAGTTCATCTCTTGTGTTCAATCTTGTTACCGGAACTATAGATTGGTGCTTGTGGGTGACTAGTAGTGTTGATTACATCTTGTAGTTGATTACTATATGGTTTATTTGGTGGAAGATTATATGTTCAGATCCAATATGTTATTTAATACCCCTCTGATCTTGAACATGCTTATCATTTGTGAGTAGTTACCTTTGTTCTTGAGGTCACGGGAGAAATCATGTTGCAAGTAATCATGTGAATTTGATATGTGTTCGATATTTTGATAGTATGTATGTTGTGATTCCTTAGTGGTGTCATGCGAACGTCGACTACATGACACTTCACCATATTTGGGACTAAGGGAATGCATTGTGGAGTAGTAATTAGATGATGGGTTGCAAGAGTGACAGAAGCTTAAACCCCAGTTTATGCACTATTACGTAAGGGACAGATTGGATCCAAAAGTTTAATGCTATGGTTAGAATTTACTCTTAATAATTTCCTCATAGTTGCGGATGCTTGCGGGAGGGTTAATCATAAGTAGGAGGTTTGTTCAAGTAAGAACAACACCTAAGCACCGATCTACCCACATACCAAATTATCAAAGTAGTGAACACGAATCGAACCACCATGATGAAAGTGACTAGATGAAATTCCCGTGTACCATCAAGAACGCTTTGCTTATTATAAGAGATCGTCTTGACCTGTCCTTTTCCTCAAAAGGATTGGGATACCTTGCTGCACTTTTTCTACTACTATCGTTACTTGCTCGTTACAAAATTATCTTGCTATCAAACTACTCTGTTACTAACAATTTCAGCACTTGAAGACATTACCTTACTGAAAACCACTTGTCATTTCCTTCTGCTTCTCGTTGGGTTCGACACTCTTACTTATCGAAAAGAGATACAATTGATCCCCTATACTTGTGCGTCATCAAGGCTAATTTCTGGCGCCTTTGTCGGGGTGAAGCGCTTTTGGTAAGGAAACATTCATATAGTGTGCTGAAATTTATTGTCACTTGTTACTATGGAGAACAATCCTTTGAGGGGTTTGTTCGGGGTATCTTCACTGTCGTGGATTTAGCATGACAGATGTCCTAGCAAAAGGACTTAGTCGTGAGGCCGTCGCCACGGGTTAGCTTAAAGGGGTTAAAGCGGACGAAGGGCACATGGATTTTATACTAGTTCGGCCCCTTCGATGAAGGTAAAAGCCTACGTCTAGTTTGGGGTTGTATTGCTAGGGCTTTGATGACCAGGGAGCGAATCCGCTTTGCCTGTGTCTCAAGCTGTTGTTCTATGTCCTGAGCCGTCGCCGGGTCGTCCCTTTATATAGAGGCGACGCCCGATCCGGTTTACAGAGTCCCGAGGCCGGTTCATAAACGTGTCCGCCTCGGTCTCTGTTCTTTCTACCTTACATCCCAAGTTACATAGTATGACGGTTTACAAATCATCGGCCCTAACACTTGGGCTCTAAACCTCTTGGGCTACAATCTTCTACTTCATACTCCGCTGGGCCTTTGATAATATAGTCTTGATAACGTAAACCGGACCCTCCTGGCCGGTTTATACCTGGTAGTAATATCCCTGACATTAGGCCCCAGATTGATTTGAACCTGTTCATGTCAATCTTCAAAGTTTTGTTAGGATTTTTCCTGTCTGCAGCTTCAGTATGCTCTGTAAACCAGCATGACGTCATCTCCTCAGGTCGCTTTAAACCGTCGTGACGCCATCAGCGCATTTAATACTTGTACCCGTTTTTACCTTTACTTATGAAAACTCTGAAGATCGAGGCGTAAGCACCATCCATATCCGATTTTTGGTCTCCTTGATTCCCGCGCCTGCCGTTTTATCCCTTCAGCTTATAAATAGGGCCAAAGGGCATCTCTTTCTCCCCCTCGCTTCTTCTTCCTCTGCCCTCCAGCGCTCAAGCTCCGCCGCCGTCCATCGAGCTCGTCGTCCTCATCAAGCCCGGCTGCTGCATCAACCTGAACGCGTTCAGAGATCCGCCGTCATCCTTCCGCTTCCATTGCCTCAGGTATGTTCACTTATCTCCTTCCCGTAGATCCCAGTTCTAGGGTTTCATGTGAGCTCGTAGGCGAACCCCTGTTCTTCGCGGTTCTTCACCATAGGCGGTACCTAACCGTAGATCTTAAACTTTTAGCACGGTAGATGTACACATGACTCCGCTCCGTCCTTGTAATCTTATTTCCCCCAAAAATGCTAGTTTAGACTGAATCTGCAGAAAACCTTCGCTGTCGTCGTTGAATATAACTTGAATTATCTTAAGTTTTCCATATGCTGTAGATCCATATTTATCTGCTGCTCGTGTTAAAGTTGTTCTCCCACACTTTAGATCCGTATCTCATCTGCCAAGGTCGACGGTTTAACTTTTAGATCTGCGCCTTACCTGCCTGTGTCTGGCGGTTTAACTTCTTTCAAACTTCATAATCTGGTAGACATCATGTTTATAGCTTGTTCCGGATCAGGAGATACCATTAGGCCCCTGCTTAAACCGCCAATTAGATCAGTACCTTCATAGAATGTGCCGGTTTAAATCTGTATAGATCGTAAACCGGATTTTTATTGCATTTTCAGCCTTCCCTTTTGAAAAAGATGACTTCCGTGGCCAAGCAGTTTGTTGCCTGCAACTGGGTCCCCTCCCGGATCACTGAGGAGGACTTAGAAAAGATGGCCTCCATTGGCGCTTTAGGCCCAAAGGATGTCCTTCACTGGAGGGTTCCTGGAAAAGAGTGTCCTCCTAAGCCTAAGGAGGGAGAGATTATTGTCTTTTTCGATCACCTGGCCCGGGGTTTTAACCCTCCAGGGTCAAAGTTTTTCCGCGACGTGTTGGCAAACTTTCAGCTCCATCCCCAAGACATAGGTCCCAACTCCGTATCAAATATCTGCAACTTCCAAGTCTTCTCAGAAGCCTATCTGCAAGAGGAGCCAACTGTGGAGTTATTCCGGGACTTCTTCCATTTGAACCATCGGACTGAGTTTCACGATGGCCCAAATACTGAACTTGGCGGAATGAGCATTCAGAAGAGGAAAGATGTTAGCTTTCCTCACGCTAGTCTCCATAGCCATCCCAAGGAGTGGAATCATACTTGGTTCTACTGCGTCAACACTTCACCAGAAGGGGAGAATCCAATGACGGGTTATCGCTCCCACCATCTGTCAGTGGACCATCCTTTCCCACATCGCTTGAGTGCCCGTTGCTGGCTCTCTTGGAGCATTCTCCCGTTAAGCCAGCGCTCCGGTTTAATGTGCGAGTATACTGGTAACCCCAAGGACCCTAAGCGTCACACAGAGATGGTGCTTCCAGATAATGAAGTTACCGAATCTGCAAAAAAGATGCTGAATATACCTTTGGAAGAGTGCAGTCGGACCGGATTAGTGCCCTTCTGTGTAAATAACAAACCGCCGTCGGTAAGAGATTCTTCTGTCTCTTTACTTTGTTTTAATCCGTCCATATTGCTTGGCTTAATATACTTTTATTCGTTTAAACAGGCCGACGACCCTTTCTGGAAAAGGAAGGCCGAGGACAAACCGGCGAGGCCATCTCGCAAGAAGAGCCTGGCTGTGAAGAAACATAAGAAGAAGCCTGCCGCTGCGTCCGGTTCAAACGCGGAAGAAGTGACCCGGCCTCTGAGGTACCGCTTGGTTTTTATGACTTTTAATTTTTCCTTTGTCTTTATTTCTATTAACAATGACCTTTCCCAGGATCCGGCTAAAGGTAGTAAAGCGGATGATGTTGAGGTAATCTCTCTTTCCTCTGATTCAGAACCATTGCCACCCAAAGTTCGTCGGGTAGCCCGGAAATATCCGTTTTCTCATCCTTATGCTCAACTGGATCCCAATTTTCTTTTGAAGAAACAACAACAGGAGGCTCGCCGCACTACTCGCCACAGTGGCCATGTGGTTGAATCCACCGGTCTGACTCACACTCCTGTTCGAAGGCGCCGTTCAGAGGTTTTACTTACTCCAACTATTCTTCATCCCAAAGCGGGTCTTATTTGTTAACCCCTTAAACCATCTGATCCAAATTATCAGGAAACTCCTTTGTCATCCTCTAGCGAGTCGTAGCCACACAAGTCCCTGCGCTCAAGACTGTTCACGGGTAAGTTGTCTTTCCTTCTGCCCGGTCTATCCTTCTATTTTTTACTTGTGATTTTCATTGTCCCTTTTAATCTTTTCTCAGTATGCCCAAGCCTCGCAAAAAGGAAAAATTGAATAAACCGGCAGTCGAAAACACCACTTCTGGACCGGCAAACGATCCTAAAATTGCCAACCCCTTGGAAGAAAATTTTGAAGTTCCACACGATGATCCTTCTCCTATGGATCAAGAAGACCTTGTTGCTCCAGAGGATAACCCCATGGAATATACTGCTGAACCGGCCAGCCCTACCCGGGCTAGCCCTACTCGGGCTAGTCCATCTCATGCTAGTCCTGCTGAAGTCACTCCTGCTGTCAATCCTTCCAAGCCAACTGCTGCTTCCAACGATGATGTTGAGATTACTGGGACCGGTTTTACCATCCCAGGAGCGCCTGTCATCTTGGCCAAACATACTGCCAAGGAAGAACTTCTCCAAAAATACAAAGGCAAGTGGAGCACCGACTTGTCCAGCTATGCCCATCTTAGTGCCCATGAGCTTCACTCTGGGTACTTAAACCGGCTATTCACCAGCTGTGACCATGAGGCTGGCTTGGTGAACTTAATGAAAGAAAGATATGAGGTAATTCCTTTTCCCTTGTATTTCTGCTTGAGCCTTGTAGCTGTACCTTTAGTCCATTGTAGCCCCCAAGTGTCGGTTTATGCTTTTAAGGTAAACCGGGACTTCAGCAGATCAACTAAAATAACTTTGACTTTGCACGTGTAGCCCCCAAGGGCCGGTTTACTTTATTGAGGGTAAACAGGGACTTTTCCTATGTTTAGAATGATGTCACATTAGCCCCCTAGTGCCAAGTATATAACTTGTTATGTGCTTGGGACTTGTCTGGAAAAATTGCCTTCTTTCACTGCAAATGTACATTAGCCACCAAGTGTCAAGTGCATAACTTGTTATGTGCTTGGGACTTTGATTGAATTGATTTCTTTATGGATATCTGATATGTTTTATCCTTGGCAGACTGAATTGAACCGGAGGGCCTCTGAAATAACTGAGCTCCGGAATAGGCTAACCTTCCAAGAGACTGCTTCGACTAAAGCCAAGGAGGAACTTACCGTTGCTTTAGCTAGTATGGAGAAGCTAAGGAAAGATTTTGAAGCGGAGTGGTCCACTTGGGAGATGGAAAAGGCTACTTTGGAGAAAAGAGCAAGTGATGCAGAGGCTGCTCTCAATCCGGTGACAGAAGAGCTATCCGGGTTGAAGCAGCAGATAAATGACATGACCTCTGCTATCTTCGGTAAGTTCTTTGACATAAGTGTATTATTGCAACCATGTACTGCTCCGGTTTAACTCATGATGCTTACGCAGGGAGGCGCATCACTCATCTGGGAGATGATGTGCGAAAGAAGCTGAAAGCTGCGTATACCTTGGTGGAGCAACTCTATGCCGGCGCTCAGAGGGCCATCAATGCTATTTCTCACAATAAACCGGCTCCCACCACAATCCAAGGTACCCTGGAGAAACTATCAATTTTGCCTGCTCGCATTGTCGAAGTGAAGAAGTCCTCCGCAAGAGCTGGCTCTCTAATGGCTTTAACCCGGGCCAAGGCATGGGTTCCTGACTTTGATCCGGCGGAGGCCATGGATGGTTATCCAAGTATGAAGGAGGACGGATCAGCTTTCTCCACTGATGATCTTTACGCTTTAACCAAGGATATGCGGCATCTTGCTAGTAAACTTGCTGATGAAGCGGACTTATCAAGGTATCACCCGGGTTATGATCTGGAGAACATGCGGGTGGAGCATCCATCCTATGACATTGAAAATCTTATTCCACACGTCCGTAAGCGCACCTTCGCTCCTGACATTGAACCGTCAGAACTTATAAATGACGAAGTTTATTTTAGAGCCCTTGCCAAGATTGACTGGAGCATCCTTGATTTCCAACAGCTGCCAGAAGTCGTCGAAGACCCGGAACAAGCTCACCCTCAGTCTTCACAGCAAGCTGAAGCAGAATCATAAACCGGCCCCGGTTTACCGTTATGTGTTGAGTACTTATGAGAAAACTGATATTCCTTTGGGCCTGTCAGTGCCTTGTAATAGAATAGTTGAGATACTGTCTTTGTCCCCCACTATGTTTCGTGATGTTACCTTGACTGGCAGCTTCTGAAATATATCCCGCTTGCAATGTTTTGATGGTTTATATTACCTGTTTCTGCATAAAACAATGCTCAAAGTGTCCTGGCGGTCTATCGCCGGACGGGTCATATTGCCCAAACACATGATCTAAGTTAATAGTTTGAACTATGTATAAAATATAAGCATGTGCCATACATGTGATTAAGTGTATCTTTAAGCCTTAATCCGGCAGGAACGATCCAAGGTGTAAGTGCTGATGACTCCCTTGGTTCTTTGTCGGCTCATCATGAAGGCCGATCCAGGTTACAATGAACGCCAGTTTAACTGTAAACTAGTACTGGTGTTTATAACCCAGACTATAATTCTGTATATACAGATGTAGCGGCAACTTTGTAGTTATCCAGTCTGGAATCAATGGACTTGGTTGAAAAACCAATGACCTTGAAGATAAAGATTTGAGAAAACATAAAATATGAAAAAAATAAAGTTTTTGGGCAAATAAGACCATGTAGTTGATGCTTTTTACGAGCTGCCAGGCTCCAAATTTGAGGCTTTTTATGAGCTGCCAGGCTACTGTCATTTACCATTTTAGCAAAGCCTCTTAAGATGATCCGCAATCCTTAACCAAATCATCAATGTCAAATGCTACCAATGTTCAAAATCTCATAAAGATTTGACTTGTGTAATCACTTGATGATCGTCAATTTAACGTTACCAAGTTCAGGGTCCCGAAGGATTGACTTGTGTGTACGTTCGACGGGTCATACCAGGTTTACCTGGACGGTGTGATTTACTTGATGCAGGCAGGTTAATCCGGGGTTTTAGGTGTATACACCAAGCTTCCAAGCCGTGTTCATACAAGAGTTTTCAACTCGCTGATGAACTTGCATCAGGAGCCCCCAGGTAGCGTTTGAGCATTGCTCGTCGGGGCCTATGTTTGAGTTGTGCTAGGCATCAAACTCTCTTTTGCCCCTCATCATCATGTGGAAATTGCCAAAGCAATCAGAGCTGTGCTCTTATGATGGTCTTGATGTGGCCGCCGGTTTAAGAGGCCATAAGAAACTCCCTTGCCCACGGAAGCCCCCATGTGATACTCTTATGAACAGAAAAGACGGCTGATACCTCGATTTATCGAAGGCGCCGGTTTAAGAGGCCATAGGAACTCCTTGGCATGCATAAGCCCCCATGTGATATTCTTATGAACAGAAAAGACGGCTGATACCTCGATTTATCGAAGGCGCTGGTTTAAGAGGCCATATGAACTCCTTGGCATGCAGAAGCCCCCATGTGATACTCTTATGAACAGAAAAGACGGCTGATACCTCGATTTATCGAAGGCGCCGGTTTAAGAGGCCATAGGAACTCCTTGGCATGCAGAAGCCCCCATGTGATACTCTTATAAAAAGATGGCTTATACCCCGGTTTACCAGGGGCGCCGGTTTATTATATTGAATATATACATTGTACATAAAGCGGATCCTATGGCTCAAGTATAGTAAGGTCAAAGAAGAGCGATGTTCCACGGCCGCTTGGTCTCCTCCTCTGCCGTACGTGAGTCCTTATGTTCTCGAACGTCGATGAGGTAGTATGATCCGTTGTGCATGTTCTTGCTGACCACAAAGGGTCCTTCCCAAGGTGGGGACAGCTTGTGCATGTCTGTTTGGTCTTGGATGAGCCGGAGCACCAAATCTCCTTCTTGAAACGTCCTGGTTTTAACCCGGCGACTGTGGTACCGGCGCAGGTCTTGCTGATAAATCGCCGATCAAGCTGCTGCCATGTCCCGTTCCTCGTCCAGCCGGTCCAACGCGTCTTGTCTTGCTTGTTCATTATCCGCTTCAACGTAAGCCGCCACCCGCGGCGAGTCATGATGGATATCACTAGGGAGGACCGCTTTAGCTCCATATACCATGAAGAAAGGCGTGTACCTTGTAGATCTGTTAGGTGCAGTGTTGATGCTCCACAGTACAGAAGGTAATTCCTCCACCCAACAACCCGGTGTTCTATGCAAAGGAACCATAAGTCGGGGCTTGATGCCTCTTAAGATCTCTTGATTGGCTCTTTCAGCTTGGCCATTGGACCGAGGGTGAGCTTCCAACGATACGTCGAGACGGATGTCCTCCCGTTGACAGAACTCCTCCATAGCCCCCTTGGATAGATTGGTGCCATTATCAGTTATAATGCTGCGTGGAAAGCCAAACCGGAAAATCACCTTTTTGATGAACTGAACTGTTGTTGCTGCATCACACTTACTGACCGGCTCCGCTTCAACCCATTTGGTAAATTTGTCCATTGCCACCAAAAGGTGGGTTTTCTTATCTTGGGATCTTTTGAAAGGTCCAACCATATCAAGCCCCCAAGTCACAAACGGCCAAGTAATTGGAATCATTTTCAACTCATGCGCTGGTATATGAGCACGCTGCGAAAAGTTCTGGCAAGCATCACATTTTCTGACCAAGTCCTCTGCATCAGCATGAGCCGTCAACCAGTAGAACCCATGACGAAAAGCTTTAGCCACTAAAGATTTTGAACCGGCATGATGACCACAGTCCCCTTCATGAATCTCTCGAGGAATATCACAGCCTTCTTCTGGTGATACACACCGCCGAAACGCTCCAGAAATGCTGCGATGATGAAGTTCTCCATTGACAATGGTGTCGGTGTATAAAAAGAGGGGTACACTTTTTGTACCCCTATGACTGTGCACGGGCAGTCTGAGCCACGGGCACCACCACACCAAGCATGGCAAGGGAGGTGAGCCAGGGTAAGACCAAAGATCGATGGAACTGAAGCCCAAAGCCAAGACCACAAAGAGCAAGGGGACGAAGCAGATTCCCCCGGCAAGATCCTTGCCGGGAGCCAGTTTTAGCAGCACCGGCAAGATCCTTGCCGGGGTCGGCTTTAGCAGCCCCGGCAAGACCCTTGCCGCGGCAACTCACCCCACGCCCACGGAGCGAATCACCCTTGAGTCTGCTGCCCCCATGGGGCAAGGATTCGGGAGACATCCCCGTAGTGGCATGCAGATCTTTGTGAAGACATTCAAGATCAGATACACATTGAGAAGACGACGACCCTTGGCGGGATCCCAGCCAAGGAAGACCACAAGGCCTCCAGCAAGTACCTTGCCGGGGATGACAGCAGGCGCCGCGGCAAGACCCTTGCCGGGGCCCCGACAAGGCCCTTGTCGGGGACATCCGCAGGGCCACCATTAGTCCCGCACCAACTAAACTTCCACCGCCCTATGTAGCTGCCGACCCAACCAGCTGGGCAGGCACCTGCGTGGCGACATGCAGATCCTCGTGGAAGACCCACCATTGCACCACCTCAGCTGCCTGCCTGCCTACATGGCATCTCAGGCATCGCTGGCCAGGGCGCGTGTCGACACAAGAAGGAGCGGCGACGGACAAGATGGATGTCTCCCCCGTCCCCGATAAAGCAAGGACACCTAAGCAAGGCGCATTAAATGCGCCTTGTCATGTAATACGTGGGATAACCTCGCATCACTGTACCCTTTCCACCTCCTGTGTGCCACTGTGGCGACCCCTTTTCCCTATAAAAGGAGGCCCGAGGCGACCAGGAGGAGGGATTCGGCTTTTTGGAGCTCCTCACGCCCCATTGCTAGCTGAAGAACACATATATACAATCCACCAAAGCAGGAGTAGGGTTTTACGCATCCTCGCGGCCCGAACCTGGGTAAAGGAACCGTGTGCTAACTGTTTGATCCGCTCTTCTCTCAACCCCGCGCCCCACAACCGTAGTAGGGATTCTTGTGATCCCATAGTTGTCGTTCCCAATACACCGACATCTTTGGGGCGCCAGGTAGGGGGCTGCACTTGTGAGAATCGGCTCTAGCAGTTGGCCCAGCGCTCTTTCGTCTTTGAGAAGGAAGGAGGCCGGAGAATCAGCACTCGAGCGGCTACAAATAGAAGCTAAGTTATATTGAACCCTGGATATTTCCATCCTATTATTTAAGGCTATTTTCCTCAGAGTTGTCATTCTTTGTACAAAAAGAAACCTGCACGCAAATGGGGCCCTTCCCGACCGGCAATGCCTTTGTTCTGTTTCGAGTCCGCTCAACGGTTCGAACGGCTGTGTTGGAAATGGTAGGGTAGCCTTCCGCAATTGGCAAGGCTCTCGACTCTGACTCGAGTCAAACTTGACAGTTCGAGCGGCTGCGTTAAGGGCGGCAAGGTGGTTCATCCGGCAGCACGCTCGCCCGGCAGGCCAATGGGGACCCGTCCCCAAGACGCCGCCCTGGGTTTTCTGCGCCGGCAAGCCTACCCAGCTAGAGTAGGGTGGACGTACAAAGAAACAACGAACAAGAAAATAGCATGCATAATCGCAGAAATATTTCAGAGTTATATTACATCATATCATTGATGTGGTTCTAACTAAAGATAAAACTTGTCTTGGTCATGAACCCGCAGCGGCGAAGAAGAACGGGATGCCTAATCCCGGCGCTGGCCCTCCACCCTCTTGATTTCGTCGATGCAGCTGATGACGGGCTTGATGCGCTCCTTGAGCACCGTGAGGTCAGTACCCTCTGGCAAGCTGTCCATCGCGGCTTCGAAGTCGAGGGCGGGATTCAAGTACGCCATCTTGGTGAGGACCTTGGTCATGACCCCCCGGCAAAGTCGCCGGGCCTCCCCGGCCAGCGTGGCCGTTCTGTTGGAGTGAAGATCAGCCAAGGCGCTAAGGACGCCCTCGAAGAACAGGGTCAGCTTGGCGTTGACAGTCCCGCTCCACTCAGGGGCATACCTCATGTTTGGCATCCCCATGAGGGCCAACTGAGAGGTGACCCTGCCGGTGACGTCCTCCAGCCGGCTGATCCATCTGTTCTCGCCCGCCACGTATTCCTGGTGGGAGGCGCCCTCGTCCGCCCGCAGCTGCTTCTCCTCCTCCAGGCTCCTAGTCAAGGTCTCCTCCCGAGCCGAGCTCTCCGACAACATCTTCTTGAGATTCTCCAGCTTCAGCTTGAGATCTCTGATGGAGTTTTGTGCCTCGGAGAGCTCCCCAGCCCTGCTGATGGCCGCTCCATGCGCTTCCGCCAAGGCGCAGTTGAGCGTGCACTTCTCGTCAGACAGCTTGAGGGCCTGTTCCTTCAGCTCGTCCCGCTCTACCTCCAGCTCCTTCACCTTGCCGGCGTGGGCCAGAGCCTGGGCATCGAGTGCCTCCTTGTGCCTCTGCTCCAGCTCACGAGTCCGCCGCACGACAAGGGCCTCGAGCTCCTCATCCTTGCCGCGGAGCGTTGCGGCAAGCTTCGCCTCACGCGCGGAGACGTCTTTCTCCTGGAAATCCAAGGCGGCTTGATGCTGGTTCCGAGCGGCCTCAGCCGCGGCAGCCAACCTCGCTGCCTCTTCCTGGGCCTTCTCGATGTCAGACATCTTCATGGTGAGCTCTGCATCACGCTTGGCCAATTCCTCCTGGAAGGCCCTCTGCTCCTCGTGGGTCTGGTGGAACCAGGTCTGTGCCTCAGCAATGCGCGCCTTGAAGTCCACCTCCGCCTCGTCCACCATTGCCATCCTGGACTTATCCTTGTCCAGACGGGCATGGTAGAGTGCTTGGAGCTTCCGGAAATTGGCCCTCATAGCACGGAAGAGCTGCCCTTCTGGGGAGCCATCGCCGCCGACGCCCGGTTCATCAACAACCTCGAGCCCGGTGGCGGCAAGCACCTCGCCGTCGAAGACTTCCCCTCCGGCGGGCACTTGGGAACTTGACGCCCCTACAAGATGGACGAAGAGATCGTCGCCCACTTTCAGATATCTGTCGGGGCCCGAGGTTGTGGAGGAAGAAGGCTGATCATCAACCGGCTCTTCCTCGGCTGTGGTCTTGCCGGCCTCCCTGGCAGGCCCACCGCCGGCACCCTCGGCAGCGTCCTTGGCGGCCTTATCAGCGGCGGCCTCGTCAGCGTCCTTGGCGGCCTCCTCGGCGGCAATCCTGTCGGCCTCCGCCGCGGCCTCCTCAGCAATATCCCCGATGACGGTGTCCACGTCCTCCATAACTGTTGAAGGAGGGCCTGGGCAGCAATGAGGATGATGAAGCCAAGAAAAAGAATAAGGGAAAAGCAGATACAGAAGACAGGCAACTCACCAGTGCCAGGCTGAGAAGCAGAAGTCCCCTCCCCACCGGCATTTGGCGCCGTGGCGGAGCCACCAGTGCCCAAGTTCCCCTCTTCCTCCATGCATGTGGGCTCCATGCTTGGTGCCCTTGCCGGGGACGCCCCTCGCGGCGGCGTAGTCGATGGGGGTGGTGTGTTGGGGGTAGCCCCTTGCGACTCCTCCTGCTGCCGCTCCCGTCCTACAAAACCGACAAGGTCAGCACCCTAGCATCGAACACCTACCACATGTCGAGCAAGAGGAGGGTGACGAGCTTACGTTGGGGGCTGTGCCGGGGGCTGCTGTCCGGGCTGCTCAACACCACCAGTGGTGTCTCTGAAACCCTAGCCGAGGGCTGGCTGCTTGTCGATGCCTTCGCCCTCTTTATCCTCTGGGCCAACGTATCTGCATCCCCGACGAAGCAAAAAGGGATCAATATGAGTGATTTGAGTCAGGAGAATGGAAATGGCAGTAAGGAACGGAGTACTTACTCGTCGTCCATCTCCTCCTCCTCCACCCCTTTCCTTTTCCTCTTTGGGCTGAGAGGCCCAAGATCAAAAGGGAGTTCCGCGTCGACATCCGAGTCGACGTCTGCCGGGGGAGGCGAAGAAGGCGGAGTTTGTGCGCGCCAAGACGGAGAAGGAGTTGTCGCCTTCTTCTTCTCAGCGGCCTTTGTCAGCCTCCTCGCTGCCGTGGCCCTCGTGTGGCGCCCGGACCCATGCAGGGCCAATTGAGGCTGCGCAGCCTTGCCGGGCCGGACCGGCTCGCCGGAACTAGCCCGCCGCAGGACTTGCCCGCTTCCCCTAGCTGGCGCCGAGCCCGCCGCCACGTCCTCCTCCTCCGACGACTCGTCGGCCGTGTCTTCAACCAGTGGAGCTCCAGTGCCGGCGCTGCTAGCCTCCCTGGCAGCCGCTGCCCACTGGGCGAGCTCCTCCTCCTCCGCAGCCGTTGTGGCCTTGTCCTCCACACTCCCGGTGCTGCCGGCCTCCATGGCAAGCTGCACCTCCCTCGCCCTAGTGGCGATGTAGTCTAGCTCCGCCTGGGTGGTGTCCATGACAAGCCACCGCTCGGCGTCAGGTTTGACGTACACCTCAACTAGAGAGTCGAAGAATTTCTGCACGTCCTCGTCCGCCGGCTCCTTCCAGCTCGGGATAGGGCCGTGCGTGTTGCAGTCCGGCATCATGGCGATGAACTCGGACTGACGCGAATTGTTGCACATCGGGACCACCCCCGCTGGTAGCTTGAAGAACGACCCCTTGGTGGCCTTGCCGGCCTTTACGGCAGCCCTCGCGGCCTTGCCGGTCCGTTCAACCTCGCCGTCACGACCCACATCGAGCTGGAAGAGCCGCTGGCAGAAATGGGCATGTCCCATCATCGTGAGGTTGTGGTTGAGGCCAGGGCAGAGTCGCATAACATCAGCCGGATTCCTAAAGAGCCAGGCTGGGCTCCCCTTGTTGTGCAATGGGGCGATCCAGCGGCGAATGAAGTCCGCCCCGATCATCTCAAGGGTGAGTCCGGCCTGGGTGAGCCGGAGAATCCTGGTGGTGGCGACAGTGAGCCTCCCGCCGGCGGCGTCGACGTCGCTCCAGTCACTGCCACGGACCGGCGGCACTCGGCGGACCTTGCAGAATCTTGGCGGATCTTCGTCTTCAATCCAGCACCACCGGCCGCGCCATTCATCCCACCTCTCCTTCACGGCACCGTCCGGGTACGCCCCCTTGGATCTTGGGATCCAGGTGATGCATCTAGAGACGGCACCTCCCGGCTGGATTCGAGGGGAGAAGTAGTGGCGGAAGAGCGCCGTGTTGGGCACTTGGGCTGCACCCCGACGAAGCCTTCGCAAAGGTGCGCGAAGAAAGCCATGCACGCCACCACATTCGGAGTAAAATCCAAGAGGCGGAAGCCGAAGTTGTGCATGATATCGCAGAAGAAATCGGAGAAAGGGGGACATAACCCGCAAGAAAAGTAGTCGACGAAGAAGGGGTACCGAGTTGGGCTAGGTTCGGCGCAAGCGGCACGAATGACGCGCCTCACCGGATGTCCCAAATTCTTTCCCCCCGTCTTCACCCCCCAAAGAGGCTTGAAGGCGGCCCGGAGCTCATGGACGTCAACCGTCGACGGGAAGAAGAAGGCGGACTTCGTCCGGTCCCCCAATAGCGTGCTCTCCGGCGGCTCCACTGTCCCGGCGCCCTTGGCCGCCCCCTTGCCCTTGGCGGGTTTGGACGCCATGGCGGCTAAGTTGGAGGACTGAGAGAGGGGGAGGGCGAAGCAACGGTGGCAGGCGACGGCGGAAGCTTCAGAAGGAAGGAAGAGAGGAAGCGGCGGCTCTGAGATTGGAAGAGGCGTGAGGAAAGCGGGGGAAGTGAGCAGCGCGCCCGCGGTTATTCCTTCTTATGGGGGGAAAACGCGGGCCGCCTCCTTTTGCATTAACTACGACGTGACGCATGCCTGCGGAAACCGCCCCGCGCATGCCGCCCACGTCACGCACGCCCCTCCACGCCGCGCCGCGCACGCGGGTCATGGGAGGCGCAGCGTGCGAAAAATCTTACCATGGTGAAAACCGTCCTGCCTGCCCGCGCACCGTTCTGGGCCTAGCCCAACAACGCGTTGCGCTTATGTGTGGCCCAGGCCCGGGGGCTCGTGTCGGTGTACAAAAAGAGGGGTACACTTTTTGTACCCCTATGACTGTGCACGGGCAATCTGAGCCACGGGCACCACCACACCAAGCATGGAAAGGGAGGTGAGCCAGGGTAAGACCGAAGCTCGATGGAACTGAAGCCCAAAGCCAAGACCACAAAGAGCAAGGGGACGAAGCAGACTCCCCCGGCAAGATGCTTGTCGGGAGCTAGTTTTAGCAGCCCCGGCAAGATCCTTGCCGGGGCCGGCTTTAGCAGCCCCGGCAAGACCCTTGCCGCGGCAACTCGCCCCACGCCCACGGAGCGAATCACCCTTGAGTCCGCTGCCCCCATGGGGCAAGGATTCGGGAGACATCCCCGTAGTGGCATGCAGATCTTTGTGAAGACATTCAAGATCAGATACACACTGAGAAGACGATGACCCTTGGCTGGATCCCAGCCAAGGAAGACCACAAGGCCTCCGGCAAGTACCTTGCCGGGGATGACAGCAGGCGCCGCGACAATACCCTTGCCGGGGCCCCGGCAAGGCCCTTGCCGGGGACATCCACAGGGCCACCATCAGGCCCGCACCAACTAAACTTCCACCGCCCTATGCAGCTGCCGACCCAACCAGCTGGGCAGGCACCTGCGTGGCGACATGCAGATCCTCGTGGAAGACCCACCACTGTGCCACCTCAGCTGCCTGCCTGCCTACATGGCATCTCAGGCATCGCTGGCCAGGGCGCGTGTCGACACAAGAAGGAGTGGCGACGGACAAGACAGATGTCTCCCCCGTCCCCGATAAAGCAAGGAAACCTAAGCAAGGCACATTAAATGCGCCTTGTCATGTAATACAAGGGATAACCTCGCATTACTGTACCCTTTCCACCTCCTGTGTGCCACTGTGGCGACCCCTTTTCCCTATAAAAGGAGGCCCGAGGCGACCAGGAGGAGGGATTCGGCTTTTTGGAGCTCCTCATGCCCCATAGCTAGCTGAAGAACACATATATACAATCCACCAAAGCAGGAGTAGGGTTTTACGCATCCTCGCGGCCCGAACCTGGGTAAAGGAACCGTGTGCTAACTGTTTGATCCGCTCTTCTCTCAACCCCGCGCCCCGCAACCGTAGTAGGGATTCTTGTGATCCCATAGGTGTCGTTCCCAATACACCGACAAATGGTCATTGACTTAGACCCCCAGATTATCTGCCGGGCCTCAACTTTGTCCTCTGGTAACTCACCTCAGTTCATGTATGCCAGGTAAGGGAGCGTCCAATCCGGAATAACATGAAGTGCTGCGACCAATTGTGCCTCCGGATCAGGAACAACCAAGTCCTCCTATGAAGGTAACTGCATCGACGGATTATGCAACTCATCCAAGAAGGTATTAGGTGGAACAGGTTTACGCTGGGAACCCAACCGGCTCAACGCGTCGGCCGCTTCATTCTTTCGCCGGTCTATGTGATCCACCTGATAACCCTTGAAGTGTCCGGCTACCACGTCCACCTCTCTTTGATATGCCGCCATGAGTGGATCCTTGGAATCCCACTTGCTAGATACTTGCTGCGCCACCAGATCTGAATTGCCGAAGCTATTAACCCGGCTCAAGTTCATCTCCACCAGCATTGTTAGTACAAGGGAACAGTAAACGGAGGACACAGAACTTATCACCTCGTGGGGAAGTTAACACGACTCCAGCCCCTGAGCCCTCCAATTGCCCTGAACCGTCAAAGTGAATAGTCCAGTATGTATGATCCGGCTTCTCCTCAGGTGCTTGCAACTCTGTCCAATCGTTGATGAAATCCACCAGTGCTTGGGACTTTATCGCAGTACCAGGCACATACTTTAACCCGTGCGGGCTAAGTTCAATGGCCCACTTTGCAACTCGACTAGTAGCTTCTCTGTTCTGGATTATATCCCCCAACGGAGCTGAACTGACCACTGTGATTGGATGGCCTTGAAAGTAATGTTTTAACTTCCGGTTTGCCATAAAAACTTCATATACCAGCTTCTGCCAATGTGGGTATCTCTGTTTTGATTCAATAAGCACCTCGCTGATGTAGTAAACCGACCGCTGAACCGGATATTCTTTGCCTGCCTCCTTGCGCTCTACCACGATAGCAACACTTACTGCACGGGCATTAGCAGCCACGTATAACAACATCTGCTCGTTGTCGACTGGGGCAGCAAGGACCGGCGGCTCTGCAAATTGCTTCTTCATATCTTCAAACGCAGCATCAGCAGCATCACTCCAGATGAAACGATCTGTCTTCTTCATCATCTGATAAAGCGGGATAGCCTTCTCCCCCAAATGGCTGATAAACCGACTGAGTGCCGCAATACGGCCCGCCACGCGTTGGACATCATTGATGCACGCCGGTTTAGCCAGGGATGTGATCGCCTTGATCTTCTCCGGATTAGCTTAAATTCCTCTGTTTGATACCAAGAACCACAGGAGTTTGCCTGCCGGAACACCAAAAACACACTTCTCCGGATTAAGCATCATTTTGTAGACCTGAAGATTATCAAAAGTTTCCTTCAAATCTGCTATTAGCGTCTCCTCCTTCCTGGATTTCACCACAATGTCATCAACATAGGCGTGAACGTTCCGCCCAATCTGCCCGTGAAGGCAATTTTGCACACAACGCTGGTAGGTTGCCTGGGCATTCTTAAGCCCAAATGGCATAGATACATAGTAGAAGGCTCCAAAGGGAATTATAAAGGCTGTCTTCTCCTGGTCCTTAACTGCCATCTTGATCTGATGATAACCTAAGTATGCATCCAAAAAACTTAGCCGCTCACATCCTGCCGTAGCATCAATGATCTGATTGATCCGGGGGAGAGCAAAGGGATAAGTTGGGCAAGCTTTGTTCAGATCTGTGTAATCAACACACATTCGCCAAGTGCCATATTTCTTAAGTACTAGCACCGGATTAGCCAACCACTCCGGATGAAACACCTCAATTATAAAGCCTGCGGCCAAGAGCCTAGTCACTTCTTCTCCAATAGCCTTGCGCCTCTCTTCATTGAAGCGGCGCAGACACTGCTTGATCGGTTTGAACTTAGGATCAGTATTAAGATTGTGCTCAGCGAGTTCCCTTGGTATACCTGGCATGTCAAAAGGCTTCCATGCAAAGATGTCCCGGTTCTCACGGATGAACTTGATGAGCGCGCTTTCCTATTTTGGATCCAGATTAACACTGATAGTGAACTGCTTGGATGAATCACCAGGGACAAAGTCCACCTGTTTAGTCTCTTCAGCTGATTTGAACTTCAACGCCGGATCATGCTCGGTGGTTGGTTTCTTCAGCGGAGACATATCTACCGGATCAACATTGTCCTTATAGAACTTCAGCTCCTGAGTCACACAAACCGCTTCGGCATAAGCTGCATCACCTTCCTCGCATTCCAATGCAATTTTGCGGCTCTCATGGACCGTAATAGTTCCTTTGTGGCCTGGCATCTTGAGCTGTAGATAAACATAACACGACCTAGCCATGAACTTGGCGTAAACCGGCCGCCCAAACAAAGCGTGGTACGGGCTCTTGATCTTTACCACCTCAAAGGTTACGGTCTCTGACCTAGAATCATGCTCATCTCCAAAGGTGACTTCTAGATTGATCTTGCCAACTGGATAGGCCGATTTACCGGGCACCACTCCATGAAACATTGTATTGGACTGTCGAAGCTTTTTATCTGTCAGCCCCATACGCCGGAACGTCTGATAATACAGGATATTGATGTTGCTGCCTCCATCCATAAGTACTTTGGTGAATTTGTAGCCACCCACCTGAGGTGTCACCACTAGAGCCAGCTGACCCAGATTGTCAACCCGGGGTGGATGATCCTCTCTGCTCCATATAATGGGCTGTTCTGACCAACAGAAGAAACGTGGCACCGCCGGTTCAACAGAATGCACTGCCCTCTTCAGAACTTTCTGATCTCGCTTGCACAAGCTTGTGGTGAAGACATGATACTGCCACTGCTCAGCTCCTTCGGATTGTTCTGATATCTAGATTGCTGTTGCTGTTGACGCTGTTGATTCCCTTGGTTGTTGTATCCGCCCTAACCATGCTGCTGGTTATGCTGATTATGCCCATTGTGGTTGCTGTTATTACCGTGGTACCCTGAACCGGATCCACCACCTTGATAACCCGGACCCTGGAAGCCAGGGCCTGATCCGCCGGAGGGCCCGTGATCATACCTATTCCGGTTCATGAATTCCTGCATGATGAAACAATCCTTCCAGAGATGTGTAGCTGGTTTTTCCGTCGTACCGTGCTTTGGGCAAGGCACGTTCAACTGGCGCTCCAGATTAATAGGTGGCCTCCCATTACGTGGGGCGGTCTACCCTTACGGAGCTGCCCATCCTCCTGAGCGTTGGTGTTGGCCACAAAATCTGAGCCGCCGTCCGCTTTACGCTTACCATTGTATCCCTGATTCGTCGGATTAGTCTGCGGCCGTTTACCGTTCTTGCTTGCCTTCCCTGACTTGTCTCCGTCTGCATCCGGATGCTTGGTGTTATCAGAGTCTCTATACTTCACTAAAGCGCCCATGAGTGTCCCCATGTCGTTGGAATCTCGTTTCAGCCGTCCTAGCTTCAATCGCAAGGGTTCAAACCAGCAATTGCCCTCCAAGGTTACCACTGCTGTACTTGGGTTGATGCTATTGGAGGAGTGCAAGATTTCTGACACTCGACGCACCCAACTGCTTGTAGACTCCTGCTCTCCTTGAACGCAGGCAGCTAAGTCGACGACAGACATCGGCTGCTTGCACGTGTCTTTGAAGTTGTTGATAAACCGGCGCCGCAATTCAGCCCATGATCCGATGGAATTAGGTGGTAAACCCTTCAGCCATGTGCGAGCCGTGCCCTCGAGCATCATCGTGAAATACTTGGCGCACGCTGCCTCCTCCACATCGAGCATATCCATTGCCACCTCGTAACACTCAACCCATGCCTCTAGAGCCAGATGTGCCGTGTAGTTGGGTAATTTGCGTGGACCTTTAAAATCCTTGGGAAGCTTCACATTCCGTAAAGCGGGGATGAGGCATGGTACGCCCAGGGAGCTGGACATGACCCCCGGTTCAACCGTAGTGGTGGGACGAACTGGCGTCGCCTGACGGGCCTCGTACTGTGCCGTTACCTCGGCCTCCCGACGCTGCCTGGCCTGATCCACCACGTCTTGAGCGTGCGCCTCTCCTCCTGCCGGATTATCCCGCCTCGGCTGATTGCGTCTCCGTGCGCTGCTTGATACCGCCGGTTCATCCAGACGCCTCGTATAACTCTGGCTCGGACGGGGAGTCGAGTGAATCCTCTCTCGGCTATAGGAATAGGCTTGCTGTTGAGTTAGCGCCGTATCCAACAACTCCTTGGCCCATCGCGCTTCCACCGCTATGGGGGACGTTCCTTCAATGGGGAGGGCGGCCAGCCATGGTGCGGCAGCAACTATATTGTCCAACGGATTAGAATAATGACCAGGAGGGGTGGGCACATGTTGGGCCGGCACAACTTGGCGGTTTGGCTCGGCGGCCGGTGGCTGAATCGATGCGCCCATTCCCGGTGCTCCTCCCCGGTTCACCTCTAGCTGGTTACTAGTTCCTTCTCCTGGTGTGCTGAAGAGATTCCTTGCCTCATAAACCGGTGGCAAGCGAGATCGTTGCCTTCTCCTCATCACCTCATGTGAAGCATTCTGATCCAACATGAGTCGATAGGTCCGGGCATCAAGCTCTGCCTGCTTTGTAGCCATCCTAGCTTTCTCAGCAGCCAGGTCCAACTTGGCCTGCTTAATACGGCTTTTCACCTGAGCAACCTCTGCATCATGCTGCTCCTTGTTGGCCTGTGCTACCTCTGCTGTTAATAACACTTTCAAAGTGTCGACCAGGGTGGATAAAGTGTCAGATGGCGACGGGGGAGGATCTCCAGCTCTACCTCCCATCGTTTCTGACGTTAACGCCACTGTTGTTGAGGGCTGCTGCATAGACTGTGATCCGGCCATAAAGACAGCGACCCGGCTTAGCGGGTCGAGGGGGTCCGGAATACTGTCACCCTCGGAACAACCCTCCGATCGACCGTCTTGCAGCAGATACAAAGATTCTGTCTCTCCGGAAGAAGATTCATCGTCGGAATAGACAACAGTCTTGCCGCCAGAGTCTGATCCGTCCTTGGTTTGCACTCCAAGCACTGCTCCAACGAAGACGTGCTTCATGGCTGGCCGAATCCGAGCTGGTCTCGTACGCTGAGCCGGCTCGACGATGTCGGGGAAGATGTCCGGCTCAGGGCCTGGTTCGCCGATCTTGCCGATGAAGACGTGGATGCCGCCGAAGGGGACCCGGTACCCGTATTCGACTAAATCGGCCTCGGGGCCCTAGCCCGCATCGTCGATGTAGATCCGGCCGCGACGACTCTTAGTCATCCGGCCCACTACGTAGCCCTTGAGTCCTTCAAAGCTGCCCTTCAAGAACTCGAAACCATCGTGCGATAGCCCCACGGTGGGCGCCAACTGTCGTGGATTTAGCATGGCAGATGTCCTAGCAAAAGGACTTAGTCGTGCGGCCATCGCCACGGGTTAGCTTAAAGGGGTTAAAGCGGACGAAGGACAGAGGGATTTTATACTAGTTCGGCCCCTTCGATGAAGGTAAAAGCCTACGTCTAGTTTGGGGTTGTATTGCTAGGGCTTTGATGACCAGGGAGCGAATCCGCTTTGCCTGTGTCTCAAGCTGTTGTTCTCTATCCTGAACCGTCGCCGGGTCGTCCCTTTATATAGAGGCGATGCCCGATCCGGTTTACAGAGTCCCGAGGCCGGCTCATAAATGTGTCCGCCTCGGTCTCTGTTCTTTCTACCTTACATCCCAAGTTACATAGTATGACGGTTTACGAATCATGGGCCCTAACACTTGGGCTCTAAACCTCTTGGGCTACAATCTTCTACTTCATACTCCACTGTCCTTTGATAATATAGTCTTGATAACGTAATCCGGACCCTCCTGGACGGTTTATAGCTGGTAGTAATATCCCTGACATTCACATTGACTGGAACCACAATTAGCTACCCCTCAACCTACTGCACCTACTGAAAATATTCAATATGAAATTCCTTCAGGTATGATAGAACAACTGCTAGCTAATCCTTATGGAGGAGACGGCAACGAACATCCTGATATGCACTTGATATATGTGGAACAAATTTGTGGATTGTTTAAGCTTGTAGATTTACCCGGAGGTCAAGTTATTAAGAAGGGTTTTCCTTTACCTTTGAATGGAAAAGCATTAGCATGGTATAGGCTATGCGATGATATTGAAGCTTGGAACTAGAACAAATTGAAATTGGAGTTTCACCAAAAAAATTATCCTATGCATCTAGTTCATCGTGATCGGAATTACATATATAATTATTGGCCTCGTGAAGGAGAAAGTATCGCTCTAGCTTGGGCGAGGCTTAAGTCAATGTTATATTCATGCCCCAATCATGAGCTCTCAAGAGAAATATCCAGAATTTTTATGCTCGGCTTTCTCGTAATGATCAATCCATGCTTGATACTTCTTGCGCTGGTTCTTTTATGAAGAAAACTATTGAATTCCGGTGGGATCTTTTGGAAAGAATTAAACACAACTTTGAAGATTGGGAACTCGACAAAGGTAAAGAGTCAGGTATTAATCTTAAGTATGATAGTGTTAAATCTTTTATGTATACCGATGCTTTTCAAAAGTTTAGCACTAAATATGGACTTGACTCTGAGATAGTAGCCTCATTTTGTGAATCATTTACTACTCATGTTGATCTCCCTAAAGAGAAGTGGTTTAAATATCACCCACCTATTAAAGAAGAAATTAAAGAACCGGTACTAGCTGAGGAAGAAACTATACTTTATAATGTTGATCCAGTTGTTCCTACTCCTTATATTGAAAAAACCCCTTTTCCTGTTAGGATAAAGGAACAAGCTAAAGTTTCAACTATGGTTAACAAAAGTTATGTTAGAACACCTAAACCAGATGAACAAATTAAAGTAGAACCTAATATTGCTATGGTTAAAGATCTATTGGACGAAAATGTAGACAGACATGTTATTTACTTCTGTGAAGAAGCTGCTAGAATTGCCAATCTCGATAAAGAGGATAAACATAGACCTGTTGTTGGCATGCCCGTTGTCTCAGTCAAAATAGGAGATCATTGTTATGATGGTTTATGTGACATATGTGCTAGTGTAAGTGCTATTCCTTACACTTTATATCAAGAAATTATGAATGACATAGCACCCGCAGAGATAGAAGACATATATGTTACTATTAAGCTTGCTAATAGAGATACTATATCACCAATTGCGATAGTTAGAGATGTTGAAGTCTTGTGGGAAAATTAAATACCCTACTGATTTTCTTGTTCCTGGTTCCCCACAAGATGACTTATGTCCCATTATCTTTGGTAGACCTTTCTTGAACACCGTTAATGCTAAAATAGATTGTGAGAAACAAACTGTCGGTGTTAGTTTTGGTGATGAGTCTCATGAATTTAATTTCTCCAAGTTTAATAGAAAGCTTCATGAAAAAGAATTGCCTAGTAAGGATGAAATAATTGGTCTGGCTTCTATTGTTGTGCCTCCCACTGATCCTCTAGAACAATATTTTCTAAACCATGAAAATGATTTACATATACATGAAATAAATGAAATAGATGATATTTTCTTTGAACAACGTCCTCTGCTTAAACTCAATCTACCTATTGAAACTCTAGGAGGTCCTCCTCCACCTAAAGGTGATCCTGTGTTTGAATTAATACAATTGCCAAACGCTTTGAAATATGCTTATCTTGATGAAAAGAAGATACATCCTGTTATTATTAGTGCTAACCTTTCAAAACATGAAGAAGAAAGATTATTGAAAGTTCTAAGGAAGCACCGAGCTGCTATTGGATATACTCTTGATGATTTAGAAGTCATTAGTCCCACTCTATGTCAGCATAAGATTAATATGGAACCTGATGCTAAACCCATTGTTGATCATCAACGTTGATTAAATCCGAAGATGAAAGAAGTGATAAGAACGGAAATATTAAAACTTCTGAAAGCAGGTATAATATATCCTATAACTGATAGTAGATGGGTAAGTCATGTTCATTGTGTTGCTAAGAAAGGAGGTATTACTGTTGTTCCTAATGATAAGAATGAACTTATTCCACAAAGAATTATTACAAGCTATATAATGGTAATTGATTTTAGAAAACTAAATTAAGCAACTAGAAAATATCATTACCCTCTGCCTTTTATTGACCAAATGCTAGAAAGATAATCTAAGCACACACACTTTTGCTTCCTTGATGGATACTCTGGTTTTTCACAAATACCTGTTTCTCAACCTAATCAAGAAAATACCACTTTTACTTGTCCCTTTGGAACTTATGCTTATAGACGTATGCCTTTCGGTTTATGCAATGCACCTGCTAACTTTGAAAGATGCATGAATGTTATATTCTCTGACTTTTTCGAAAAGATTGTAGAGGTTTCCATGGACGACTTCTGTGTTTACGGGAAGTCTTTTGGTGATTGTTTAAGCAATCTTGATCGAGTTTTGCTGAGATGTGAACAAAAAAATCTTGTGTTGAATTGGGAGAAGTGCCACTTTATGGTTAATGAAGGTATTGTCTTGGGCCATAAGATTTATGAAAAAGGTATTGAAGTGGCAAGGCTAAGGTTGATGCAATTGAGAAAATGCCATGTCCTAAGGATATCAATGGTATTTGTAGTTTCCTAGGTCATGTTGGTTTCTATAGGAGATTTATCAAAGACTTTTCTAAAATTTCTAGGCCTCTTACAAACCTTTTGCAAAAGGATGTTCCTTTTGTTTTTTATGATGATTGTTTAGAAGCCTTTGAAACACTCAAGGAAGCCTTAATTTCTGCACCTATTGTTCAACCACCTGATTGGTACTTGCCTTTTGAAATTATGTGTGATGCTAGTGATTATGCTGTTGGTGATGTTCTACGACAAAGAGTTGATAAGAAACTGAATGTTATTCGTTATGCTAGTAAAACTGTAGACAGTGCTCAAAAGAATTATGCTACTACTGAAAAGGAATTCCTAGGAGTGGTGTTTGCTTGTGACAAATTTAGATCTTACATTGTTGATTCAAAAGTAATTGTTCACACTGGCCATGCTGCTATTAAATATCTTATGGAAAAGAAAGATGCTAAACCTAGACTTATTCGTTGGGTTCTCTTGCTACAAGAATTTGATTTCCATATCATTGATAAAAAAGGAGCTGAGAACTTGTCTAGGCTTGAAAATATGCTTGATGACCCACTACCTATTGATGATAGTTTTCCTGATGAGCAGTTAGCTACAATAAATGTTGCTCATTGTTGCTAAATATTTACCACCTATGCTAATTACATTGTTGCTAAATATTTACCACCTAGCTTTACATACCAACAAAAGACAAAAATTCTTTTATGATTTAAGACATTACTTTTGGGATGACCCACATCTTTATAAAGAAGGAGTAGATGGTATTATTAGATGTTGTGTACCTGAGCATGAACAGGGAGAAATACTTCGGAAATGTCACTCCGAAGCATATGGAGGCATCATGCTGGAGATAGAACTGCTCACAAGGTATTGCAATCTGGGTTTTACTGGCCTACTCTCTTCAAGGATGCCCGTAAGTTCGTCTTATCTTGGGATGATTGCCAAAGAATAGGCAATATTGGTAAGCGTCAAGAAATGCCTATGAATTATTCACTTTCTACTAAACCAATTGATGTTTGGGGATTTGAATACATGGGACCTTTTCCTTCCTCTAATGGGTATACACTTATTTTGGTTGTTGTTGGTTATGTTACTGAATGGGTAGAAGCTATTCCAACCAGTAGTGCTGATCACAACACCTCTATTAAAATGCTTCAGGAAGTTATTTTCCCAAGGTTTGGAGTCCCTAGATATTTAATGACTGATGGTGGTTCACACTTTATTCATGGTGCTTTCCATAAAATGCTTGCCAAGTATGATGTTAACCATAGAATTACATCACCTTATCATCCTCAGTCTAGTGGTCAAGTTGAGCTCAGTAATAGAGAATTAAAATTAAGTTTGCAAAATACTGTCAATAGGTCCAGGAAGAATTGGTCTAAGAAATTAGATGATGCACTTTGGGCTTACAGAACAGCTTATAAAAATCCAATGGGTATGTCTCCTTATAAAATGGTTTATGGAAAAGCTTGTCATTTGCCTCTTGATTTAGAACATAAAGCATTTTGGGCAATAAAAGAACTCAACTATGATTTCAAACTTTCCGGTGAAAAGAGGTTATTTGATATTAGCTCATTAGATGAATGGAGAACCCAAGCTTATGAAAATGCCAAGTTATTTAAAGAAAAGGTTAAAAGATGGCGTGATAAAAGAATCCAAAAGCGTGAGTACAAAGTTGGAGAATATGTTCTTTTGTACAACTCTCGTTTCAGGTTCTTTGCAGGAAAACTCCTCTCTAAATGGGAAGGCCCCTATGTCATCGAGGAGGTTTATCTGTCTGGAGCTATCAAAATAAATAATGCCGAAGGTACCAACCCGAAGGTTGTTAATGGGAAACGCATAAATCATTATATCTCAGGTACGCCCATTAATGTTGAAAGCAACATTATCTGAACTTTGACACCGGAATAACACATAAAAGAGTCCTTCCGGAACACTCTAGAATCATGAAAATAAGGAGATACGTTATACGGTAAGTAAACGGACTCTGAAAAATCCGCAAAAATATATTTTGTCAGTTTTGGAATATTTAGAAAATTAGGAAAATAAGAAACTTCCAGGAAGCGTACCCTGGTGGGTTGTGCCCACCTCGGGCACCTTCCAGACTCCGTTTTCTATAGTTTGCTTGTTTCCCAAGATAAAAAATCTTTATATACCCCCCGAACCTGTTGACCATTGTATCGCGGAGAAATCTTATGGTCTCTTTTCTTGCTATTTTCGGTCAGATCTACCAGGCCAGGTATCATGTCTTCCTCCTCCTCCAACCCAATGGAAGAAGATGCTTGGCTGATGAAGATCAAGCTGAAGAGAGAAGAGCCTGTAGAAGCTGCAAAAGGTGACAAAGGTGAGGAGGTTCTTGGTGATCAAGCACCGGCAGTCGAGCAAGCACTACCAGCAGAGGAGGAAGAAGAAGATATCCTTAAACCCTACTATGCTCTTCTTACTCCCACTGAGATTGAAGCCTTTCGGATCATTGAAAGGGTTCGTGTGCAAAATAAATATCTCACTCGTGAAAATATTCTTCATCAAGAGCACATCATCTTCCTTCGGAGCATCATCCGTAGATTGGAGAACCTCTAGATCGTGAAGGACGAAATTGCTACTTCATCATCACCACCACCATCTTCTTCATCACCAAAAGAAAATTGAGTATCGGGTATGGGTACTCCCCTTTGCCTTCACCGTAACGCCCGGATAATTAAACTACAGTGAACCTCTGCTAATGATGCCAAGTCACCTCGGTTACTGTTGATAATCTCGCGTTAGTTCAAAACCGATTCCAATTCAAAATTAAATTAAAGGCAAACATCAAAAGTTTTCAAACGTTAAAAATAAAATGTTCTCCGTGTGAAAAATAATCCCTAGAAAACATTGGAGAAGAAACCACATGTTTTTATAAAGTATTTAAATGCCCAATAATGAATAAAACATGAGCTAAAACAATTATTGCCTTGCTCCGCGACCTCCCCGTGCCCCGCGATCTTGTCCGGTGGCTCCACCGGGATCTTACCCGATGGCTGCACCGCAGGACTGGAGCCGGGAGGCCGTCACGACTTCGCCCACTATGTTCATCCTCGCCACGGCCACCGCGACGCCGCCGCGTCGAACCATCGCCTTCACTGCCCCCGGCCTCACTGAGCTTCTCCTAGGCCCCGTGGTGAGCCGCTGTGCTAGATGCGCCCTCTCTCCCCCTAGTCGTTCCTATCATCGGTCCGGTCGAGGTCCCGCTCCAGCTGCCGCAAGGACCACCGCTGCCATCTGCACATGCGCCGACTGCCCCCCTGCTCGTCGGTCGCGCCATGCCCGAGCCCCGTTCCTGCGATGCCCACTCGTCGGCCGCTACTAGCGTTGGCGCCCTGGTCGCATCCGTCGTCGCGCGCCCGCTGCACCCGCAAGTCGCGCGCACGCCTACTGCCTCCACTGCCACTTGTTGTTCTAGCTGCTACCACTGGTGGCTGCTGCGGCGCTGCTGTCGCTGCCGGCAGCTCGCCTTGCCCACGCGCACACCACCCCGTCGCACTCTGGCCAGACCACTCCCTCCCGCTGACTCTCGCTAGCTGTTGTCGGCCTCACACGGCCACGCCGCGCCTCTGCCTTGGGCACGTGCATGTGCGTGTGCACACCACAGCCGGCTGGGCTGCGTCCAGTAAGCCGGCCGTGTCTCAATGATAGGTGGGCCTCGGCCGATTAGATTAGTTGCTAATCTAATTGCCTAACCTCCTAACCACTCTGTTTTAGTTAAAAGTTAGGTCTAACCCTGTATTAGCAGAAAACCCCCTGGTTAGGGGATAAACTAAACCTAGTACAAAGCTAAAAATATAAAGAAAATAATCTGTGACAATGACATGTGGGTCCCCCATACCATGTTGACCAGTCAAACTTTGACTGGTCCAAACAGTCAACAAACCCCCTGGACCCACCTATAAGTCTCTACTGGGTACACACTCGGGTACACATACATTTTTCTGATTTAAGTTGAATTAATAAGTAATTCCTGAAAATCATTTAAAACTTTGATAATTAATATAAAATAAACCGTAACTCGGGTGAAAATACTTTGTACATGAAAGTTGCTCAGAACGATGAGACGAATCCGAATACGCTCTCTGTTCGTCTACCACATGCCCCTAGCATAGCGAACATGCAACCGTCCTCCTCCGTTCCAGCTGTCCGAAAATGCTAACACCGGGAATATTTTCCCAGATATTCCCCCCCTTCGCCAGTATCACCTAGTATCACATTAGATCACACCTAGCATTGTTTATTGCCTTGTCATGCATCTGTTTGCATTGTATTTATTGTTTCTTCCCCCTCTTCTCTCCGATAGACTTCTACACTGACGCCACTCCTGCCCCGATAGACTACGGTGTTGACGACCCCTCCTTCTCGACCGAGCTTCCAGGCAAGCCAACCCCCATTTGATCAACCAGATATCACCCACTCTCCTCTCTCTTATTCTTACATTAGGTTTGCTACTGTTGATGATTCAATAGCTCCTATTCTGTTGCATAGCCTGTCATTGTTGCTACAACTATTGATACATTTACTTGCTATCCTAAAATGCTTAGTATAGGTTGGTTAGTGATCCATCAGTGACCCCCACCTTGTACTAGTTGCCTCGCTTTATGTTCGATGACTCGATCAACGTGATCGACGTCCAGGCCCAACACCGTATATCACCCCCTTAGTTGTACGACTCTGCAGAATTACTATCGAGTGCCGAGGGTGATACCTCGTCACCACTTATGATGTTAACCCTGTAGTGTAGCCATTCGGTCATGGTCATCGAGGGTGATTCCTCCTTCACCACTCCCGATAACGTATCTGTTGTGCAACCTCTCAAGTGTGGACCATCGAGGGTGATTCCTCCAAGTCCACCTTGACGATTACATCGAGTGGGAAACCATCGAGGGTGATTCCTCGGGTTACCCCCCTTGCTGTTTTGGACACACGGTTACTTTGACTTACCACAAAACCATGGTGACTAAAGTCGGGTCGGTTCATAGAGTACCCGCAGGTGATTCACGGAGTGGAGGCTGGCAGGGCAGGTGGCTCCATCTAGGTAGTGGTGGGCCTGGGTTCCTGATGGCCCCGAGTGATTCTTTATGGCGGAGCGACAGGGTAGGTTGAGACATCGAGGAGAGAGGTGTGCTGGCCCCTGGTCGTTGTCCGTGGTGATTTCCTAATAACACGCTTAACAAGTTTGGATATTTGATCTGAGCCTGGCCACTGGCCTATACGCACTAACCTACTACGTGGGAACAATTATGGGCACTCGACGTCGTGGTATCAGCCGAAGCCTTCTTGACGTCAACGACTGAGCGGTGCGTGCCGGATTGGACTGGAACGTCTGCTCTGGTATTTGGAGAGGCTAGGTTTGCTTACCGGCTGCCCACGCAATGCGCATGTGTGCAATGGGCGATGGTCCCAAACCCTTGCGCACTTAGGATTTAGACCGACGGGCTGACCTCTCTGTTGTGACTAGGTAGGGCTGCGAAGTGTTGATCTTTCGAGGCCTGGCATGAGCCAGGAAAGTGTGTCCGGCCAGAGGGGATCGAGCGTATTGGGTAATGTGGTGCACCCCTGCAGGGAAGTAATCTATTCGAATAGCCTTGTCCACGGTAACAGGACAACCCGGAGTTGTATCCCGACCTCATGACACACCCTTTCAAGTGCCAGATACAATCCGGTGATCGCTTTCCCACAGGGCGACGATGGGAGGACCGCCGGGTAGGGTTATGCTATACGATGTTACTTGGTGAACTCTCCAGCTACTCAGGATGGAGGCTGCCAGAAGCATTGATACTTGTTACTATTCCAGCTACTCTCTTCTACTGCTGCAAGATGGAGGCTACCGGAAGCGTAGTCTTCGATAGGCCTAGCTTTCCCCCTCTTATTGTAGCATTCTGTAGTCTAGCCCACAAATATTACCCCTTTACACATATACCATTCATATGTAGTTAGATCCATGCTTGCGAGTACTTTGGATGAGTACTCACGGTTGCTTTGCTCCCCCTTTTTCCCCCCTTTCCTTTCTTCTCGGATGATGTAACCAGATGGTGGAGTCCAGGAGCCAAAGGATCCCGAGGATGTTTCTATGTGGAGTTTGTCTTCAAGGAGTAGTTAGGAGGTCCCAGGTAGGAGGCCTTGGCTTTTCGATCGTTGCTACTTTTGTGCTAGCCATCTTATGACACCTTGTTCAACTTATGTCTGTACTTAGATATTTTTGCTTCCGCCGACTTTTGTGATTTCAGCTTATGTATTCGAGCCCTCGAGGCCCCTGGCTTGTAATATAAAGCCTGTATTATTTTGATTTGTGTCTAGAGTTGTTCTGTGATATCTTCCCATGAATCCTTGATCTTGCTCGTACACATTTGCGTGCATGATTAGTGTACGATCAAATTGGGGGCGTCACAAGTTGGTATCAGAGCTGACTGCATGTAGGAATCCCCCTTTCCAACTCCTTGGTCGAAGTTGAGTCTAGTCATTGAAAAACTATTACTAACTTGGATGTGTGGCTTACGGGCCCACGCTGCCTTTGGGTGGCATTAGGATCTTTTATTCCTCTTCTATACTCTAGGACTCTATTCTCTCTTCTATTCAGGTTAAATGATTTTACTAACTCTGACTCTAGGTTCTCGTAATTACTTCCTCCTGGAGAGCCCCTCACTCCATATGATTACTTGATGCACCGAAGGATTCCGAAGATGTTATCTGATGTTTTCCCGAGACCCTTGTGCCCTTCGCCATTACAATCCCTACCATCGATAGATCTTTATTGATAACTACCTCCATTTGTCGTTCATACCTTCATCCCCAACTGCTCTTGTTATTACGAGATGCCCTGAAATACTCTCCGATGTTTCGAGAATCCTTTATACCTATTGCCTTGCAGTTCCTTGCCATGTGAATACCCTATGGATAATTTCTCGCACTTACCGAGTATCAGATCATCCCCAGTTGTTCATGTGTTTCACAAAAGTCATCGAAATACCATTTGATCTTCCGAGAATCCTCATCAACGTATTGCTCTTGAAATTCTTGCTTGCTTGCATTGCAGATAATCCCATAAGTCTATCAATCTTATTGACATCCTTTGTCATTACCATTTTGAGTTCGCTGGTTCGTTATGTTACGAATGCTGGCAATCCTCAGTCAGGTCCTATAATTCATCCTTCCGGCGCAGATGTCATTTTAAAGATGAGCTGGATCTCGACCAATCAAATTGTCATCGATTGTACCCCTAAGCCTACTCAACTTATCCGTCCTTAATCAGAACGTTTGCTTCTGATCCCTTGAATTGGAAATCGTAATTCCTTCGCATTTGAGATTAGAATTAGTAAGTCGTTTCTATGATCCAATGCCTTTGCATTGTTTCTTTCTCTGATTGTGTGCCGATGCTCACACCAGCTCCATTATGGACCGTCCAATCTTTTTTTGAATTGTTATGCGACATTGTCCTTCATATTCTATAACTTTGTGAGTCTTTCCTCGGATACATAATGCCTTTGGTAGATTGTATCCTCTGCTTTGTCAATCATGCTCTACTATCGAGCTTGTGATAATTACTCCTAAAAGTTTGAGGTATATGTTCCTAAGATGCCCTGATGGGTTGAACCTATGCCCCATAAATCCTTGTGAACCAGAAAGATTTCACAGGTCATACTCGTATGTTATTTCACCAGGTAAAACTTTCAACACTAATGTCATTTTCGAAATAAGAAGTGAATGAAAGGTTATGCATTTGGAGAAGTGGGAGTCGACCTTGAACTTTGCGTTAATGCCCATGGACACAATGCAGATCTTACCATGAAATCTTCTCATAGAAGTAATTACCCCCTTGATATAAGTTCGTCTTATATCTGGGATCTGGCCTTTTGCAATCGTGGTTCCGACCATATTGATGTTCTTTGAAATTATTTCTGAGACAAGTTAAAGAACTTGTCTTCTGCAGATCAATACATCTCTGCAACCTCTATTCTAATCTACCTTTGAGTTTACCCTCTGGTATCTCAAGAATACCACGGAACTGCTTAACTTCTTATGAGTTCTTCATCAACTATTATTTCTCACTAATTTCAATTTTCCCTTGGTTCTGAGCTGTTTGTCACTTGGAACACCGATAACTGAATCGAGTCCGCACTACGGTTCAACAACTCTTAATAATCTTCATTGCTTATAAGTTTACACTAAGTTTACACTGAGCTTCCAACATCAGATTGGTTGTCTTGAAAGGCAATTTCAATTCTAAGCTTGAAATCTTATCTGTAGTTCCAATAACCTTTGCTCCACCATTCCTTTTGCTTGATGTCGTCACTATTCGATTGCATCCTCTTGAAACCTCTTGACAAAATGTGTCGTGACCATCATCAACATTATGACTTCTTCCAAGATGTCAAGTAAATTCATGATGATATATGTCATCCTTTCCCCTCGATGAATTGTATTATCATCAACAACATCCTTGATTTCTTGCCAACACAAACTTGGCCATATTTGGTGTTGTACTTTGACTTCCTTGCTATCCAACTTATGTTATGTTCTACCTTGGAGCATTACCATCTTTTATGTAAAGAATGTAGCGAGAATTTCACCACCTCTTAAGAATCCTTGATACAAGTGATACTTCTCGCCATCTCCGTTCATTCTTGGTCCCCGTGTTGTTTCTAACAGAAATACCGACCATTGAACTATAATGTGTGAATTCAAAAAAAATCGTTCTTGCAAACCTATTGCTTTGAAGTGAATGGCCGATAGTTTCATTCTAGGTCCTTTGATTATCAAGTCACCACTCTAACATTGATCATGCTACCTAGTCCATCTTTCTAGGTGCACGTTTTAATCAATATTTACTCATGGATGTTCTCCTCGAACATACTCCATTATATACTTCGATATGTCCAATATTTTCACCATGTTCACTTAATTGTGGAAATCCATGTTTGTGGATATCTCGTTGAATTGTTGATGATACCGTTAGCCACATCCTCATCTTTTCCTTGCTGAAATTGTATGACATATTTTAAGTTGCTTCTGATGGATCCTTTGTGTATCCAAAGTCTGACCTTTACATAATGACCATGTCAATACTATCCTGAAGCATGACTGTGGTACTCAAATATCAACAAGAACATTAGAAGCGCAATGCTAAATGTTTCTTGATAAGTTATCCAAACACCATTGTATGGGTACATTTGATGATTCTTCTTACCCCTTTTAAATGGTCATGTACTTGATCTCCTGTCCCGTATATCAGGTCCTGCTTATTCTTGGGAAGGATATGCTCCTGTTACTGGTGTTTAAACAAATTTTCCTTTCCATTGGTTTGTTTAGACTGATAATCACACTATCCTTTCTATTGGTTTGTTTAACCATTTTTGAGACCTACGTATAATCTAAGTTGTAATGATTATGTGCTTATGTAAACACTTCGGTGTACAACTCTGTCGGTGAGATGCTGTTACTATTGTTGATGACATTCCAGCAACTACCGATGGACGAGAACCTTGCCTATTGGTCCGTCTCATTCAACAAGCAGTGAAATGGTTCGCTTCGTCCCTCCCCTTGGTACCGATATTGTTGCCGACATAACTGACAGTCTCTTCTCTGACATGCCTTGCTCTCATGATCGTGCAAGATGACAACGCCTGCCTTGCTTTTAACCCACAGTTCCACAGGATTGAAACCTGACTTCCTGTACACCCCCTGTTCCCAAAGTTATTCCTCGCGCGTGGCCTCGTATGTAATTCACGAGCTACCTTCCGAGAGACCATCAATTACGGTATCATACACAATACTTATTTCCGTTGCTTTGAACCCCTTTCATGCCCAGTTTCAGGCATCGAACGATTGCCTACCTGCTCGAAACTTACCATGATAACTCCATATTTTGCTCTTGATATTTTCTTAATTTTCAATTTGAGAGTTACTTTCCGGCACCTTCCCGATGTTATCGACATGATAGTCAACCTTGTAGAGGCTCGTTCTCCCGGAATACTTCCCCCTTTATGTTTCTTAAGTATGATGGAGTTCTCGAAGAATGTATGCCGACTTCATCATGATGACCTGAAGCAGAGAAATAAAGACATCAACGTAATGGATCAACCTCTTCGATAAGAGCAACCAAGAATGAGAAGATCCATTAGAGTCTCGTAACCAGAAGTTTCCCCCTTACTCCAACTCTTAAATCCTGGGACGACATTTCTTGTAGTGGAGGAGAATTGTAACGCCCGAATAATTAAACTACAGTGAACCTCTGCTAATGATGCCACATCACCTCGGTTACTGTTGATAATCTCGCGTTAGTTCAAAACCGATTCAAATTCAAAATTAAATTAAAGGCAAACATCAAAAGTTTTGAAACGTTAAAAATAAAATGTTCTCTGTGTGACAAATAATCCCTAGAAAACATTGGAGAAGAAAACACATTTTTATAAAGTATTTAAATGCCCAATAATGAATAAAACAGGGGCTAAAACAATTATTTAATAGTTTTTAAATATTGAACAAATAACAACTACTTTAATTAAAGTTCAACTGAATTATGGTAGTGACCTATTTATAAATACTAATTTAGCGACTAAGCTCATATTTTATAAAACTAAAATAAAAAGAAACTAAAAGAGAAAACAAAAAAAAGATAAAAAGGCAAAAGAAAAGGAAATGGAGAAGCCCTTGCCTCCTGGTCCTTGGCGGTCCAGTTGGCCGACCCGCTTACCCCCCCGGTCGTCCTCCTGTTCAATCGTCCGGGCGAGCGCCCGAGAGCGCACCTCCTGACCATCTCGCCAGCGACGCCCCGGGATAAGGACGCCACCCCCTCTCCTCAGGCCCCCTCTCCCAATCGCTGAAATATCTCCACTCCTCCACTCGCATCGCTCCTCTCCCCTCTCTCCCCGGCGTTTCCCATCGCCAGATCCGCCCCGCTCGCTCGACTGAGCCCATCGCCAATGTGTCATCGTTGCCTTGCTCCGCGACCTCCCCGTGCCGCGCGAGCTTGTCCGACGGCTCCATCGGGATCTTCCCCAACGGCTGCACTACATGACTGGAGGCGGGAGGCGGTCACGACTTCGCCCACTGCGTTCATCCTCGCCAGTGCCATCGTGATGCCGCTGCATCGAACCATCGCCTTCGCTGCCCCGCGGCCTCACCGAGCTTCTCCTTGGCCCCATGGTGAGCCGCTACGCTAGATGCGCACTCTCTCTCCCCTAGTCATTCCTATCATCGGTCCCGTCGAGCTCCCGCTCTAGCCGCCTCAAGGACCACTGCCGCCTTACGCGGACATGCCGGCTGCCCCCCTGCTCGTCGGCTAATAACCCACAAGTGTAGGGGATCGCAACAGTTTTCGAGGGTAAAGTATTAAACCCAAATTTGTTGATTCGACACAAGGGGAGCCAACGAATACTCTTAAGTATTAGCAGCTGAGTTGTCAATTCAACCACACCTGGAAACTTAGTATCTGCAGCAAGATAGTTTAGTAGCAAAGTAATATGATAGTGGTGGTAGCAGCAATAAAAGTAACGATAGTGTTTTTATAGTTTTTGTAATAGTAGTAACTGAAAAGTAAAGAAGCAGCAAGCAATATAGGTAAAGCTCGTAGGCATTGGATCGGTGATGGGAAATTACGTCGGATGCAATTCATCATGTAGAAGTTATAACCTAGGGTGACACATAACTAGCTCCAGTTCATCAATGCAATGTAGGCATGTATTCCGAATATAGTCATACGTGCTTATGGAAAAGAACTTGCATGACATCTTTTGTCCTACCCTCCCGTGGCAGCGGGGTCCTATTGGAAACTAAGGGATATTAAGGCCTCCTTTTAATAGAGTACCGGACCAAAGCATTAACACATAGTGAATACATGAACTCCTCAAACTATGGTCATCACCGGGGGTGGTCCCGATTATTGTCACTTCAGGGTTGCCGGAGCATAACACATAGTAGGTTACTATAGATTTGCAAGATAGGATCAAGAACACACATATATTCATAAAAACATAATAGGTTCTGAACTGAAATCATGGCACTCGGGCCCTAGTGACAAGCATTAAGCATAGCAAAGTCATAGCAACATCAATCTCATAACATAGTGGATACTAGGGATCAAACCCTAACAAAACTAACTCGATTACATGATAGATCCCATCCAACCCATCGCCGTCCAGCAAGCCTACGATGGAATTACTCACACACGGTGGTGAGCATCATGGAATTGGTGATGGAGGAAGGTTGATGATGACGATGGCGACGATCTCCACTCTTCGGAGCCCCGAACGGACTCCAGATCAGCCCTCCCGAGAGAGATTAGGGCTTGGCGGCGGCTCCGTCTCGTGAAACACGATAATTCCTTCTCTCCTCTTTTTTTCTCCCCGAAACGGAAGTTATAGGACCTGGGGGTACGTCGGTGGAACATTGGGGGGCCCTCGAGGCAGGGGGGCGTGCCCTGGGAAGGGGGTGCGCCCCCACCCTCGAGGATAGGGTGTGGGCCCCCCGGTGAGGATCTTCTTGCGGATATTTTTTATATTTTCTGAAATAATTCTCCGTTGATTTTCAGACGATTCCGAGAAATTTTTATTCTGCACAAAAACAACACCATGGCAGTTCTGCTGAAAACAACGTCAGTCCGGGTTAGTTCCATTCAAATCATGCAAGTTAGAGTCCAAAACAAGGGCAAAAGGGTTTGGAAAAGTAGATACGATGGAGACGTATCAACTCCCCCAAGCTTAAACCTTTGCTTGTCCTCAAGCAATCCAGTTGATAAACTGAAGGTGATAAAGAAAAACTTTGACAAACTCTGTTTGCTCTTGCTGTTGTAAATATGTAAGCTAACATTCAAGTTTTCAACAAGGTCATGAACTAACCACATTAACAATAACTTTCAGGTCTCAAGACTACTCACATCAATGGCATAATCAACTAGCGAGCAATAATAATAAAGCTTGGATGACAACACTTTCTCAAAACAATCATGATATGATATAACAAGATGGTATCTCGCTAGCCCTTTCTGAGACTGCAAAACATAAATGCAGAGCACCTTTAAAGATCAAGGACTGACTAGACATTGTAATTCATGGTAAAAGAGATCCAGTCATGATCACACTCAATGCAAATTAATAGTAATACATGCAACAACAGAGGTGCTCTCCTACTGGTGCTCTTTGATAAGAGGATGATGACTCTGCATAAAAGTAAATAGATAGGCCCTTCGCAGAGGGAAGCAGGGATTTGTAGAGGTGCCAAAGCTCGATTTTTAAATAGGGATTGAATAACATTTTGAGCGGTATACTTTCATTGTCAACATAACAACCAAGAATCTCGATATCTCCCATGCTACGCACATTATAGGCGGTTCCCAAACATAATGGTAAAGTTTATACTCCCCCAACCAGCAACAAGCACACTCCATGGCCAGCCGAATCCACGAGTTACCGTCCAAACAAGCAACAGCCCTGCGGGAGTTTTGTTTAATTATTATGATTTGAGCATGGGACTGGGCATCCCGATTACCAGCCATTTTCTCATGAATGATGAGCGGAGTCCACTCATCGTGAGAATAACCCACCTATCATGGAAGATATAGACAGCCCTAGTTGATACATGAGCTGTTCGAGCATACAAAACAGAATTTCACTTGAAGGTTTAGAGTTTGGCACATACAAATTTACTTGGAACGGCAGGTAAATACCACATATAGGAAGGTATGGTGGACTCATATGGAACAACTTTGGGGTTTATGGAAGTGGATGAACAAGCAATATTTCCGCTTGGTATAGGTGAAGGCTAGAAAGAGACTGGGAAGCGACCAACTAGAGAGCAACAACGGTCATGAACATGCATTAAAATTAATCAACAATGAATGCAAGCATGAGTAGGATATAAATCACCATGAACATAAATATCGTGAAGGCTATGTTGATTTGTTTCAACTACATGCGTGAACATGTGCCAAGTCAAGTCACTTAAAGCGTTCAAAGGAGGATACCACCCATCATACCACATCACAACCATTTTAATATCTTGTTGGCACGCAAGATAGACCATTATAACTCTCAGCTAATTAAGCATGGCATAAGCAGATATGATCTCTAATTGTCATTGCAAACATGTTTTATTCATAACAAGCTGAATCAGGAACGACGAGCAATCATATTTACAAAAGCAAGAGAGGTCGAGTTCATACCAGCTTTTCTCATCTCAATTAGTTCATCATATATCATCCTTATTGCCTTTCACTCGCACGACCGAACGGTGTGAAAAATAATAATAGTGCACGTGCATTGGACTAAGCTGGAATCTGCAGGCATTTAATACAAGAGAGAAGACAAGGTAATATGGCTCAAGGTTAAATCAACAACAAAGCATATCAGAGTCACTAAGCATTTTAATCATGGTCTTCTACTCTTAACCCCTAAAGAAAAGAAAAGAAACTATTTACACAGGAAAGCTCCCAACAAGCAAAAGAAGAACGGGAAATCTTTTTGGGTTTTTATTTTTTTGTTACTACTACAGGCAAAGAAAGTAGACTAGCTAGAAGCTACAACTAATATTTTTTGTTTTTCTGGGTTTTTCTAGCACACAAGAAAAAGACTAAGAAAAAGAAATTGAAACTAAGCATGGAGGGTACAGTGAAAGAGTGTGAGCACCGACAACTAGAATAAGTGTGTGAACATGAATGTAAGTCGGTGAGAAACACGTACTCCCCCAAGCTTAGGCTTTTGGACTAAGTTGGTATATGGCCACGGATCGAAGCCACTCCCTCCAGTGTACTGAGATGTGTCCTCTGGGCGCCACTAGTTGGCGAGCTCGTCTAGCTCCCACCCATAAACAGATTGACGGGAAGGATCAAGTGGTGGTTCTGGCTTAGGCTCTGAAGCTTGTGCCTGGCCTTGGTACTTGTAGAAGGCATTGTTCTTTTTGGTCGTTGAGGAAGTCGGTGAGCCCTGCATTATTTGCCATCCAATAAAAGTCTTCATAAATACCGGTGGACATCATGAAATTATTACAAGGCCATTCGCACGATCAAACTTCCGCCATGCGGGGAAGATTATACTTGGGCTTCTTATTTTCTCCTTTCTTCTTCTCCTCTGAGCTCTTGCTCGAGGAGCCCCTCAATAATCTTTTTAACATTTCCCTTTTCTGAAAATTTCTGAAATTTTTAGTAACTCACAATAAAAGTTAACCAAACTCAACAAGATTGATAGCAACAACTCCTATAAGTGCCTAGAGGCTATATTATGCATTGGAACTACTTGGGACCAAGAAAATTTGACATGCAAGCTGAAGAACACGGTCACCATAGCAGCATAAATTTGCAACAAATAAAGCACTAGAGCAAAAACTAATTGGACCAATGGAGGAGTCACATACCAAGGAACAATGTCCCCAAACAGTTTGGTGAATGGTGCTTTGAGCAAGGAGATAGAAAATGGCAGCAAAATGAGCTAGAACTCGAGTTTCAGCTGGTTGAGGATTTTTTGGGAGGAAGAAGAAGAGCATGGGTGAAAGGATAAGTGGAGGGGGGCCACGTGAGGCCCTCGAGGCAGGGGCGCGCCCTGTGCCCTTGAGGCCACATGTTGGCTCCCCTCGTTGTGTGTTCAGTGCCATATTTTCTTAAATATTCTAGAAAAAAAATCATATTTCATTTTCATGGCATTTGGAGAACTTTTATTTTTGGGATATTTTTTCATTGCACGGATAAGTCTGGAAACAGGCAGATAATGCTATTTTTGCTTTATTTATTCTAATTAACAGAAAGTAAAAGGAGGGTACAGAAGGTTTGTGCTATCTAGATTCACCTATTCCATGTTCATCAAAAGGAATCCATTAACAAGGTTGATCAGGTCTTGTTAATAAACTCTTTCCGAGTAACATGAACCGGAGAATTTTCGAATAACACTAGGTTACCTCAATGGGGATATGTATGTCCCCAACAATAAGTATGTCATATGCCTTCTTAATAGTAGGAATAGGAAACTCAAAACCTCCAATAGTGATAGTTGAAGTTTTTCCAATATAATTGATACTATGAACCTGAGGTTGTTTCCTCGGAAAGTGTACCATATGCTCATTACCATTGACATGAAAAGTGACATTGCCTTTGTTGCAATCAATAACAGCCCCTGCAATATACAGAAAAGGTCTTCCAAGAATAATAGACATACTATCGTCCTCGAGAATATCAAGTATAACAAAGTCCGTTAGAATAGTAACATTTGCAACAACAACAGGCACATCCTCACAAATTCTGACAGGTATAGCAGTTGATTTATCAGCCATTTGCAAAGATATTTTAGTAGGTGTCAACTTACTCAAGTCAAGTCTACGGTATAAAGAGAGAGGCATAACACTAACACCAGCTCCAAGATCACACAAAGCAGTTTTAACATAATTTCTCTTAATGGAGCAAGGTATAGTAGGTACTCATGGATCTCTTAATTTTTAGGCATTCCACCCTCAAAAGTGTAATTAGCAAGCATGGTGGAAATTTCTACTTCAGGTATCTTTCTTTTGTTGGTAATAATATCTTTCATATACTTAGCATAAGGATTTATTTTAAGTACATCAGTCAAACGCATACGCAAAAAGATAGGTCTAATCATTTCAGCGAAGCGCTCAAAATCCTCATCATCCTTTTTCTTGGATGGTTTTGGAGGAAAAGGCATGGGTTTCTGAACCCATGGTTCTCTTTCCCTACGGTGCTTTCTAGCAACAAAGTCTCTCTTATCATAATGTTGATTCTTTGATTGTGGGTTATCAAGATCAACAGCAGGTTCATTCTCTACATCATTATCATTGCTAGGTTGAGCATCATCATGAACATCATTATTAATATTATCACTAGGTTCATGTTCATTACCAGATTGTGTCTCAACATCAGAAACAGATATATCATTGGGATTCTCAGGTGGGTGAGCTACAGGTTCACTAGAAGCATGCAAAGTTCTATCATTTTTCTTTTTCTTCTTCTTAGAAGAACTAGGTGCATCTAAATTAGATCTCCAAGAATCTTGCTCAATTCTCTTAGGGTGACCTTCAGGATACAAAGGTTCCTGAGTCATTCTACCACCTCTAGTCACAACTCTAATAGCATTATCACTATTCTTACTATTTAATTCACTGAGCAAATCATTCTGAGCCTTAAGTACTTGTTCTACTTGAATGGTGACCATGGAAGCATGTTTACTAATGAGTTTCAATTCACTTTTAGCACTAGACAGATAATCACTCAAGCATTCAATCATATAAGCATGGTGTTGTAGTTGTCTACCAACATAAGCATTGAAGTATTCTTGTTTCACAATGAAATTGTCAAACTCATCTAAGCATTGGCTAGCAGACTTATAACGAGGAATATCACCTTCATCAAATCTATAAAGATAATTTACCTTTACTATCTGTGTCGGGTTATCAAGACCATGTATTTCTTCAATAGGCGGTAAATTCTTAACATCTTCAGCTTTAATGCCTTTTTTCTTTCATGGATTTCTTTGCCTCTTGCATATCTTCGGGACTGAGAAATAGAACACCTCTTTTCTTCGGAGTTGGCTTAGGGGCTGGTTCAGGAAGTGTCCAATTATTTTCATTGGCTAGCATATTATTCAATAGTAATTCAGCTTGTTCCACTGTTCTTTCCCTGAAAACACAACCAACACAATTATCCAGGTGGTCTCTGGAAGCATCGGTTAGTCCATTATAAAAGACATCAAGTATATCATGCATCCCAAGAGGATGATCATGCAAAGCATTAAGTAACTGGAGAAGCCTCCCCCAAGCTTGTGGGAGACTCTCTTCTTCAGTTTGAGCAAAGTTATATATTTCCCGTAAGGCAGCTTGTTTCTTATGAGCAGGAAAATATTTAGCAAAAAAGTAGTACATCATATCCTAGGGACTACGCACACAACCAGGATCAAGAGAATTAAACCAAGTCTTAGCATCACCCTTTAACGAGAACGTAAGCAACTTAAGGATATAGTAGTAGTGAATCATTTCATCATTGGTAAACATGGTGGCTATATCATTCAACTTAGTAAGATGTGCCATAGCAGTTTCAGACTCATAGGCGTGGAAATGATCAGATTCAACCAAAGTAATTAACTCAGGATCAACAGAGAATTCATAATCCTTATCAGTGACACATATAGGTGAAGTAGCAAAAGCAGGGTCATGTTTCATTCAAGCATTCATGTACTTTTCTTTCAGCTTAGCTAATAATTTCTTAAGATCATATCTATCATTGCAAGCAAGAAAGTCTCTAGCAGTTTCTTCATCCATAACATAACCCTCAAGCACAACAGGCAATTCATATCTATTGGGAGTAGTTTCATCATCACTTTCATAAATATCATCAACATGTGCACTCTCCCTAACCTTAGCAATTTGTTCATCTAGAAATTCACCTAGTGGCACATTATCAGGCATAGAGGTAGTTTCTTCATACATAGCAGAAGTAGCATCATCAAGAACACACGACATATCAGATTCAATATCAGGAGTAGGTGTCGCAAGTTTACTCATAACAGAAGGAGAATCAAGTGTAGAGCTAGATGGCAGTTCCTTACCTCCCCTCATAGTTGAGGGTAAGATCTTGGTTATTGAGTCCTTCAGATTCTTCATAGTGATAAACAAATATAAATCTTAAGTGACTTAAAGAATAGAGCTATGCTCCCCGGCAACGGCGCCAGAAAATAGTCTTGATAACCCACAAGTGTAGGGGATCGCAACAATTTTCGAGGGTAAAGTATTAAACCCAAATTTGTTGATTCGGCACAAGGGGAGCCAAAGAATACTCTTAAGTATTAGCAGCTGAGTTGTCAATTCAACAACACCTAGAAACTTAGTATCTACAGCAAGATAGTTTAGTAGCAAAGTAATATGATAGTGGTGGTAGCAGCAATAAAAGTAACGATAGTGTTTTTGTAGTTTTTGTAATAGTAGTAACGGAAAAGTAAATAAGCAGCAAGCAATATAGGTAAAGCTCGTAGGCATTGGATCGGTGATGGGAAATTACGTCGGATGCAATTCATCATGTAGAAGTTATAACCTAGGGTGACACAGAACTAGCTCCAGTTCATCAATGCAATGTAGGCATGTATTCCGAATATAGTCATACGTGCTTATGGAAAAGAACTTGCATGACATCTTTTGTCCTACCCTCACGTGGCAGCGGGGTCCTATTGGAAACTAAGGGATATTAAGGCCTCCTTTTAATAGAGTACCGGACCAAAGCATTAACACATAGTGAATACAAGAACTCCTCAAACTATGGTCATCACCGGGAGTGGTCCCGATTATTGTCACTTCGGGGTTGCTGGATCATAACACATAGTAGGTGACTATAGACTTGCAAGATAGGATCAAGAACACACATATATTCATGAAAACATAATAGGTTCAGATCTAAAATCATGGCACTCGGGCCCTAGTGACAAGCATTAAGCATAGCAAAGTCATAGCAACATCAATCTCAGAACATAGTGGATACTAGGGATCAAACCCTAACAAAACTAACTCGATTACATGATAGATCCCATCCAACCCATCACCGTCCAGCAAGCCTACGATGGAATTACTCACACGCGGCGGTGAGCATCATGGAATTGGTGATGGAGGAAGGTTGATGATGACGATGGCGACGATCTCCACTCTCCGGAGCCCCGAACGGACTCCAGATCAGCCCTCCCGAGAGAGATTAGGGTTTGGCGGCGGCTCCGTCTCGTGAAATGCGATAATTCCTTCTCTCCTCTTTTTTTCTCCCCGAAACGGAATATATAGGACCTGGGGGTACGTCGGTGGAGCATCGGGGGGGCCTCGAGGCAGGGGCGCGCCCCCCACCCTCGAGGACAGGGTGTGGGCCCCCAGGTGAGGATCTTCTTGCAGATATTTTTTATATTTTTTGAAACAATTCTCCGCTAATTTTCAGACGATTTCGAGAACTTTTTATTCTGCACAAAAACAACACCATGGCAGTTCTGCTAAAAACAGTGTCAGTCCGGGTTAGTTCCATTCAAATCATGCAATTTAAGGTCCAAAACAAGGGCAAAGGGTTTGGAAAAGTAGATACGTTGGAGACGTATCATCGGCCACGCCATGCCCGAGCCCCACGCCTGCGCTGCCCACTCACCGGTCGCTGCTAGTGTTGGCGCCCTAGCCGTATCCGTCATCGCGCGCCTGCCTGCTGCCTCCAGCGCTGCTGCCACTGGCTGCGTTAGCTCGCCTCGCCCACATGCACACCATCCCATCGCACTATGGATAGGCCGCTCCCTCGCGCTCACCCTCGCTAGCTGCTGCCGGCCTTGCACGGCCACGCTGCGCCTCTGCCTTGGGCACGTGCGTGTGCGTGTGTACACCATAGCCGGCTGGGCTGCGTAAAGTAAGCCGGCCCTGCCTCAATGACAGGTGGGCCCCGGCCGATTAGATTAGTTGCTAATCTAATTGCCTAACCTCCTAACGGATAACCCACAAGTATAGAGGATCAATTGTAGCCTCTTTCGATAAGTAAGAGTGTCGAACCCAACGAGGAGCTAAAGGTAGAACAAATATTCCCTCAAGTTCTATCGACCACCGATACAACTCTACGCACGCTTGATGTTCGCTCTACCTAGAACAAGTATAAAACTAGAAGTACTTTGTAGGTGTAACGGGATAGGTTTGCAAGAATATAAAGAGCTCATAAATAAAAACTAGGGGCTGTTTAGATAAACAAGCAATAAAGTTAGTATAGCGAGTGTGGAAAAGTGGTGGTCGGAGTTGCGAAATTGTCCCTAAGAAATTGACTATGTTACTAGACCGATAACATGTTTTATGTGGGAGAGGCCACTGCTAGCATATCATCCCCGACTTGGAATTCTATGCACTTATGATTAGAACTATTAGCAAGCATCCGCAACTACTAACATTCATTAAGATAAAACCCAACCATAGCATTAAGATATATTGGTCCCCCTTCAATCCCGTATGCATCAATTTCTATGCTAGGTTGAAGCTTCTGTCACTCTTGCCCTCCAATACATAGTCCTATCAACATAAAACTAACCCTATGGTATGATTCACGCGCGCTCATATAATGGGCACCAAAGGAAAACAACATAACCACAAGCAAATTAAACCAATCATAGCAATTCACCGATTACCGATAGGACAACAAAAATCTACTAAGACAGCATAGGATGGCAACACATCATTGGATAATAATATGAAGCATAAAGCACCATGTTCAAGTAGAGGATACAACTGGTTGCGGGAGAGTGGACCACTGTAGATAGATGGGGGAAGGTGATGAAGATCTTGGTGAAGATGACGGAGGTGTTGGTGTAGATCGCCTTCACACGATGATGGCCCTGACGACATTCCGGCGCCACCGGGAGAGAGGGGGAGAGACCCCCCTCCTTCTTCTTCTTCCTTGACCTTCTCCCTAGATGGGAGAAGGGTTTCCCCTCTGGTCCATGGCCTCCATGGCGGCGGAGGGGCGAGAGTCCCTCCGAGATTGGATCTGTCTCTCTATTTTTCTGCGTTCCTAGATTCTGGCCTTTCACCGTTTCTTATATTCCCGGAGATCTGTAACTCTGATTGGGCTGAAATTTTAGAACAATTTGTATCCGGATATTGGCTTTCTTGCGGCGAAAGAAGGGCACCAACCGCCTTACGGGGTGGCCACGAGGGTTAGGGGCGCGCCCCCTACCTCGTTGCCCCCTCGGGCATAATCTCGTGTTAATTCTTCTTCCTAAAAATCACATATATTCCAAAAAAAATGTTCGTCGGTTTTTATCGCGTTTGGACTCCGTTTGATATGGATTTTCTGTGAAACAAAAAACACACAACAAACAGGAACTGGCACTGGGCACTGGATCAAAAATGAATATGTTAGTCAAAAAATAGTATAAAAGGTTGCCAAAAGTATGTAAAAGGTTGTAGAATATTGACATGGAACAATAAAAAATTATAGATACGACAGAGACGTATCACTAACCACTCTGTTTTAGTTAAAAGTTAGGTCTAACCCTGTATTAGCAGAAAACCCCCTGTTTAGGGGGATAAACTAAACCTAGTAGAAAGCTAAAAATATAAAGAAAATAATCTGTGACAATGACATGTGGGTCCCCCATACCATGTTGACCAGCCAAACTTTGATTGGTCCAAACAGTCAACAAACCCCCCTGGGCCCACCTATAAGCCTCTACTGGGTACACACTCGGGTACACATACCTTTATCTGATTTTAGTTGAATTAATAAGTAATTCCTGAAAATCATTTAAAACTTTGAAAATTAATACAAAATAAACCATAACTCGGATGAAAATACTTTGTACATGAAAGGTGCTCAGAACAACGAGACGAATCCGAATACACTCTCCGTTCATCTACCACATGACCCTAGCATAGTGAACATGCAACCGTCCTCCTCCGTTCCAGCTGTCCGAAAATGCCTAACACCGGGAATACTTTCCCAGATGTTTTCCTCCTTCGCCAGTATCACCTAGTAACGCGTTAGATCACACCTAGCATCTTTTATTGCCTTGTCATGCATCTGTTTGCATTGTATTTATTGTTTCTTCCCCCTCTTCTCTCCGGTAGACTTCGAGACTGACGCCATTGCTGCCCCGATCGACTACGGTGTTGACGACCCCTCCTTCTCGGCCGAGCTTCCAAGCAAGCCAACCCCCCTTTGATCAACCAGATATCACCCACTCTCCCCTCTCTTATTCTTGCATTAGGTTTGCTACTGTTGATGATTCGATAGCTCCTATTCTGTTGCATAGTGATACGTCTCCAACGTATCTATAATTTTTGATTGTTCCATGCTATTATATTTGATGTTTTGGATGTTTAATGGGCTTTACTATACACTTCTATATTATTTTTGGGACTAACCTATTAACCCAAAGGCCCAGTCCAGATTGCTGTTTTTTTGCCTATTTCAGGGTTTTGCAGAAAAGGAATATCAAACGGAGTCCAAATGGAATGAAACCTTCGGGAGAGTTACTTTTGGAACGATATCTTCACGAGAGACTTGAGAACCAAGGCAGAGGGGACACGTGGTGCCCACGAGGGTCCAGGGCGCGCCCCCTCCCCCTGGGCGCGCCCCCACCCTCATGGGCCCCACATTGCTCCACTAACGTACTCCTTCCTCCTATATATACCCATGTACCCTGAAGACATCGAAGCAACAAAGAAAACCCTAATTCCACCGCCACAACCTTCTGTTCCCGTGAGATCCCATCTTGGGGCCTGTTCCGGAGCTCCGCCGGAGGGGGGGATCTTCCATGGAGTGCTTCTACATCAACACCATCGCCTCACCATGAGTTGTGAGAAGTTTACCACAGACCTTCGGGTCCATAGTTAGTACCTAGATGGCTTCTTCTCTCTTTTTGGATCTCAATACCAAGTTCTCCTCGGTCTTCGAGGAGATCTATTTGATGTAATCCTTTTGCGATGTGTTTGTCGAGATCCAATGAATTGTGGGTTTATGATCAAGATTATCTATGAGAAATATTTGGTTCTTTTCAGAATTCTTTTATGTATGATTATAATATCCTTGCAAGTCTCTTCGAATTATCGGTTTGGTTTGGCCTACTAGATCTATAGTTCTTGCAATGGGAGAAGTGCTTGGCTATGGGTTCAATCTTGCGGTGTCCTTTCCCAGTGACAGCAGGGGCAGCAAGGCACATATTGTATTGTTGCCATCAAGGATAAAAAGATGGGGTTTATATCATATAGCTTGAGTTTATCCCTCTACATCATGTCATCTTGCTTAAATAATTACTCTGTTCTTATGAACTTAATACTCTAGATGCATGCTGGATAGCGGTCGATGTGTGGAGTAGTAGTAGATGCAGAATCGTTTCGGTCTACTTGTCACGGACATGATGCCTATATATAACGATCATGCCTAGATATTCTCATAATTATTCGCTTTTTTATCAATTGCTCGACAGTAATTCGTTCACCCACCGTAGAATTCTGCTATCATGAGAGAAGCCACTAGTGAAACCTATGGCCCCCGGGTCTATTCTCAACATATCAATCTATAATCTACTTCACTTTGTTGTTTTTACTTTCTGTTCTTATATCAAAAAATATTAAAAATATCAAACTACCCTGTCTATCAGATCTTACTTTCGTAAGTGACCGTAAAGGGATTGACAACCCCTTATCGCGTTGGCTGCGAAGTTCTTATTTGTTTTGTGCAGGTGCGAGGGACTTGCGCGTGGTCTCCTACTGCATTGATACCTTCGTTCTAAAAAACTGAGGGAAATACTTACGCTACTGTGCTGCATCACCCTATCCTCTTCGAGGGAATACAATGCAAGCTCGAGAAGTAGCAAGAAGAATTTCTGGCGTCGTTGTCGGGGAGGCTTACACAAAAGTCATATACCAAGTACCTATCACAAACCCTTATCCTTCGCATTACATTTTTTGCCTCCCGTTTTCCTCTGCCCCACTTCACCCTTGCCGTTTTATTTGCCCTTCTTTTTGCCGTGTGTTTATCGTTCGCTTGCTTCTTGTTTGCTTTTATGTTGGATTGCTTGCTTGTCACTATGGCTCAGAACAATACCAAATTATGTGACTTCTCCAATACCAACAATAATGATTTTATTGGCACTCCGATTGCTCCTATTACCGATGCTGAATCTTGTGAGATCAATGCTGCTCTGTTGAATCTTGTCATGAAAGATCAATTTTCTGGCCTTCCTAGTGAAGATGGCGCTACCCATCTAAACAACTTTGTTGATTTGTGTGATATGCAAAAGAAGAGGGATACAGATAATGATATTGTTAAATTGAAGTTATTTCCGTTTTCACTTAGAGATCATGCTAAAACTTGGTTTTCCTCTTTGCCTAGAAATAGTGTTGATTTGTGGAATAAGTGCAAAGATGCTTTTATCTCTAAGTATTTTCCTCCTGCTAAGATTATCTCTCTTAGAAATGATATTATGAATTTTAAGCAACTAGATCATGAGCATGTTGCACATGCTTGGGAGAGAATGAAATTAATGATACGTAATTGCCCTACACATGGTTTGAACTTATGGATGATTATACAAAACTTTTATGCTGGCTTGAATTTTGCTTCTAGAAATCTTTTCGATTCGGCCGCAGGAGGCACTTTCATGGAAACTACCTTAGGATAAGCTACCAAACTCTTAGATAATATTATGGTTAATTATTCTCAATGGCACACCAAAAGATCTACTAGTAAAAAAGTGCATGCTATCGAAGAGATTAGTGTTTTGACTGGAAAGATGGATGAACTTATGAAATTATTTGCTACTAAGAGTGCTTCTTATGATCCTAATGATATGCCTTTATCCACGTTGATTGAAAATAATAATGAATCTCTGGATGTGAATTTTGTTGGTAGGAACAATTTTGCCAACAATGCTTATAGAGGAAACTTTAATCCTAGGCCTTTTCCTAGTAATTTTTCTAATAATTATGGTAATTCCTACAATAACTCTTATGGAAAGATGCCTTCTGAATTTGAAACTAGTGTTAAAGAGTTTATGAATTCGCAAAAGAATTTGAATGCTTTGCTTGAAGAAAAATTGCTTAAGGTTGATGAATTGGCTAGAAGCCTGGATATAATTACTCTTGATGTTGATTCCTTGAAACTTAGATCTATTCCACCTAAGCATGATATCAATGAGTCTCTCAAAGCCATGAGAATTTCCATTGATGAATGCAAAGAAAGAACCGCTAGGATGCGTGCTAAAAAAGAGTGCTTTATGAAAGCGTGTTCTTCTAGTTATCATGAAAATAAAGATGAACATCTAAAAGTTATTGATATGTCTCCTATTAGATCCTAAATTTCTAGTATGAATCTTGATAAAGATGGGACTGGAGATGAGTCTACTTTAATTAAAAGGCTTCCCAATGATTCGGAGTTTTTAGATCTTGATGCTAAAATTGTTGAAAGTGGGAGTGAAGAGATTAACACTTTGCATAGTGATGAACCCACTACTTTGGATTTCAAGGGATTCAATTACGATAATTGCTCTTTGATTGATTGTATTTCCTTGTTGCAATCCGTACTAAATTCTCCGCATGCTTATAGTCAAAATAAAGCTTTTACCAAACACATAGTTGATGCTTTGATGCAATCTTATGAAGAAAAACTTGAATTAGAAGTTTCTATCCCTAGAAAGCTTGATGATGAATGGGAACCTACTATTAAAATTAAAATTAAGGATCATGAATGCTTTTCTTTGTGTGATTTGGGTGCAAGTGTTTCCACTATCCAAAAAACTTTGTGTGATTTGTTAGATTTCCATGACCTTGATGATTGTTCTTTAAATTTGCATCTTGCGGATTCTCCCATTAAGAAACCCGTGGGAAGGATTAATGATGTTATTATTGTTGCCAATAGGAATTATGTGCCCGTAGATTTCATTGTTCTTGATATAGATTGCAATCCTTCATGTCGTATTATTCTTGGTAGACCTTTCCTTAGAATGATTGGTGCAATTATTGATATGAAGGAAGGAAATATTAGATTCCAATTTCCGTTAAGGAAAGGCATGGAACACTTTCCGAGAAAGAAAATCAAATTACCATATGAATCTATTAAGAGAGCCACTTATGGATTGCCTTCCAAAGATGGCAATACCTAGATCTATCCATGTATCGTGCCTAGCTAGGGGCGTGAAACGATAGCGCTTGTTGGGAGGCAACCCAATTTTATATTTTTTGTTTTTGCTTCTGTTTAGGAATAAATATTGCATCTAGCTTCTATTTAGATGTGGTTTTGTGTTTTATTTAGTGTTTGTGCCGAGTAGAACCTTTGGGAAGACTTGTGTAAAGTTTATATGATCTTGCTGTAAAAAACAGAATCGTTAGCGCTCACTAGAATAGTCACCAGATTTTACTGGAGTGTGCTATTTAGTTGAATCTTTTTGAAGATGATTGATATACAAATTCCCCACGTTTACCAATTTTTTTTTTGGAGTTACAGAAGTATGCGAAAGTTACAGATTACTACAAACTGTTCTGTTTTTGACAGATTTTGTTTTTCGTGTGTTGTTTGCTTATTTTGATGAATCTATGAGTAGTATTGGAGGATATGCATCATAGAGAAGTTGGAATACAATAGGTTTAACACCAATATAAACAGAGGATGAGTTCATTACAGTACCTTTGAGTGGTGGTTTGTTTTCTTATACTAATGGAGCTCATGAGATTTTTGTCTAAGTTTTGTGTTGTGAAGTTTTCAAGTTTTGAGTATTGCTTTGATGGACTACGGAACAAAGAGTGGCAAGAGCCTAAGCTTGGGGATGCCCAAGGCACCCCAAGGTAAAGTTCCAGGACAACCAAAAGCCTAAGCTTGGGGATGCCCCGGGAAGGCATCCCTCTTTCGTCTTCATCTATCGGTAACTATACTCGGGACTATATTTTTATTCACCACATGATATGTGTTTTACTTGGAGAGTCATGTATGATTTGAGTCTTTTCTTGTTAGTTTGCAACAATTATCCTTGTTGGACACACCTTTTTGATAGAGATAAATATGGCCTAGGAATTGTTAGAACACTCTATGTGCTTCACTTATATCTTTTGAGCTAAATAGTTTGCTCTAGTACTTCACTTATATCTTTTAGAGCATGGTGGTAATTTTATTTTGTTGAAATTGTTGACCTCTCATGCTTCACTTATATCCTTTTGAGAGTCTATTAGAACAGCATGGTAATGTGCTTTGGCTATAAAACTAGCCTGAACATGATAGGCATCCAAGATGAATATAGTAAAAACTTTCATACAAAATGCATTGAATATGATGAGAAGTTTGATACTTGACAATTGTTTTGAGATATGAGGATGGTGATATTAGAGTAATGCTAGTGGAGTTATTATGAAATTGAGAAATACTTGTGTTAAAGTTTGTGATTCCCGTAGCATGCACGTATGGTGAACCGCTATGTGACAAAGTTAGAGCATGAGGTATTTGTAGAGTGCCATCCTTTGTGTGGATGTCGGGGGCGCGCGATGGTTAACTCCTACCAACCTCCCCCCTAGGAGCATGAATTGATTGCTTTGTTTTGATGACTCGTAAATTTTTGCAATAAGTATATGAGTTCTTTATGACTAATGTTGAGTCCATGGATTATACGCACTCTCACCCTTCCACCATTGCTAGCCTCTCTTGTACTGCGCAACCCTCGCCGGTACCATACACCTACTATATACCTTCCTCCAAACACCCACCATATACCTTCCTCAAAACAACCACCATATCTACCTATCATGGCATTTCCATAGCCATTCCGAGATATATTGCCATGCAACTTTCCACCGTTCCGTTCATATGACACGCTTCATATTGTCATATTGCCTTGTATGATCATGTAGTTGACATCGTATTTGTGGCAAAGCCACCATGCATAATTTTTCATACATGTCAGCCTTGATTCATTGCACATCCCGGTACACCACCGAAGGCATTCATATAGAGTCATACTTTGTTCTAGTATCGACTTGTAATATCGAGTTGTAAATCAATATAAGTGTGATGATCATCATTATTAGAGCATTGTCCCAAAGAAAAAAAAAGAAAAAAGAAAAAGGAAATGCCAAGAAAAAGAAAGGCAAAAAAAATAAAAAAATAAAAAAAGAAAAAAAGAAAAAAAGAAAAAAATAAAAGAAAAAGGGACAATTGTTACTATCTTTTTCCGCACTTGTGCTTCAAACTAGCACCATGTTCTTCATGATAGAGAGTCTCATGTTTAGTCACTTTCATATACTAGTTGGAATTTTCATTATAGAACTTGGCTTGTATATTCCAACGATGGGCTTCCTCAAATGCCCTAGGTCTTCAAGAGCAAGCAAGTTGGATGCACACCCACTTAGTTTCTTTTGTTGAGCTTTCATACATTTTTAGCTTTAGTGCATTCGTTGCATGGCAATCCCTACTCACTCACACTGATATCTATTGATGGTCATCTCCATAGCCCTTTGATACGCCTAGTCGATGTGAGACTATCTTCCTCCTTTTTGTCTTCTCCACAACCACCACCCTATTCCACCCATAGTGCTATATACATGGCTCACACTCATGTATTGCGTGAAAGTTGAAAGGTTTGAAAGAATTAAGTATGAAAACAAGTGCTTGGCTGAAACCGGGGTTGTGCATGATATGAATATTTTTTGTGATGAAGAGGGAGCATAGCCAGACTATATGATTTTGTAGGGATAACTTTCTTTAGCCATGGTATTTTGAGAAGACATGATTGCTTTGTTAGTATGCTTGAAGTATTATTATTTCTTATGTCAATATAGACTTTTGTCTTGAATCTTTCAGATCTGAACATTCATGACACAATAAAAAGAACTACATTGAAGATTATGTTGGTTAGCATTCCACATCAAAAATTTGTTTTTATCATTTACCTACTCGAGGACGAGGAGGAATTAAGCTTGGGGATGCTTCATACATCTCCAACGTATCTATAATTTTTTATTGTTCCATGCTATTATTTATGATGTTTTGGATGTTTAATGGGCTTTGTTATACACTTTTATATTATTTTTGGGACTAACATATTAACCCAAAGGCCCAGTCCAGATTGCTGTTTTTTTTTGCCTATTTCAGGGTTTTATAGAAAAGGAATATCAAACGGAGTCCAAACGGAATGAAACCTTCAGGAGAGATATTTTTGGAGCGATATCTTCATGGGAGACTTGAGAACCACGGAATAGGGCACACATGGCATCCACGAGGGTGGGGGGCGCCCCCCTACAGGGCACGCCCCCTGCCTCATGGGCCCCACATTGGTCCCCCGATGCCTTCCTTCCTCCTATATATATCCATGTACCCTGAAAACATCAGAAGAGGAGATAAAACCCTAATTCCACCGCCGCAACCTTCTGTTCCCGTGAGATCCCATCTTGGGGCCTGTTCCGGAGCTCCACCGGAGGAGGAATCTACCACGGAGTGCTTCTACATCAACACTATCGCCTCACCATGAGTTGTGAGTAGTTTACCACAGACCTTCGGGTCCATAGTTAGTACCTAGATGGCTTCTTCTCTCTCTTTGGATCTCAATACCAGGTTCTCCTCGGTCTTCGAGGAGATCTATTCGATCTAATCTCTTTTTGCGGTGTGTTTGTCGAGATCCGATGAATTGTGGGTTTATGATCAAGATTATCTATGAGAAATATTTGGTTCTTTTCTGAATTCTTTTATGTATGATTATAATATCCTTGCAAGTCTCTTCGAATTATTGGTTTGGTTTGGCCTACTAGATCTATAGTTCTTGCAATGGGAGAAGTGCTTGGCTTTGGGTTAATCTTGCGGTGTACTTTCCCAGTGACAATAGGGGCAGCAAGGCATGTATTGTATTGTTGCCATCGAGGATAAAAAGATGGGGTTTATATCATATTGCTTGAGTTTATCCCTCTACATCATGTCATCTTGCTTAAGGCATTACTATATTCTTATGAACTTAATACTTTAGATGCATGATGGATAGCGATCGATGTGTGGAGTAATAGTAGCAGATGCAGAATCGTTTCGGTCTACTTGTCACGGACGTGATGCCTATATATAATGATCATGCCTAGATATTCTCATAATTATTCGCTTATCTATCAATTGCTCGACAGTAATTCGTTCACCCACCGTAGAATTCTGCTATCATGTGAGAAGCCACTAGTGAAACCTATGGCCCCTGGGTCTATTCTCAACATATCAATCTACAATCTACTTTACTTTTCCGTTTTTACTTTCTGTTCTTATATCCAAAAATACCAAAAATATCAAACTAGCATATCTATCAGATCTCACTTTCGTAAGTGACCGTAAAGGGATTGACAACCCTTATCGCGTTGGCTGCGAAGTTCTTATTTGTTTGTGCAGGTGCGAGGGACTCGCGCGTGTCTCCTATTGGATTGATACCTTTGTTCTCAAAAACTAAGGGAAATACTTACGCTACTGTGCTGCATCACCCTTTCCTCTTCGAGGGAATACAACGCAAGTTCGGGAAGGAAATATTAGATTTCAATTTCTGTTAAGGAAAGGCATGGGACACTTTCCTAGAAAGAGAATTAAATTACCATATGAATCTATTATGGGAGGCACTTATGGATAGCCTTCCAAAGATGGCAATACCTAGATCTATCCTTGTATCGTGCCTAGCTAGGGGCGTTAAAGGGTAGCGCTTGTTGGGAGGCAACCCAATTTTATTTTCTTTGTTTTTGCTTCTATTTAGGAATAAATATTGCATCTAGCTTCTGTTTAGATGTGGTTTTGTGTTTTAATTAGTGGTTGTGCCAAGTTGAATCTTTGGGAAGACATGTGTGAAGTTTATATGATCTTGCTGTAAAAAACAGAAACGTTAGCGATCACGAGAATAGTCACCAGATTTTACTGGAGAGTGCTATTTAGTTGATTCTTTTTGCAGATGCTTAATAGACAAATTACTCACGTTTACCAATTTATTTCATTTTGTTTGGAGTTACAGAAGTATGCGAAAGTTACAGATTACTACAGACTGTTCTGTTTTTGACAGATTCTGTTTTTCGTGTGTTGTTTGCTTATTTTGATGAATCTATGAGTAGTATTGGAGGATATGAATCATAGAGAAGTTGGAATACAGTAGGTTTAACACCAATATAAACAAAGAATGAGTTCATTACAGTATCTTTGACTGGTGGTTTGTTTTCTTATACTAACGGAGCTCACGAGATTTTTGGCAACGTTTTGTGTTGTGAAGTTTTCAAGTTTTGAGTATGGCTTTGATGGACTATGGAACAAAGAGTGGCAAGAGCCTAAGCTTGGGGATGCCCAAGGCACCCCAAGGTAAAATTCAAGGACAACCAAAATCCTAAGCTTGGGGATGCCCCAGGAAGGCATCCCCTCTTTCGTCTTCATCTATCGGTAACTATACTCGGGACTATATTTTTATTCACCACATGATATGTGTTTTGCTTGGAGCGTCATGTATGATTTGAGTCTTTGCTTGTTAGTTTGCCACAATCAGCCTTGCTGGATACACCTTTTTGAGAGAGATAAATATGGTCTAGAATTTGTTAGAACACTCTATGTGCTTCACTTATATCTTTTGAGCTAAATGTTTTCCTCTAGTGATTCACTTATATCTTTTAGAGCACGTGCTACCTCTTGAGCTTGCGTTGTATTCCCTCAAAGAGGAAAGGGAGATGCAGCACAGTAGCATAAGTATTTCCCTAAGTTTATGAGAACCAAGGTATCAATCCAGTAGGAGACCACGCGCCAGTCCCTCGCACCTGCACAAACAAATAAGAACTTCGCAGCCAACGCGATAAGGGGTTGTTAATCCCTTTACGGTCACTTACGATAGTGAGATCTGATAGAGATGATAGTTTATATTTTTGGTATTTTTGATATAGAAATAGAAAGTAAAGAAAGCAAATAAACAACGATGGGAGAAATTGACGGGAAAGTAATATGATAGAGATAGACCCCGGGGCCATAATTTTCTCTATTGGGTTCTCTCATGATAGCGGTATTCTACGGCGGGTAAACAAATTAATGTCGAGAAATTGATAGAAAAGCGAATAATTATGAGACTATCTAGGCATGATCATTGTATATAGGCATCACCTCCGAGACAAGTAGACCGACTCCTGCCTGCATCTACTACTATTACTCCACACATCGACTGCTATCCAGCATGCATCTAGTGTATTGAGTTCATACGAACAGAGTAACGCCTTAAGCAAGATGACATGATGTAGAGGGATAAACTCAAGCAATATGATGAAAACCCCATCTTTTTATCCTCGATGGCAATCATACAATACATGCCTTGCTGCCCCTGCTGTCACTGGGAAAGGACACCGCAAGATTGAACCCAAAGACAAGCACTTCTCCCATTGCAAGAACAATAGTCTACTAGATTTATTGTTCTTGCACTGGGAGAAGTGCTTGTCTTTGGGTTCAATCTTGCGGTGTCCTTTCCCAGTGATAGCAGGGGCAGCAAGGCACGTATTGTATTGTTGCCATCGAGGATAAAAATATGGGGTTTTCATCTTATTGCTTGAGTTTATCCCTCTACATCATGTCATCTTGCTTAAAGAATTACTCTATTCTTATGAATTTACTCTAGATGCATGCTAGATAGCGGTCGATGTGTGGAGTAGTAGTAGTAGTAGTAGTAGATGCAGAATCGTTTCGGTCTACTTGTCGCGAACGTGATGCCTATATATAATGATCATGCCTAGACATTCTCATAATTGTTCGCTTTTCTATCAATTGCTCGACAGTAATTCGTTCACCCACCATAGAATTCTGCTATCATGAGAGAAGCCACTAGTGAAACCTATGCCCCCCGAGTCTATTCACGACATATCAATCTATAATCTACTTTACTTTGGTGTTTTTACTTTATGTTCATATATCCAAAAATATCAAAAATACCAAACTATCCTATCTATCAGATCTCACTTTCGTAAGTGACCGTAAAGGGATTGACAACTCCTTATCGCATTTGGCTGCGAAGGTCTTATTTGTTTGTGCAGGTGCGAGGGACTCGCGTGTGGTATCCTACTGGATTGATACATTGGTTCTCAAAAACTGAGGGAAATACTTACGCTACTGTGCTGCATCACCCTTTCCTCTTCGAGGGAATACAACGCAAGCTCGAGAAGTAGCACATTGTTGGAAATATGCCCTAGAGGCAATAATAAAAGTATTATTATTATATTTCCTTGTTCATGATAATCGTCTGTTATTCATGCTTGAATTGTATTGTACGGAAACAGCGATACATGTGTGAATATATAGACCACAATGAGTCCCTGGTAAGCCTCTAGTTACTAGCTCGTTGATCAACAGATGGTCACAGTTTCCTGACCATGGACATAGGATGTCAGTGATAACGGGATCACATCATTAGGAGAATGATGTGATGGACAAGACCCAATTCTGAGCCTAGCACGAGATCGTATAGTTCGTAATGCATAAGCTTTTCGGTGTCAAGTATTTATTCCTTAGACCATGAGCTTGTGCAAGTCTCAGATGCCGTAGGAATACTTTGGGTGTGCCAAACGTCACAACGTAACTGGGTGGCTATAAAGGTACGCAACGGGTATCTCCGAAAGTGTCTGTTGAGTTGGTACGAACCGAGACTGGGATGTTGTCACTCCGTATGACGGAGAGGTACCTCTGGGCCCACTCGGTAAGACATCATCATAATGAGCTCAAGGTGACTAAGGAGTTAGTCACGGGATGATGGATTACGGATCGAGTAAAGAGACTTGCCATGATGAGATTGAACAAGGTATCGGGAATACCGACGATCGAATCTCGGGCAAGTACCGTACCGATGGACAAAGGGAATAACATACGGGATTGAGTGAATCCTTGACATAGTGGTTCATCCGATGAAGATCATCGAGGAACACGTGGGAACCAACATGGGTATCCAGATCCCACTGTTGGTTATTGACCGGAGAGTGGTCTCTGTCATGTCTACGTCTCTCCCGAACCCGTAGGGTCTACACACTTAAGGTTCGGTGATGCTAGGGTCGTAGAGATACATGCACGTGGAAACCCGAAAGTTGTTCGGAGTCCCGGATGAGATCCCGGACGTGACGAGGAGTTCCGGAATGGTCCAGAGGTAAAGAATGATATATAGGAAGTCCAGTTTCGGCCATCGGGTGAACTCCGGGGGTCACCGGGAGTGTCCCGGGACCACCGGAGGGGTCCCGGGGGTCCACCGGGTGGGGCCACCCATCCCGGTGGGTCCCCTAGGCCGCAAGGGGGAAGGGGCCAGCCCCTGGTGGACTGGCGCACCACTTGGCCCCCCTCCATGCGCCTAGGGTTGAAACCCTAGGGGAGGGGGGCGCCCCCTATGCCTTGGGGGGCAAGTTTCCCCCCTAGGCCGCCGCCCCCCCTTGCAGATGGGATCTGCCAGGGCCGGCGCCCCCCCTGGCCCCTATATATAGTGGGGGGGGGGGAGAGGGCAGCCGCACCCAAGCCTCTGGCGCCTCTCCCCCTCCCGTCACACCTTTCTACTCCTCCGCAGGGCGCCGTCGAAGCCCTGCAGGATTTCCCGCTGCATCCACCACCACGCCGTCGTGCTGCTGGATCTTCGACGACCTCTCCTCCCCCCTTGCTGGATCAAGAAGGAGGTGACGTTGCTGTACCGGACGTGTGTTGAACGCGGAGGTGCCGTCCGTTCGGTGCTAGATCATCGGTGACGAAGAACGCGAAGAGTACGACTAGTTCATCCACGCTTCTTCGAACGCTTCCGCTCGTGATCTACAAAAGGGTATGTAGATGCACTCTAATATGCTCGTTGCTAGATGTCTCCTTAGATTGATCTTGGTGAAAGCGTAGAATTTTTTTGAATTCTTCTACGTTCCCCAACAGTGGCATCTGAGCTAGGTATTTGCGTAGCATCTTGCACGAGTAGAACACAAAGCAGTTGTGGGCGTTGAGTTTGCTCAACTTTCTTGCCGTTACTAGTCTAATCTTGATTCGGAGGTATTGTGGGATGAAGCGGCCCGGACCGACCTTACACGTACGATTACGTGAGACTGGTTCCACCGACAGACATGCACTAGATGCATAAGGTGGCTGGCGGGTGTCTGTCTCTCCCACTTTAGTCGGATCGGATTCGATGAACAGGGTCCTTATGAAGGGTAAATAGAAATTGACAAATCACATTGTGGTTTTGGCGTAGGTAAGAAACGTTCTTGCTAGAAAACCTATAGAAGCCACGTAAAACTTGCAACAACAATTAGAGGTCGTCTAACTTGTTCTTGCAGCATGTGCTATGTGATATGGTATGGCCAAGAAGATGTGATGAATGATATATGTGATGTATGAGATTGATCATGTTCTTGTAATAGGGAATCACGACTTGCATGTCGATGAATTTGACAACCGGCAGGAGCCATAGGAGTTGTCTTAATTATTGTATGACCTGCGTGTCACTGAATAACGCCATGTAATTACTTTACTTTATTGCTAATCGTTAGCCATAGTAGTAGAAGTAATAGTTGGCGTGACGACTTCTTCAAGACACGATGATGGAGATCATGATGATGGAGATCATGGTGTCGAGCCGGTGACAAAGATGATCATGGTGCCCCGAAGATGGAGATCCAAGGAGCAAGATGATATTGGCCATATCATGTCACTTTAATTGATTTCATGTGATGTTTATCATGTTTATGCATCTTGTTTACTTAGAACGACGATAGTAAATAAGATGATCTCTCACTAAAATTTCAAGAATTGTGTTCCCCCTAACTGTGCACCGTTGCTAAGGATCGTTGTTCCGAAGCACCACGTGATGATCGGGTGTGATAGGTTCTAACATTCGCATACAACGGGTGTAAGCCAGATTTACACACGCAATACACTTAGGGTTCACTTGACGAGCTTAGCATGTACAGACATGGCCTCAGAACACGGAAGACCGAAAGGTCGAACATGAGTCGTATAGAAGATACGATCAACATGAAGATGTTCACTGTTGATGACTAGTCTGTCTCACGTGATGATCGGACACGGGCTAGTCGATTCGGATCATGTATCACTTAAATGACTAGAGAGATGTCAATCTGAGTGGGAGTTCATTAAAATTTGATTAAGATGAACTTAATTATCATGAACTTAGTCTAAAATCTTTACAATATGTCTTGTAGATCAAATGGCCCACGCTCATGTCACCCTCAACTTCAACGCGTTCCTAGAGAAATCCAAGCTGAAAGACGATGGTAGCAACTACACGGACTGGGTCCGTAACCTGAGGATCATCCTCATAGCTGCCAAGAAAACTTATGTCCTAGATGCACCGCTAGGTGACGCTCCCGCCCCGGCAAACCAAGATGTTATGAACGCTTGGCAGTCGCGTTGTGATGATTACTCCCTGGTTCAGTGCGGCATGCTTTACAGCTTAGAATCGGGGCTCCAAAAGCGTTTTGAGCACCACGGGGCATATGAGATGTTCCAAGAGCTGAAAATGGTTTTCCAAGCTCATGCCCGAGTCGAGAGATATGACGTCTCTAACGCATTCTACAGCTGTAAGATGGAGGAAAACAGTTCTATCAGTGAGCACATCCTCAAGATTTCTGGGTTGCACAATCGCTTGTCTCAGTTGGGAATGAATCTCCCAGACGAAGCGGTCATTGACAGAATCCTCCAGTCGCTCCCACCAAGCCACAAGAGCTTCGTGTTGAACTTCAATATGCAGGGGATGGAGAAGTCCATTCCCGAGGTGTATTCGATGCTGAAATCAACGGAGGTGGATATCAAGAAAGAACATCAAGTGTTGATGGTCAATAAAACCACTAAGTTCAAGAAGGACAAGGGTAAGAAGAACTTCAAGAAGGACGGCAAGGGAGTTGCCGCGCCTGGTAAGCCTGTTGCCGGGAAGAAGCCAAAGTATGGACCCAAGCCTGAGACATAGTGCTTTTATTGCAAGGGAACGGGTCACTGGAAGTGGAACTGCCCCAAATACTTAGCGGACAAGAAGGCCGGCAACGTCAAAGGTATATGTGATATACATGTTATTGATGTATACCTTACCAACGCTCGTAGTAGCTCCTGGGTATTCGATACCGGTGCAGTTGCTCATATTTGTAACTCTAAGCAGGAGTTGCGGAATAACCGGAGACTGGCGAAGGACGAGGTGACGATGCGCGTCGGGAATGGTTCCAAGGTCGATGTGATCGCCGTCGGCACGCTGCCTCTACATCTACCCTCGGGATTAGTTTTAAACCTCAATAATTGTTATTTAGTACCAGCTTTGAGCATGAACATTGTATCTGGATCTCGTCTTATGCGAGATGGCAACTCATTTAAATCTGAGAATAATGGTTGTTCTATTTATTTGAGAGATATGTTTTATGGTCATGCCCCGCTGGTCAATGGTTTATTTTTGATGAATCTCGATCGTGATGATACACATATTCATAGTGTGAATGCCAAAAGATGTAAAGTTGATAATGATAGTCCCACATACTTGTGGCATTGCCGCCTTGGTCATATTGGTGTCAAACGAATGAAGAAGCTTCATGCTGATGGACTTCTGGAGTCTCTTGATTATGAATCATTTGACACGTGCGAACCATGCCTCTTGGGCAAGATGACCAAGACTCCGTTCTCCGGAACAATGGAGCGAGCAACCAACTTATTGGAAATCATACATACCGATGTGTGCGGTCCAATGAGTGTTGAGGCTCGCGGAGGCTATCGTTATGTTCTCACCCTCACGGATGACTTGAGTAGATATGGGTATATCTACTTGACGAAGCACAAGTCTGAGACTTTTGAAAAGTTCAAGGAATTTCAGAATGAGGTTGAGAATCAACGAGACAAGAAAATAAAGTTCTTACGATCGGATCGTGGGGGTGAATATTTGAGTCATGAATTTGGCACGCACCTTAGGAAATGTGAAATTGTTTCACAATTGACACCGCCCGGAACACCTCAGCGTAACGGTGTGTCCGAACGTCGAAATCCTACTCTGTTGGACATGGCGCGATCTATGATGTCCCTTACCGATTTACCGTTATATTTTTGGGGTTATGCTTTAGAGACTGCCGCATTCACTTTAAATAGGGCTCCATCAAAATCCGTTGAGACGACACCGTATGAACTTTGGTTTGGCAAGAAACCGAAGCTGTCGTTTCTGAAAGTTTGGGGTTGCGATGCTTATGTCAAGAAACTTCAACCTGAAAAGCTCGAACCCAAATCGGAAAAATGCGTCTTCATAGGATACCCAAAGGAAACGATTGGGTACACCTTCTACCACAGATCCGAAGGCAAGGTCTTTGTTGCCAAGAATGGATCCTTTCTGGAGAAAGAGTTTCTCTCGAAAGAAGTGAGTGGGAGGAAAGTAGAACTTGATGAGGTGACAGTCACCTCTCCTGGATCGGAAAGTAGCGCAGCGCAGAAAATTGTTTCCGAGGTGCCTGCACCGATAAGGGAGGAAGTTAATGATGATGATCATGAAGAAACAGATCAAGTTACTACTAAACTTCGAAGGTCCACAAGGGCACGTTCCGCACCAGAGTGGTACGGCAACCCTGTCATGAATATCATGTTGTTAGACAACGGTGAACCTTCGAACTATGAAGAAGCGATGGCGGGCCCGGATTCCAATAAATGGCTTGGAGCCATGAAATCCGAGATAGAATCCATGTATGAAAACAAAGTATGGACTTTGGTGGACTTGCCTGATGATAGGCACGCCATAGAAAATAAATGGATATTTAAGAAGAAGACAGACGCGGATGGTAATGTGACCATCTATAAGGCTCGGCTTGTCGCTAAGGGTTATCGACAAGTTCAAGGGATTGACTACGACGAGACTTTCTCTCCCGTAGTGATGCTGAAGTCAGTCAGAATCATGTTAGCTATTGCCGCATTCTATGATTATGAGATATGGCAAATGGACGTCAAAACGGCATTCCTTAATGGCTTCCTCAAGGAAGAGTTGTATATGATGCAGCCGGAAGGTTTTGTCGATCCAGAGAATGCTAACAAGGTGTGCAAGCTCCAGCGCTCGATTTACGGGCTGGTGCAAGCATCTCGGAGTTGGAATATTCGCTTTAATGATGTGATCAAAGCGTTTGGCTTTATACAGACTTATGGAGAAGCCTGTATCTACAAGAAAGTGAGTGGGAGCTCTATAGCATTTCTCATATTATATGAGGATGACATATTGCTGATGGGAAATGATATAGAATTCTTGGAAACTGTAAAGGCCTACTTGAATAAGAGTTTTTCAATGAAGGACCTTGGAGAAGCAGCTTACATATTAGGCATCAAAATCTATAGAGATAGAACAAGACGCCTCATCGGTCTTTCACAAAGTACATACCTTGACAAGATATTGAAGAAGTTCAATATGGATCAGTCCAAGAAGGGGTTCTTGCCTGTTTTGCAAGGTATGAGATTGAGCAAGGCTCAGTCCCCGACCACGACAGAAGATAGAGAAAAGATGAGTGTCATACCCTATGCCTCGGCCATAGGTTCTATCATGTATGCCATGCTGTGTACCAGACTTGATGTGAACCTTGCCATAAGTTTGGTAGGGAGGTACCAAAGTGATCCCGGTATGGAACACTGGACAGCGGTCAAGAACATCCTAAAGTACCTGAAGAGGACTAAGGATATGTTTCTCGTTTATGGAGGTGACGAAGAGCTCGTTGTAAAGGGTTACGTCGATGCTAGCTTCGACATAGATCTGGATGACTCGAAGTCACAAACCGGATACGTGTATATTTTGAATGGTGGAGCAGTCAGCTGGTGCAGTTGCAAGCAGAGCGTCGTGGCGCATTCTACATGTGAAGCGGAGTACATAGCTGCTTGCGAAGCAGCACAGGAAGGAGTCTGGATGAAGGAGTTCATCACTGACCTAGGAGTCATTCCAAGCGCGTCAAGCCCGATGACTCTCATCTGTGACAACACTGGTGCTATTGCCATTACCAAGGAGCCCAGGTTTCACAAGAAAACCAAACACATCAAGCGCCGTTTCAACTCCATCCGGAATTATGTTCAAGATGGAGACATAGATATTTGTAAAGTGCATACGGATCTGAATGTTGCAGACCCGTTGACTAAACCTCTTCCACGGGCAAAACATTATCAACACCAGAACTCTATGGGTGTTCGATTCATCACAATGTAACTAGATTATTGACTCTAGTGCAAGTGGGAGACTGTTGGAAATATGCCCTAGAGGCAATAATAAAAGTATTATTATTATATTTCCTTGTTCATGATAATCGTCTGTTATTCATGCTTGAATTGTATTGTACGGAAACAGTGATATATGTGTGAATATATAGACCACAATGAGTCCCTGGTAAGCCTCTAGTTACTAGCTCGTTGATCAACAGATGGTCACAGTTTCCTGACCATGGACATAGGATGTCAGTGATAACGGGATCACATCATTAGGAGAATGATGTGATGGACAAGACCCAATTCTGAGCCTAGCACGAGATCGTATAGTTCGTAATGCATAAGCTTTTCGGTGTCAAGTATTTATTCCTTAGACCATGAGGTTGTGCAACTCCCGGATGCCGTAGGAATACTTTGGGTGTGCCAAACGTCACAACGTAACTGGGTGGCTATAAAGGTACGCAACGGGTATCTCCGAAAGTGTCTGTTGAGTTGGTACGAACCGAGACTGGGATGTTGTCACTCCGTATGACGGAGAGGTACCTCTGGGCCCACTCGGTAAGACATCATCATAATGAGCTCAAGGTGACTAAGGAGTTAGTCACGGGATGATGGATTACGGATCGAGTAAAGAGACTTGCCATGACGAGATTGAACAAGGTATCGGGAATACCGACGATCGAATCTCGGGCAAGTACCGTACCGATGGACAAAGGGAATAACATACGGGATTGAGTGAATCCTTGACACAGTGGTTCATCCGATGAAGATCATCAAGGAACACGTGGGAACCAACATGGGTATCCAGATCCCGTTGTTGGTTATTGACCAGAGAGTGGTCTCGGTCATGTCTACGTGTCTCCCGAACCCGTAGGGTCTACACACTTAAGGTTCGGTGACGCTAGGGTCGTAGAGATACATGCACGTGGAAACCCAAAAGTTGTTCGGAGTCACGTATGAGATCGCGGACGTGACGAGGAGTTCCGGAATGGTCCGGAGGTAAAGAATGATATATAGGAAGTCCAGTTTCGGCAATCGGGTGAACTCCGGGGGTCACCGGGAGTGTCCCGGGACCATTGGAGGGGTCCCGGGGGTCCACCGGGTGGGGCCACCCATCCCGGTGGGTCCCCTAGGCCGCAAGGGGGAAGGGGCCAGCCCCTGGTGGGCTGGCGCACCACTTGGCGCCCCCCTCCATGCGCCTAGGGTTGAAACCCTAGGGGAGGGGGGCGCCCCCTATGCCTTGGGGGGCAAGTTTCCCCCCTAGGCCGCCGCCCCCCCTTGCAGATGGGATCTGCCAGGGCCGGCGCCCCCCTGGCCCCTATATATAGTGGGGGGGGGGGAGAGGGCAGCCGCACCCAAGCCTCTGGCGCCTCTCCCCCTCCCGTCACACCTTTCTACTCCTCCGCAGGGCGCCGGCGAAGCCCTGCAGGATTTCCCGCTGCATCCACCACCACGCCGTCGTGCTGCTGGATCTTCGACGACCTCTCCTCCCCCCTTACTAGATCAAGAAGGAGGTGACGTTGCTGTACCGGACGTGTGTTGAACGCGGAGGTGCCGTCCGTTCGGCGCTAGCTTATCGGTGACGAAGAACGCGAAGAGTACGACTACTTCATCCACGCTTCTTCGAACGCTTCCGCTCGCGATCTACAAAAGGGTATGTAGATGCACTCTAATATGCTCGTTGCTAGATGTCTCCTTAGATTGATCTTGGTGAAAGCGTAGATTTTTTTTTGAATTCTGCTACGTTCCCCAACACACATAGTCTGTCATTGTTGCTACAACTGTCGATACATTTAATTGTTATCCTAAAATGCTTAGTATAGGTTGGCTAGTGATCCATCAGTGACCCCCACCTTGTACCAGTTGCCTCTCTTTATGTTCGATGACTCGATCAACGTGATCGACATCCAGGCCCGACACCGCACATCACCCCCTTAGATATACGACTCTGCAGAATTACTATCGTGTGCCGAGGGTGATACCTCGTCATCACTTCTGATGTTAACCCTGTAGTGTAGTTATCCAGTCGTGGTCATCGAGGGTGATTCCTCGTTCACCACTCCCGATAACGTCTCTGTTGTGAAACCTCTCAAGTGTGGACCATCGAGGGTGATTCCTCCAAGTCCACCTTCACGATTACATCGAGTGGGAAACCATCGAGGGTGATTCCTTGGGTTACCCTCCCTTGCTAATTTGGACACACGGTTACTTTGACTTACCACCGAACCATGGTGACTAAAGTCGGGTCGGCTCTTAGAGTACCCGCAGATGATTCACGGAGTGGAGGCCAGCGGGACAGGTGGCTCCATCCAGGTAGTGGTGGGCCTGGGTTCCTGACGGCCCCGAGTGATTCTTTGTGGCAGAGCGACATGGCAGGTTGAGAAACCGAGGAGAGAGGTGGCCTGGCCCCTGGTTGTTGTCCACGGTTATTTCATAATAACACGCTTAATGAGTTTAGATATTTGATCTGAGTCTGGGCATTGGCCTATACACACTAACCAACTACGTGGGAACAGTTATGGGCACTCAACGTCGTGGTATCAGCCAAAGCTTTCTTGACGTGAGTGACTGAGCGGCGCACGCTGGATTGGACTGGTACGCCTGCTCCGGGATTAGGAAAGGCTAGGTCTGCTTACCGGCTGCGCACACAACGTGTAGGTGTGCAATGGGCGATGGGCCTAGAACCCTGCGCGCTTAGGATTTAGACCGGCGGGCTAACCTCTCTCTTATGCCTAGGTAGGGTTGCGACGTGTTGATCTTCGGAGGCCGGACATGACCCAGGAAAGTGTGTCCGGCCAAAGGGGATCGAGCGTGTTGGGTAATGTGGTGCACCCCTACAGGGAAGTAATCGATTCGAATAGCCTTGTCCACAGTAACAGGATGACCGGAGTTGTATTTTGACCTCATGACAACTAGAACCTGATACTTAATAGAACACACCCTATCAAGTGCCAGATACAACCCGTTGATCGCTTTCCCACGCGGCGACGAGGGGAGGATCGCCGGGTAGGGTTATGCTATACGATGTTACTTGGTGAACTCTCCAGCTACTCAGGACGGAGGCTGCCAGAAGCATTGATACTTGTTACTATTCCAGCTACTCTGTTCTACTGCCGCAAGATGGAGGCTGCTAGAAGTGTAGTCTTCGATAGGCCTAGCTTTCCCCCTCTTATTCTAGCATTCTACAGTCTAGCCCACAGATATTACCCCTTTACACATATACCATTGCATACGTAGTGTAGATCCTTGCTTGCGAGTACTTTGGATGAGTACTCACGGTTGCTTTGCTCCCCCTCCCCCCTTTTCCTTTCTTCTTGGATGATGCAACCAGATGGTGGAGTCCAGGAGCCAGAGGATCCCGAGGATGTTTCTACGTGGAGTTCGGCTTCGAGGAGTAGTTAGGAGGTCCCTGGCAGGAGGCCTTGCCTTTTCGATCGTTGCTACTTTTGTGCTAGCCATCTTATGGTACCTTTTTTAACTTATGTATGTACTCAGATATTTGTGCTTCCACTGACTCTTGAGATTTCGAGCTTATGTATTCGAGCCCTCGAGGCCTTTGGCTTGTACTATAAAACTTGTATTATTTTGATTTGTGTCTAGAGTTGTGTTGTGATATCTTCCTGGGAGTCCTTGATCTTGCGCATACACATTTGCGTGCATGATTAGTGTACGATCAAATCGGGGGCATCACATCCACCAAGCTTGGGGGAGGTGCACCGGTATCGTATCATCCCCACTATCCTTTTACCTTTACATATTTTAGTTCGATCTTTTGCTTTAGGATGAATAAAAGTTATTTCAATCCTTTCTTTTCGAGAGTTTGCATAGTGATCTTTCCTTGTAATCGTGTGTGAGATATATAATAAAGTTTAGTCTGAGTTTTTGCTTTATTTACTTACTTGTTGCAATAAAAACAAAAGTTATAAGAAAATAAATAAAAGGAAGGAAATAAATTAAGAAGATCATATGCTAATCTTATGGTAGGTGATGGCACCACAGAAGGAAAAGTATAAGTAGAAAATTTTATGAGAGATTCACAAACATAGCATTGGTCAATGATGCAACTCATGAAAGAATTAATAAGGGAAGAGAAGATTCACATATAAATATACTATCCTAGAAATCTTTTGTGATTATGAGTCCCCATCAATATATTATATGCCAAAATTGTTGACGTTGGACAAGGAAGACAGCTTAGTGATTTATGTTTGTTCATATTCACATAGAAGTCATACTGTCATAGATCCTGTAACATGTGGTGCTTGCTCAATATCTTTTCCTGCCAAAAAATTTCGCACTAAGTAGAGATACTACTTGTGCATCCAAATCTTTTTTGAGAGTCCACTATACCTACCTATGGATTGAGTAAGATCCCTCAACTAAGTTGTCATCAGTGCAATAAGGCAATAAAAATTTCTTCTAAATGTGTGAGATCATTTAGTGTAAGAGAAAATTGAGTGTTGCACGAACTTGTGATGGTGGAGAATAAAAGTGACAGACTGCATAATAAAGGTCGCTATCACAAGGGGAAATGCAACGTGACGTTCTTTTGCACTAAGGGGTTGAGCATACAAACAAATAAGCGCATGTCAACCTCTACTTCCCTCTCCGAAGGGCCTATAATTTACTTTTATGCAAAGAGTCAAAGTTTTCTCTCTATTCCTTTTTATTTATCCTTTGGCAAGAATCATGTGGTGAGGAAAGATCTAGGCACATATGTCCAGTTGAATATGGGTGGCATGAGTTATTATTGTGGACATCACCCTGAAGGTGAGTACGTTGGGAGGCAAAACTATATGCCCCTATCTTTCTATGTGTCCAGTTGAAACATTTTACTCATGTGTATGCGGTGAGTGTTAGCAATCATAGAAGACTATATGATGGTTGAGTATGTGGACTTGCCTAAAGGCTCTGATACGTGACCCTTCCTGAAAAGGTGATGAATTGTGGTTGCAAAGTTGACTGAGAACATAGTTTGTTGGTTTCTAATAAAGTTTATGCTTTATATTTTGATTGTGTGATGAACTGTTACTTGTTCATGAGAAGTCTATGATAAAAGTCTTATGTTTAAATTTGTTGCTGTTACATGATGCTTCTATGGCCGTATTTTTGTTTTTATCGACACCTCTCTCTCAAAGCATGTGGACATGTTTTTCGATTTCGGTTTTCGCTTGAGGACAAGCGAGGACTAAGCTTGGGGGAGTTGACACGTCCATTTTGAATCATGTTTTCTTACTGTTATTTATGATGTTTTTATGTATAATAATGCTTTTTGGAGTAATTTTAATGCCTTTGTCTCATAATTAGTAAGGTATGCACCAAGAGGGAGAATTCCGGTAGCTGGAAATCTGGACCTAAAAAAACTACGCCAGGACACCTATTCTGTACAACTCCAAACAAGCTGAAACTTCACACAGATTTTTTATGAATTATTTGAAGAATACTGGAGCAAAGAAGTACCAGAGGGGGCCCACCAGGTGGGCACAACCCACATGGGCGCGCTAGGGAGCCCAGGCGCGCCCTGGTGGGTTGTGCTCACCCAGGCCCACCTCTGGTGCCCATCTTCAGGTATATAAGCTATTCTGACCTAGAAAAAAAATAAGGAGAAGACTTTCGGGACGGAGCGCCGCCGTCTCGAGGCGGAACTTGGGCAGGAGCACTTTTGCCCTCCGGTGGAGCGATTCCGCCAGGGGAACTTCCCTCCCGGAGGGGGAAATCATCCTCGTCATCATCACCAACAACTCTCCCATCTTCGGGAGGGCTATCCCCATCAACATCTTCAACAACACCATCTCATCTCAAACCCTACTTCATCTCTTGTGTTCAATCTTGTGACCGGAACTATAGATTGGTGCTTGTGGGTGACTAGTAGTGCTGATTACATCTTGTAGTTGATTACTATATGGTTTATTTGGTGGAAGATTATATGTTAAGATCCAATATGCTATTCAATACCCCTCTGATCTTGAGCATGCTTATCATTTGTGAGTAGTTACCTTTGTTCTTGAGGTCACGGGAGAAGTCGTGTTGCAAGTAATCATGTGAATTTGATATGTGTTCGATATTTTGATAGTATGTATGTTGTGATTCCCTTTGTGGTGTCATGTGAACGTCGACTACATGACACTTCACCATATTTAGGCCTAAGGGAATGCATTGTGGAGTAGTGTTTAGATGCTCTACAAAAAAAATACACTTCCGTGATGATACGTGTTTGTCACAGTAGGTCGCGTTTTTTGTCATGCATGTACATCCGTGACAATTTTATGACAGAATCAAGATAGTCATACATGTGCTGTCGTAGAAGTGTTCCATGACATTACCAAAATTATCATCACAGAAGTGTCCACTTCCATGACGATAAATCACGCGTCACAGAAGTGCTTTCGTCAAGGGTGACCGACACGTGGCATCCACCGTAACGGAACACCGTTAAGCCATCGGGTCCAGTTTTGGATCCGATAACCCGCTAACAGCCCCGAACAATGGGGATTTTCCATGCGTAAAATCATCATTGGCTGGAGGAAACACGTGTCGGCTCACCGTTGGGACATATGTCATCCACTCATTGGACCCAAAGCGCCTATGATACGTCGACACGTGGCACGGCCCAATAGAGGCCCATTCCTGTGAAAAGGCCGGCCCGTTTGACTTGGTCAAAAGGTGGCGGGCCGGCCCAAGGCAAGCCTGTTAATGGCCTGTTCGCATATAGCCCATTTACAACCCGCTAACCCAGGGCCCGTTTACGGCCTATCCGAATTAGGCCTAGTAGCATCATCTGGGCCGTCCAATATAATTCCAGCCCGTTTTAACTTCCGGCCCATGTATGGCCCCATGATGTCTTTCGGCCCATATGAGGCCCTTATTACTCTCGGCCCATTAACGCCCCGTGGTAAAACTGACTTGTAATGAACAGTGTATCACTTTATACCCATTAAGGGCACGTGGTGAAACTGGCCTGTAATGAACAGTGTATCACTTTATACCCATTAACGGCCCATTATTCCGTTGGGCTGTTTCCAGCCCATGTTATCTTTCGGCCTTCTCGGGGCCCATTTATTCTTGGGCTCATTTCCACATTCGTTAACTTATGGCGGGTTAATGTCATTTTCTGCTTGTGGGCCAAATTCAGCCCGTGGTTACAGTCGGCCCATTTGTGGCCCGTTAGTACGTTGGGCCGTTTTCATAGCATCATCAAAATACGGCCGATTAACGACGGCCCATTATGGTCGGCCCATGAATGGACGATTTCAACTCTAGCCAATTTACGACCATAATGTGGTCTGTTATTGGCCCATGTTTGGCCAACCGATCATACGGCCCGTAGAAGGCCCATTGATGATACGGCCCATAGAAGGCACATTGTGTCTACAGCCCGTATAAGGCCCATTGTTTCTACGCCACGTAGAAGGCCCATTATTTTTTTTTGAAAGAAAGAAGGCCCACTGTTTCTACAGCCCTTAGAAGGCCCATTGTTTCTACAGTCCGTAGGAGGCCCATGTTAAATACAGCCGGTGGACATCAAAGTTCGCCACTAGTGCAAATATAGGGAACACCCTACACTATACAAAAATGGCTTGCTGTTTTCTTCAGCCGGTGGCTGCACGTTAAGAACAAATTTTGTATCGCACCAAAACAAATTACAACTATAAGAAAAAAGGAAGGTTGGCATAAAAGTTAACAGTCTAGCAGATAAATGCACCACCAGAAGTTAAGAACCTCAGTTCATTTGACCTGACTGTTACGTTTTCATGATGTATTGTCCGATGGAGCACCATGACCTTCGCCTTCAGTTCTCCTAGGCTCCTGAACAACATAGCAAATGTCTGATAGTCTGGTTTCAAAACCATGCATATCTTGACAACATCGAACAATGTTTCTCCTTGTTTCACAAAGGGTCTCTGTTAGGGAATGGACTTGTGTCTGGAGCGCAGATACAACATTGTTTTGAGCTTGCATATCTTGATCACGAGGCAGTTTGGACGAGATTGCCTTAACAACCAAGCCAGTATTACGCAGGAATGTGCTTTTGGCACTGTTAGTGGACATGTACTGACCCACTGTAGCAAGAGCTGACATTGCAGTTATAGTTGCCTCGCCACCTTCAGAAGGTGGCGGTTCCACAATTTTTTCCATAGCTCACTGAACGGTTGAGGTTTTACATTAGTAGTACCAGAACAGAAGATATTAAGGAGGCAGAAAAACCAAACAAAATAGCTTTGGTCTATATACAGAACTTATTCTAGTGAACCCATGTAAAATAATAGTTGTATTTTATTGCAAAGTACATAATAAAAACCAGGTTCCAAACATATGACCATGTACCATCGCTAATGTATTGTCTATTTCTTCACATTGTATTGAGGGCTGAGGATAAAGAGACGAAGTTTATAATACGGTAAGCATAGTATGACATCATTCATATCACAAAACAACCGAGAACAGACAACCGTGCAATTGTAATGTTGTGTGGGAATGTCCAGCACGGAACTAGATTACAGGTCAAGATCAAAGGAACATCATTCCTCTCTTTTAAACCTTGTAAGGTGCAATGATACGCTAAGACAATTGTGTATAAAATTGAAGAGAGTAATAGACATTGGCTGCAAACCATGCAGTTCAAGGCACAAGTCAGAGTAAGTAGTAGTTAAAAGGCATGAGAATTAAGGACTTACAACAATGGCTTTGACTGGTGTAGTCATGCCCTTCTTCTTGCTGGTGTGACAGTCCTTGAAGATTTTCACAACATTTGGTTCAGGTACTTTTTTGTCCTTGCGGGCTTTCCTATGCATTTGGAACAAGTCAATATAGATTTGATAATATGGTACAACGAAAAGAGTGAAACAGTAGCTAATTACAAGAGCCTCGCAGTGTGCAATATAGCTATGAGATCCAGTCGTCTGTGAAATTTCACTTTCGTACGGTTGGCCTTGTTCTTTGAACAGTTCACCTACAAGAAGATAGATTTGTGTGGCTCATGCATAAATAGGCCTTCAACATGTGATCTGATCACATATATATAATGTACCTGATAATTCGGATCGGACCAGTGTTTAACGAGGCCTCTCCAGTCTTCATCAGATATATATTTTCCACTAGAGATGTTTGGGTAAGTTCACTGTTAGCCTTGCCTTCAAAGTGAGTTTTCCTCTAGTTAAACCGATAGTGTCACAGAGAATACTTGAAAACATGGGTGCAAGCTTGTCTGGTTGCATCATCTTGGCTATCCAACTTGAACCTCATCTGTTGAAAGTATGGGAGTCTCATTAACGGCAACCTAGAAAGTATTGGAAAGAGCAAGACGATATTACCAGTTCCCATACATAACCATACTTACAGATAAATGGTCGAGGAAGGTGTTGAACTGGGTTTCGTCTTTGTCATTCCTGTACTGAATCCATGTTGGAAGAATACGTACATGACACCTAACAGCAACCGCTGCCTCTGATACTAACTTGGCTGACTCTGTAGCATCATGTGGCCTTTTTAAACCCGCCTCAAAACGGATCTCCATTCTTCCTCCTCTAGATTTAGTTAACCTATCGAGCATTATCCCTGATGTTTGTTTCCTCTTGCGCCTAGGTGCTAGTCCAACAACAAACATAGGAAGTGTTAGTGTACATCAGACTATGAGACAACATAGAAAGAAGCATGCATCTGTAAGTTGACTCCAGCAACTACCTTCTTGCTGTTGAAGCTCACAAAGTTCATCTGATCTTGCCAACTAATCTTGTGTCAAGAGTGCTTCGGAAGTAGTGTCATGTGGCAAGGGAGCTTGGGAACGTGCTGCTAGCTGAGTTGACCAACGAGTAAATCATGCAGCTGGTGGTACTGTGGAAGGTGTTGCAACAACTAGGGTTGTCTCTGCTTGTTTGGTGACAGCTAGTTGTTTCTGTTTGGCTTGTTCTGCAGCTCATGTAGCACGGGATACCCTGTCGGTACAATTTTCCGCTGGACTTTGACCTTCTATTGCACCATCAGTACCAGCAGAATCTGTTTCACTTCCGTTTCCCTGTCGTTATATGTTGCTTCCTCTTGCTCTGTGCCATATTCACTCTTCAGAACTCATTTGTACATGATACTGACAATCACTACTTTGATGTAAGGCAAACACATGATTCCAGGATGGAATAATACGAAAAGCAGGACGGCATGGCATATTCACAACTGTTTGTGTAAACTAAGCAGAAACCATTTCACCAAATAAGAAGCAATGCAAGCTAGACACCACGTGAAAGATGCAACCAATATGACTCTGCCAAGTTAAAAGTGTCCCATCATAAATGGCATTTCAACAAATTAGAAGCAACGCATGCTATAAATCATATCAAAGATGCAACTAATATCACACTATATATACTTAAGGTGTCTCGTCATATTGATTTATGCGGGATACAAAAAACAATAGTTTTATGTGAGGACATGCTTAATAGACAGATGTACTATGTACTAAATACAGGAAGGCATGTCACATTAACAGGTATAATGTATAAGTTAAGAAGAATAGCACATGCAGTTTAACCAGATTGGAAAAATTACAATCTAGACACCATATGCAACATGCAACTACATATCACGCTGCCAAGTTAGAGAAAGCACCTGCGATGCTAGTGTAGGGGAAATGCGGTAATCAACTACAGAGCTACGTTCACTATCTTCATCCAGCCTTGCTATTTCTTGAGAATCATGTCAGGAGGCTAACGCTGCATTCTTTAAATGAGGAGTAATCGACTTGCCTGACTGCCTCATCACAAGTGATTGATGAGGGATACACAAGAACATTAGTTTGATGTAGGAACATGGTTAATACACATATGTACTAGTACGTACCAAAAACAGAAAGGCATGTCATATTCAAAGGTATAATGTGTAAGCTAAGCAGATGTAATTTAACCAAATTGGAAGCAATACAAGCTAGACATCCGGCTGGAGCGATGATCATGATCATCTAGGACCTGAGAGCCTGGTGGGAGGCGGGCTGCTTCGCCACCATCGCGGCTTTTTAGTTGGCTTACAGGTGATGCCTCTCTTTGCTGGGTTTGTCACTGGCTCGGCCAGTGCCCTGACTAGCTATTTGTCTTCTGGTGCTCACGGGATGGTGGTTCATGTAAAAAATATATTTCCTTATCTTAATAAAGACCGACTTTGGCCTTTCGAATACAAGCTAGACACCATATGGAACATGCAACCATAGATGACACCAAGAAGTTAAAGCAAGCACCTGGGATGGTGGTTCATTGCGAGCAAGGTCATCAACTTCAGAGCTACGTTTATCGTCTCCATCTGCTGACACTACAGCTATTATAAGGCTTAAACGTGTCTGGCCTATCCGCCTACGACGCTGGAGCGACTTCTCTCTTTTCTTTTTTGCTTCTCTCAGAGCAGCAGAGTATGAAATACCCTTGCATAAAAACACAATAGTGAGAGTATGGGTGAAGTGTGTGCAGAACTAGTGCACTGTAAAAGTAGCAGATAGCAGGTGGCTGAAAAATAAATGACAGGAGACATATGATAGCTCTACAACATTACATGGCAAACAAAATTAGATTCTACTCCGTATGATTTTGTAATATATGAGCACAGGAAATGCAGGTACTCCTCCAGCACACCACCACATGTGGTCATATCAAGATAACAGTCGACTGAAAATAAATAGGCTAGTTGATTTTTAATGAACGGTCTGATCTATTAGGAACGGGCAGATGGCCTTTGTCTACCTCCCGCCAGTCACTGTTGACGATCTTTCTCGAACCGCCAGCGACCACCGGCCCAGACCCCTGCCTCCGCCGCCCCGCCCTCCCCTCGACCTCACACCACTGTTGTGCTTGGCAGCGCCCCCAGGCCATCCCTTTAATCCAGGCTGACCTCTAGATCGGGCGCCAATAGCTCTAGGCCCCACACGCCCCTAAGATAAACACCGAGGCGCTGCTTCCCCGATGTAATAGGCGGACTAGCGCTTGTTACACTGGGGAATGCTTCCGTTAATTGGGAATCAATTGACCAGGAATTGAAATTCAGGGGGGCGACGGACCTCTAGCTAAGGTGAAATAGTATATGAGGAGAAACCTTGTGCATCGCGAGTTACTAGGAACATCTAGTATCAAGAAGAAGCGGTCAACTAGTGTCTTCTGTGGAATGAATACCGTGCAAGCAGACACGTAAGATTTGCACGAATAAGGGAAGAGGAGTACCATTTTTGGTTCCCGATGTGGTCGCCTCCACATGTCGCGCCGATCTTCTTCTTTCTGCCGGGGAAACCGATGTTCTGGAGGAGGGTGCAGGCTTGGACGAACCCATGGCCAAATTGTTGACTGTGTTGCCATGGTCGTATGTCGGTGAAGGGGAAGCAGATCCGAGGCGGTGAAGGACGGTGTAGCAGGAACAGCTTCGGTGCGGTGGAGGGTGGCGCAGTTGGAGCGGCAGCGGTGAGGCGCAGGACGACGTGGTTGAACTGGCTTGGGTACGGACGGCTCGGCCTCGGCTTCAACTACTAGCCGTGGAGGGCGTTGCGGTTGAGGTTGCGGTGGACGACGACATCGGGGTATCGACTCCGGCATGATGGAGGAGGGCGGCGGTTGATGGGTGGAATGGGGTGGCGGACGGAGGATGCCGGGGTTTCGCGGCTGGTGGAGAGGTAGCTTTCGCGCCCATGGAGTACGAATGGGGAATCAGACGGCTGTGTGTGGGGGGGGGGGGATAACCATGTTTTGGGTCTGGGACGCCCTTGTTTTTGGCTTTTTTGAACAGAAGATGGGACGCGCTTGTTTGAAATTTGTGGAAAGTACAAACTTTGCCCCCTCTTAAATTTCGGACCTACTGCGGGTCGGGGGTAGGATGGTAATCCCAGGTGTCCCAAATAGTGGGCGGGAGCGATTTCGGCCGCGCGCATGTGTGCTTAGGCGGCCATTGTGTATGAATGTTTTTCGGAGGCGGTTGCGTGGCGTCTAGATGAAGCTACAAACCTACCCCGGTCTAGACCTTTGGACGTCGGGCCGGTAGGTTTCACGGGTCGGAGTTATTAGAAAAGTAATTTCATCGTACTACCAAACATTGGTCTCACGCGGTTTCGGGCGAATAGAGGCTATTTTGGCGCTTCGTTCAAAATTTTGAAACACAAGCATTCACGTTTAGAGTACTCTTGAACTTTGAGGATTGACCTAAATAGACAACGCTAAATTTGACCTTGTATGTTTGAAAATCTCATTAAATTATCCGCTTCTTTTTGAAAAAATTGACACTTGAAAATCCTATAACTACGATTATTTTGGAATGGAGGAGCTAAATTAGAATCTATTTTGTACATGACTACATATACTATTATGTACAAAATCAGAGCAAAGATTGATGCCCCCATAATTTAGGTATGATTTACAAATGCCATGATATAAAATTCAAATAATTGAATGGACTTCATGTTGAATTTGATTTTTTAAACCACCTTAAGTTGAATTCAAATGTATGCTAGTTCATAGGTAGCTATTTATAATGTTCATTGTGTAACTTTCGTATGTATAATGTGCTTTACACACACAACATGAACTATACTCACGTTTATATTCGATTGCTAAAGCGATGCATTGTCTCGAGTTCAAAATACTAACTATGTGGATCACTTGTGTCGAATAATAACATAGACATGCTCCAATTCGATAGAATCTAGATGTCTGATGGATCAATGACCGTTCCTTACACGAATTGCAAATATCATGATCCCATCCTAATATTTGGATACAGTTTATATCTTTAATCAATGTGTACAGCAGTCTTGTATGTGTAGTTTCACTCTCCATCGGTGGTCTCTCACACATGCTCACACACTCTCTCCCGAGGTGTCTTTCCCGCACACATGCTCTCGATATAACCCTCCCTCCCTCTCGTAAGCATTTACAACTGTTTTCACTAACCTTTATCACAAGCACTCGCCCTCTTCCAAGCATACACACGCACAATCCCCATCGACCCTTTCTATATACATAGACCCGCCTACGTGTCTCATATATATATATATATATATATATATATGGCTTCTTCTCTCTCTTTGGATCTTAATACCAAGTTCTCCTCGGTCTTCGAGGAGATCTATTCGATGTAATCTCTTTTTGCGGTGTGTTTGTCGAGATCCGATGAATTGTGGGTTTATGATCAAGATTATCTATGAGAAATATTTGGTTCTTTTCTGAATTCTTTTATGTACGATTATAATATCCTTGCAAGTCTCTTCGAATTATTGGTTTGGTTTGGCCTACTAGATCTATAGTTCTTGCAATGGGAGAAGTGCTTGGCTTTGGGTTAATCTTGCGGTGTACTTTCCCAGTGACAATAGGGGCAGCAAGGCATGTATTGTATTGTTGCCATCGAGGATAAAAAGATGGGGTTTATATCATATTGCTTGAGTTTATCCCTCTACATCATGTCATCTTGCTTAAGGCATTACTCTATTCTTATGAACTTAATACTTTAGATGCATGCTGGATAGCGGTCGATGTGTGGAGTAATAGTAGCAGATGCAGAATCGTTTCGGTCTACTTGTCACGGAGGTGATGCCTATATATAATGATCATGCCTAGATATTCTCATAATTATTCTCTTTTCTATCAATTGCTCGACAGTAATTCGTTCTCCCACCGTAGAATTCTGCTATCATGAGAGAAGCCACTAGTGAAACCTATGGCCTCTGGGTCTATTCTCAACATATCAATATAAAATCTACTTTACTTTTCCGTTTTTACTTTCTGTTCTTATATCCAAAAATACCAAAAATATCAAACTATCATATATATCAGATCTCACTTTCGTAAGTGACTGTAAAGGGATTGACAACCCTTATCGCGTTGGCTACGAAGTTCTTATTTGTTTGTGGAGGTGCGAGAGACTCGCGCGTGGTCTCCTATTGGATTGATACCTTGATTCTCAAAAACTGAGGGAAAAACTTACGCTACTGTGCTGCATCACCCTTTCCTCTTCGAGGGAATACAACACAAGTTCGGGAAGGAAATATTAGATTTCAATTTCTGTTAAGGAAAGGCATGGAACACTTTCCTAGAAAGAAAATTAAATTACCATATGAATCTATTATGGGAGGCACTTATGGATTGCCTTCCAAAGATGGCAATACCTAGATCTATCCTTGTATCGTGCCTAGCTAGGGGCGTTAAAGGATAGCGCTTGTTGGGAGGCAACCCAATTTTATTTTCTTTGTTTTTGCTTCTATTTAGGAATAAATATTGCATCTAGCTTCTGTTTAGATGTGGTTTTGTGTTTTAATTAGTGGTTGTGCCAAGTTGAATCTTTGGGAAGACATGTGTGAAGTTTATATGATCTTGCTGTAAAAAACAGAAACGTTAGCGCTCACGAGAATAGTAACCAGATTTTACTGGAGAGTGCTATTTAGTTGATTCTTTTTGCAGATTATTAATAGACAAATTACTCACATTTACCAATTTATTTCAAAAAATTTGGAGTTACAGAAGTATGCGAAAGTTACAGATTACTACAAACTGTTCTGTTTTTGACATATTCTGTTTTTCGTGTGTTGTTTGCTTATTTTGATGAATCTATGAGTAGTATTGGAGGATATGAATCATAGAGAAGTTGGAATACAGTAAGTGTAACACCAATATAAACAAAGAATGAGTTCATTACAGTATCTTTGATTGGTGGTTTGTTTTCTTATACTAACGGAGCTCACGAGATTTTTGGCTAAGTTTTGTGTTGTGAAGTTTTCAAGTTTTGAGTATGGCTTTGATGGACTATGGAACAAAGAGTGGCAAGAGCCTAAGCTTGGGGATGCCCAAGGCACCCCAAGGTAAATTCAAGGACAACCAAAAGCCTAAGCTTGGGGATGCCCCGGGAAGGCATCCCCTCTTTCGTCTTCATCTATCGGTAACTATACTCGGGACTATATTTTTATTCACCACATGATATGTGTTTTGCTTGGAGCATCATGTATGATTTGAGTTTTTGCTTGTTAGTTTCCCACAATCATCCTTGCTGGATACACCTTTTTGAGAGAGATAAATATGGTCTAGAATTTGTTAGAACACTCTAAGTGCTTCACTTATATCTTTTGAGCTAAATAGTTTTGCTCTAGTGATTCACTTATATCTTTTAGAGCACGTGCTACCTCTTGAGCTTGCGTTGTATTCCCTCGAAGAGGAAAGGGAGATGCAGCACAGTAGCGTAAGTATTTCCCTCAGTTTATGAGAACCAAGGTATCAATCCAGTAGGAGACCACGCGCCAGTCCCTCGCACATGCACAAACAAATAAGAACTTTGCAGCCAACACGATAAGGGGTAGTCAATCCCTTTACGGTCACTTACGATAGTGAGATCTGATAGAGATGATAATTTATATTTTTGGTATTTTTGATATAGAAATAGAAAGTAAAGGAAGCAAATAAACAACGGCGGCAGAAATTGACGTGAAAGCAATATGATAGAGATTGACCCGGGGGCCATTGTTTTCTCTAGTGGCTTCTCTCATGATAGTGGTATTCTACGGCGGGTAAACAAATTACTGTCGAGCAATAGATAGAAAAGCGAATAATTATGAGACTATCTAGGCATGATCATTGTATATAGACATCACGTCCGAGACAAGTAGACCGACTCCTGCATGCATCTACTACTATTACTCCACACATCGACCGCTATCGAGCATGCATCTAGTGTATTGAGTTCATATGAACAGAGTAACGCCTTAAGCAATATGACATGATGTAGAGGGATAAACTCAAGCAATATGATGAAAACCCCATCTTTTTATCCTCGATGGCAACAATACAATACGTGCCATGCTGCCCCTACTGTCACTGGGAAAGGACATCGCAAGATTGAACCCAAAGCCAAGCACTTCTCCCATTGCAAGAACTATAGATCAAGTAGGTCAAACCAAACCAATAATTCGAAGAGACTTGCAAGGATAATATGAGCACACATAAAAATTTCAGAGAATAACCAAATATCTTTCATAGATAACCTTGATCATAAACTCACAATTCAACGGATCTCGACAAACACACCGCAAAAAGAGATTACATCGAATAGATCTCCTCGAAGACCGAGGAGAACTTTGTATTAAGATCCAGAGAGAGAAAAGAAGCCATCTAGATACTAGCTATGGACCTGAAGGTCTCTGGTAAACTACTCACAACTCATGGTGAGGGCGATGATGATGATGATGAAGGCCTCCGTGATGGACCCCCCTCCCGGAACTGGCTCCAAGATGGGATCTCCACGGGAACGGCAGCTACGGTGGTGGAATTAGGGTTTTCTCTCTGTTGTTGGAGTTTCTGGGGTACGTAGGCATATATAGGAGGAAGAGGGGCACCAGGGGCCACCAGGCCTGCCCTCGAGGCAGGGGGGCGCGCCCCGACCCTCGAGGGTGGGCCCCCTGTCCTTTGGCTCGGCTCCGAAGTTTATCTCGCGTGATTTCCTCCAAAAATATCTCGTGCGAAGGTTTCATTCCGTTTGGACTCCGTTTAATATTCCTTTTCTACAAAACCCTGAAATAGGCAAAAAAACAACAATCTGGACTAGGCCTTTGGGTTAGTAGGTTAGTCCCAAAAGTGATATAAAAGTGAATGATAAAGCCCATTAAACATCTAAGACTTCATAAATAATAGCATGGAACAATAAAAAATTATAGATACGTTGGAGACGTATCAAGCATCCCCAAGCTTAATTCATGCTCGTCCTCGAGTAGGTAAATGATAAAGAAATAATTTTTGATGTGGAATGCTAACCAATATAGTTTTTCAACGTAATTCTCTTAATTGTGGCATGAATGTTCAGATCTGAAGGATTCAATATAAAAATCTATATTGACATAAGAAATAACAATACTTCTAGCAATACTAACAAAGCAATCACATCTTCTCAAAATACTATGGCTAAAGAAAGTTATCCCTACAAAATCATAGAGTGTTGTCTATGCTCCCTTGCTATCACACAAAATATTCATATCATGCACAACCCCGATTTCAGCCAAGCATTTGTTTTCATGCTCTATCTTTTCAAACCTTTCAACTTTCACGCAATACATGAGCGTGAGCCATGGACATAGCACTATGGGTGGAATAGAGGTGGTTGTGGAGAAGACAAAAAGAGGGAGATAGTTTCACATCGACTAGGCGTATCAACGGGCTATGGAGATGCCCATCAATAGATATCAATATGAGTGAGTAGGGATTGCCATGCAACGGATGCACTAGAGCTAAATATGAATGAAAGCTCAACAAAAGAAACTAGTGGGTGTGCATCCAACTTGCTTGCTCACGAAGACCTAGGGCATTTGAGGAAGCCCATCATTGGAATATACAAGCCAAGTTCTATAATGAAAATTCCCACTAGTATATGAAAGTGACTAAGCATGAGACTATCTACAATGAAGAACATGGTGCTACTTTCAAGCACAAGTGTGGAAAAATATAGTAGCAATTGTCCCTTTTATTCTTTCCCTTTTTTCTTTTCTTTTTTTGGGCCTTTTTTTCTGTGGCCTTTTTTTTGCGGAGGGGCTTTATAGATTCAGCCTTTCCTCCCACGGGGCAATGCTCTATAAATGATGATCATCACACTTTCATTACAACACTATATTACAACTCGATACTACAACAACAAAGTATGACTCTATATGAATGCCTCCGGCGGTGTACCGGTATGTGCAATGAAACAAGAGTGACATGTATAAAAATTATGCATGGTGGCCTTGCCACAAGTACGATGTCAACTACATGATCATGCAATGGCAATATGACAATATGATGAGTGTCATAAAAACGGAATGGTGGAAAGTTGCATGGCAATATATCTCGAAGTGGCTATGGAAATGCCATGATAGGTAGGTATGGTGGCTGTTTTGAGGAACAATATGGTGGCTGTTTTGAGGAAGGATATATAGTGGGTTTAATTGCACCGGAGAAAGTTGCGCGATACAAGAGAGGCTAGCAATGGTGTAAGGGTGAGAGTGCGTATAATCCATGGACTCAACATTAGTCATAAGAAATCATATACTTATTGCAAAAATCTACGAGTCATCAAAACAAAACAATCAACGCATGCCCCTAGGGGGGAGGTTGGTAGGAGTTAACCATCGCGCGCCCCCGAGCTCCACACAAAGCTTGACACTCTACAAATACCTCATGCTTTAACTTAGTCACACAACGGTTCACCATACGTGCATGCTACGGGAATCACCAACCTTAACACAAATATTTCTCAATTTCATAATTACTCTACTAGCATGACTCTAATATCACTATCCTCATATCTCAAAACATTTATCAAGCATCCAACATCTCTTCCTACTTAATGCACTTGATGTGAAAATTTCTACTACATTGACATTGGATGTTTATCATGTGAAGACTAGTTTCTTTAGCCCAAACACTTTACCATGCTGTTTTAATAGACTCTCAAATAGATCTAAGTGAAGCATGAGAGTTCAACAATTTCTACAAAATATTACCACCACCGTGCTCTAAAAGATATAAGTGAAGCACTAGAGCAAAAACTATTCAACTCAAAAGATATAAGTGAAGCATATAGAGTGTTCTAACAATTTCTAGGGCATATTTAACTCTCTCAAATAGGTGTGTCCAGCAAGGATGATTGTGGAAAACTAACAAGCAAATACTCAAATTATACAAGACGCTCCAAGCAAAACACATAGCATGTTGCGAATAAAAATATAGCTCCAAGTATAGTTACAGATGGATGAAGACGAAAGAGGGGATGCCTTCCCGGGGCATCCCCAAGCTTAGGCTTTTGATTATCTTGAATTTAATTGGGGTTCCATGGGCATCCCCAAGCTTAGGCCTTTGCTACTCCTTGTTCCATAGTCCATCAAAGCAATACTCAAAACTTGAAAACTTCACAACACAAAACTTAGACAAAAATTCTCGTGAGCTCCGTTAGTAAGAGAAAGCAAACCACCACTCAAAGGTACAGAAAGGAATTCATTCATTGTTTATATTGGTGTTAAACCTACTGTACTCCAAGTTTTCCATGATTCATATCCTCCAATATTACTCATAGATGCGTCGGAATAAGCAAACAACACACGAAAAACAGAATATGTCAAAAACAGAACAGTCTGTAGTAATCTGTTGGGTTCGCCTACTTCTGGAACTCGAAAGAATTCAAACTAAATTGGTACATTTGAGAAATTTGACTACCAATCAGAAGCAAAAATAATCATCTAAAAAGCACGCTCCAGTAAAATCTGAAGACTACTTTAGCGAGCACTAACGATTCTGTTTTTCACAGCAAGATCGTATAAACTTCACACAAGTCTTACCAAAGGTTCTACTTGGCACAAACACTAAACAAAACATGAAAACACATCTAATCAGAGGCTAGATGCAATATTTATTCCCTAACAGGAAGAAAATAAAAAAACATAAAATTGGGTTGCCTCCCAACAAGCGCTATCGTTTTACGCCCCTAGCTAGGCACGATACAAGATAGATCTAGGTATTGCCATCTTTGGAAGGCAATCCATAAGTGGCTCTCATGATAGATTCATATGGTAATTTGATTTTCTTCCTAGGAAAGTGTTCCATGCCTTTCCTTAATGGAAATTGGAATCTAATATTTCCTTCCTTCATATCAATAATTGCACCAATCTAAGGAAAGGTCTACCAAGAATAATAGGACATGAAGGATTGCAATCTATATCAAGAACAATGAAATCTACGGGCACATAATTCCTATTGGCAACAATAATAACATCGTTAATACTTCACATAGGTTTCTTAATAGTGGAATCCGCAAGATACAAATTTAAAGAACAATCATCAAGCTCATGGAACCCTAGCAAATCACACAAAGTTTTTTGGGATAGTGGAAACACTAGCACCAAAATCACACAAAGCATAACATTCATGATCTTTTATTTTTATTTTGATAGTAGGTTCCCATTCATCATAAAGCTTTCTAGGTATAGAAACTTCCAACTCAAGTTTTTCTTCATAAGATTGCATCAAAGCATCAACTATATGTTTAGTGAAAGCTTTATTTTGACTATAAGCATGCGGAGAATTTAGCACGGATTGCATCAAGGAAATACAATCAATCGAAGAGCAATTATCATAATTGAATCCCTTGAAATCAAAAGTAGTGGGTTCATCACTATGCAAAGTTTTAATCTCTTCAATCCAACTTTTAGCAATTTTAGCATCAAGATCTAAAAACTCCGAATCATTGGGACACCTTAAAGCAGAATCATCTCCAATCCTATTCTCATCAAGATTAATACTAGAAAACAAGGATCTAATAGGAGACACATCAATAACTTTCAGATCTTCATATTTATTTTCACGATAACCGAAAGAGTAAGATTTAATATAATCTTCTCTTTTAGCACGCATTCTAACGGTTCTTTCTTTGCATTCATCAATGGAAATTCTCATGGCTTTGAGAGACTCATTGGTATCATGCTTAGGTGGAATAGATCTAAGTTTCAAAGCATCAACATCAAGAGTAATTCTATCCACACTTCTAGCCAATTCATCAACTTTAAGCAATTTTTCTTCAAGCATAGAATTGAAATTCTTTTGCGAGATCATAAACTCCTTAACACTAGTTTCAAATTCAGAAGGCATCTTTCCATAAGAGTTGTTGGAGGAATTACCAAAATTATTAGAGGCATTACTAGGAAAAGGCCTAGGATTAAAATTACCTCTATAAGCATTGTTACCAAAATTATCCCTACCAACAAAATTCACATCCAAAGTTTCATTGTTATTCTCAATCAAAGTGGACAAAGACATATCATTAGGATTAGAAGAAGCACTCTTAGCAGCAAACAATTTCATAAGTTCATCCATCTTCCCACTCAAAACACTAATTTCTTCGATAGCATGCACTTTTTTACTAACAGATCTTTCGGTGTGCCATTGAGAATAATTGACCATAATATTATCTAGGAGTTTGGTAGATTCTCCTAAGGTAGTTTCCATGAAAGTGCCTCCGGTGGCCGAACCTAAAAGATTTCTAGAAGCAACATTCAAGCCAGCATAAAAGTTTCAAATAATCATCCATAGATTCAAACCATGCGTAGGGCAATTACGTATCATTAATTTCATTCTCTCCCAAGCTTGTGCAACATGCTCATGATCCAGTTGCTTAAAATTCATAATATCGTTTCTAAAAGAGATGATCTTAGCAGGAGGGAAATACTTAGAGATAAAAGCATCTTTGCACTTATTCCACGAATCAATACTATTTCTAGGCAAAGAGGAGAACCAAGTTTTAGCACGATCTCTAAGTGAAAATGGAAATAACTTCAATTTAACAATATCGTTATCCATATCCCTTTTATTTTGCATATCACACAAATCAACAAAGTTGTTTAGATGGGTAGCGGCATCTTCACTAGGAAGGCCGGAGAATTGATCTTTCATGACAAGATTCAACAAAGCAACATTGATCTCACAAGATTTAGCATCGGTAATAGGAGCAATCGGAGTGCTAATAAAATCATTGTTGTTGGTATTGGAGAAGTCACACAATTTGGTATTGTTCTAAGCCATAGTGACAAGCAAGCAATCCAACACACACAAGTAAACAAGAAGCAAGCGAACGAGAAACACACGGCGGAAGAAGGGCAAATAAAACGGCAAGGGTGAAGTGGGGGAGAGGAAAACGAGAGGCAAATAAATGTAATGCAAAGGATAAGGGTTTGTGATAGGTACTTGGTATATGACTTTTGCGTAAGCCTCCCCGGCAAGGGCGCCATAAATTCTTCTTGCTACCTCTTGAGCTTGCATTGTATTCCCTCGAAGAGGAAAGGGAGATGCAGCACAGTAGCGTAAGTATTTCCCTCAGTTTATGAGAACCAAGGTATCAATCCACTAGGAGACCACGCGCCAGTGCCTCGCACCTGCACAAACCAATAAGAGCTTCGCAGCCAACGCGATAAGGGGTTGTCAATCCCTTTACGGTCACTTACGATAGTGAGGTCTGATAGAGAAGATAGTTTATATTTTTGGTATTTTTTTATATAGAAACAGAAAGTAAAGAAAGCAAATAAACAACGACGGCAGAAATTTACGAGAAAGTAATATGATAGAGATAGACCCGGGGGCCATAGTTTTCTCTAGTGGCTTCTCTCATGATAGCGGTATTCTACGGCGGGTAAACAAATTACTGTCGAGCAATTGATAGAAAAGCGAATAATTATGAGACTATCTAGGCATGATCATTGTATATAGGCATCACGTCCGAGACAAGTAGACCGACTCCTGCCTGCATCTACTACTATTACTCCACACATCGACCGCTATCCAGCATGCATCTAGTGTATTGAGTTCATACGAACAGAGTAACGCCTTAAGCAAGATGACATGATATAGAGGGATAAACTCAAGCAATATGATGAAAACCCCGTCTTTTTATCCTCGATGGCAACAATACAGTACGTGCCTTGCTGCCCCTACTGTCACTGGGAAAGGACACCGCAAGATTGAACCCAAAGCCAAGCACTTCTCCCATTGCAAGAACTATAGATCTAGTAGGCCAAACCAAACCAATAATTCGAAGAGACTTGCAAGGATATTATGAGCACACATAAAAAGTTCAGAGAAGAACCAAATATCTTTCATAGTGTAACATCCCAAATTTCTCGAATTTGGAATGTTAATAGGATCATTCCTTTGCATCATGTTTTCTATTATTATTTTAAATTTTCTGAATATTGATAGTATTTTGGAGTTGTTGAAACTCAGAAGTTTTATATTTGTTATATTGCTCTTTGTATGCTTGCATTGCATAGAATATATTTTTATGTATTTGGGTTTTAAAAATGTTCATACTGTCCAGAATATTGTTCTAGTTCATTTGATATGTTATTGTATATTTCATAATCTCAAAATTATTTTATTTGTGTGTTATTTTGCTGTTTGAGTAGCCCATTGCATACAAATGATTTTACAAAATTTCATTATAGGTGGAACTAGTGTTCCTATATTTTATATTAGTAGTGTTGATTTTACTGTATGTATACATATTTTTGTTTAGATTTAATTGTGTTGTTCTTATTTTAGTTTTGTTTTTCTGCTGTTTGTTTTTATTAAAAAAAAGGAAACGCAGTGCAGCGCACTGTGCGCTACCGCAGCCTACCAACCGGTGGCCCAACCAGGGCTTCTCCCGCGCACGCCACAGCAATAGCAGGCCGCAGGCCCATTTCTACTTGGCGAGCAGTCCGCCTGCCCGGTTCTACTTTACATTATTTTTTTCTCTGCCTGCTGACGCATTTGGCCCAGTTGTCATCTCTCTCCTCTCGCTCAGATTCTGGCACGCACACGAGTTCGTCTCCCAGTCGAAATCTTCGATCGATTCGATCGGTTTCCTGCCCCTAGCCCAGTACCAACTCCATATAAATACTCCCTGTGTCCTCCTCGTCCGATTTTTCTCAAATTGGAAACCTCATAATCCCTAGAATGTCGTCCCGATCTCGCCGGAGTACAACCACTTGAAGCTTCCTCCGCCGGCCATATTCGTCGCCACAGAAGGGTTCCAGCGCCTCCCTTCCCCTCCGTTTTATTCCCCTTGACCTCCTCTATCTCCCTCACCTACTGGTTCTTGCAGGGAAGCACCGTAGCGACTGCACGGACCTCCGCCCGAAGCAGAAGCCACTGCGGCCGCTCCAGCCGGTCACCGCCGTCGCGGGAGGAATCTCCAGTCATCCTCGAGGTCATTTTCGAGTTAGTCGCCTCCCTCCGATCATCGTCCCATCGTCACCGAGCCCGGGGGACCCCTCCAGCGAGAGTACGCTCCAAGCCCGAGCCGCGTTGCGCGCCTCTTCCCCAAGTCCGGCGCCGCCCAGCCCCTCTGTTTTTCGGTGAGCCGCCCTCGTCCGTCCGATCTTCTTTTAACGACCGAGATTAGAGCATCTATTTTTATTTATTTATTTATTTATTTCCCGAGCCGTTTTCGGTTACATGCCGGACGTCCGCCGTTTAGACAAAGCAATGAACACCTCCAGCCAGTCAGCATGCGACACGTGGCACATCCACAGCAACCGCAGCAGTTCTTCCATGAACACTTTTTGGCATAATTATTTTTGGCAGATTCTATATCAAAACTTCATTTAAGTATATCTTTTAGTATGTAACTCCAAATTTATCGATTCTTTTTCCTGTGTACTCATAGAGACCAGGAGAATATTGTAGAACCAAAATTTCACATGTTTGAATAGTTCAAATATGAATTTCTTGAAATTTGAATTCAAACTTCCGAAGGCCATATCATTTAAACCGTAGATCCAAATCAGTTGATTCTTTTTGCATTGTGACCCTAGTATCATGTAGATATTATTTACCTACTGATATGTTTTGTTAGTTGAGTTTTATTTGAATTCTTTGTTGTTTACTTTATTGTGAGCCATGTGAGTACGGTTTATTTATCGGTGCCTTCGTTATCGTATAGATTGTCCAAAGTGTCAAGCGAACCAGGATTAAGCGTTAGAGTACTTCAACACCGTTCTAGGCAAGTTTGCATTTTTGATTTGCTCATCCTATATTCTGCTATGCAAGTGTGGTCCTGATGCTATGATAAATGTCTGGCTTGATATGTGTATCTCGTGTTGCCATGTTTTGATGTTGATTGTGTTATGTGATGGTGTGATCAACTTGCTATGGTAGACGCGGGCATGTGTCGAGTGATCCCTGAAAGTGATGAGTGTTTATAGCCGTAGGCTCGGGATTATTAAACAGGTGAATGCGTCACTGGCAGAGCGCTCTATTGTCCCTAGAGAATGCGCCATTGACAGAGCACACTTGAGGCGAGGTATAGTTTTCGGAACTTAAATCAGGTGGATGCGTCCTTGGCAGAGCGCTCTATTGTTCCTAGAGAATGCGCCACTGACAGAGCACACTTGAGACACTTCTGAAGTTCTTGTCATGTTTATTAGAATCTTTGGGAACAACGGCGGCAGAAATTGACGGGAAAGTAATATGATAGAGATAGACCAGGGGGCCATAGTTTTCTCTAGTGGTTTCTCTCATGATAGCGGTATTCTACGGCGGGTAAACAAATTACTGTCGAGCAATTGATAGAAAAGCGAATAATTATGAGACTATCTAGGCATGATCATTGTATATAGGCATCACGTTCGAGACAAGTAGACCGACTCCTGCCTGCATCTACTACTATTACTCCACACATCGACCGCTATCCAGCATGCATCTAGTGTATTGAGTTCATACGAACAGAGTAACGCCTTAACCAAGATGACATGATATAGAGGGATAAACTCAAGCAATATGATGAAAACCCCGTCTTTTTATCCTCGATGGCAACAATACAATACGTGCCTTGCTGCCCCTACTTTCACTGGGAAAGGACACTACAAGATTGAACCCAAAGCCAAGCACTTCTCCCATTGCAAGAACTATAGATCTAGTAGGCCAAACCAAACCAATAATTCGAAGAGACTTGCAAGGATATTATGAGCACACATAAAAAGTTCAGAGAAGAACCAAATATCTTTCATAGATAACCTTGATCATAAACTCACAATTCATTGGATCTCGACAAACACACCGCAAAAAGAGATTACATCGAATAGATCACCTCGAAGACCGAGGAGAACTTTGTATTGAGATCCAGAGAGAGAGAAGAAGCCATCTAGATAGTAGCTATGGACCCGAAGGTCTGTGGTAAACTACTCACAACTCATGGTGAGGGCGATGATGATGATGATGAAGGCCTTCATGAAGGATCACCCTCCCGGAACAGGCTCCAAGATGGCATCTCCACGGGAACAGCAGCTACGGTGGTGGAATTAGGGTTTTCTCTCTGTTGTTGGAGTTTCTGGGGTACGTAGGCATATATATAGGAGGAAGAGGGGCACCAGAGGCCATTGGGCCTGCCCTCGAGGCAGGGGGGCGTGCCCTGGGAAGGGGGCGCGCCCCCCACCCTCGAGGGTGGGCCCCTTGTCCTCTGTCTTGGCTCCGAAGTTTATCTCATGTGATTTCCTCCAAAAATATCTCCTGCAAAGGTTTCATTCCATTTGGACTCTGTTTGATATTCCTTTTCAGCAAAACCCTGAAATAGGCAAAAAATAGCAATATGGACTCGGCCTTTGGGTTAGTAGGTTAGTCCCAAAAATGATATAAAAGTGAATGATAAAGCCCATTAAACATCTAAGACTTCATAAATAATAGCATCGAACAATAAAAAATTATAGATACGTTGGAGATGAATCAGCACGGTGGTGATTTTATTTTGTAGAAATTGTTGATCTCTCATGCTTCACTTATATCATTTTGAGAGTCTTTTAGAACAGCATGGTAATGTGCTTTGGTTATAAAACTAGTCCTAATATCATAGGTATCCAAGATGAATGTAGTAAAAACTTTCATATAAAGTGCATTGAATATGATGAGAAGTTTGATACTTGATGATTGTTTTGAGATATGAGGATAGTGATATTAGAGTCATGCTAGTGGAGTTATTATGAAATTGAGAAATACTTGTGTTAATGTTTGTGATTCCCGTAGCATGCACGTATGGTGAACCGCTATGTGACGAAGTTAGAGCATGAGGTGTTTGTAGAGTGTCATCCTTTGTGTGGAGGTCGGGGCCGCGCGATGTTTAACTCCTACCAACCTCCCCCTAGGAGCATGCGTTGATTGCTTTGTTTTGATGACTTGTAAATTTTTGCAATAAGTATATGAGTTCTTTATGACTAATGTTGAGTCCATGGATTATACGCACTCTCACCCTTCCACCATTGCTAGCCTCTCTTGTGCCGCGAAACTTTCGCCGGTACCATACACCCACCATATACCTTCCTCAAAACAGCCACCATACCTACCTATCATGGCATTTCCATAGCCATTCCGAGATATATTGCCATGCAACTTTCCACCATTCCATTCATATGACACGCTTCATATTGTCATATTGCCATGCAGGATCCTGTAGTTGACATCGTATTTGTGGCAAAGCCACCATGCATAATTTTTCATACATGTCACTCTTGATTCATTGCACATCCCGGTACACCGCCAGAGGCATTCATATAGAGTCATACTTTGTTCTAGTATCGAGTTGTAATATCGAGTTGTAAATCAATAAAAGTGTGATGATCATCATTATTAGAGCATTGTCCCATGTGAGGAAAGGCCAAATAAAAAAAGAGATGGCCCACAAAAAATATAGAGAGGGGCTAAATTAAAAAAGAGAGGGAGAAATCCCCTCCAAAAAATGAGAGAAAAGAGAGAAGGGACAATGCTACTATCCTTTTTCCACACTTGTGCTTCAAAGTAGCACCATGTTCTTCATGATAGAGAGTCTCTTGTTTAGTCACTTTCATATACTAGTGGGAATTTTCATTATAGAACTTGGCTTGTATATTCCAACGATGGGCTTCCTCAAATGCCCTAGGTCTTCATGAGCAAGCAAGTTGGATGCGCACCCACTTAGTTTCTTTTGATGAGCTTTCATACATTTATAGCTCTAGTGCATCCGTTGCATGGCAATCCCTACTCACTCACATTGATATCTATTGCTGGGAATCTCCATAGCCCGTTGATACGCCTAGTTGATGTGAGACTATCTTCCTCCTTTTTGTCTTCTCCACAACCACCACTCTATTCCACCCATAGTGCTATATCCATGGCTCACGCTCATGTATTGTGTGAAAGTTGAAAGGTTTGAAAAAATTGAGTATGAAAACAATTGCTTGGCTGAAACCGGGGTTGTACATGATATGAATATTTTTTTGATGAAGAGGGAGCATAGCCAAAATATATGATTTTGTAGGGATAACTTTCTTTAGCCATGTTATTTTGAGAAGACATAATTGCTTTGTTAATATGCTTGAAGTATTATTATTTCTTATGTCAATATAGACTTTTGTCTTGAATCTTTCAGTTCTGAACATTCATGCCACTATAAAGATATTACATTGAAAATTATGTTGGTTAGCATTCCACTTCAAGAATTCTGTTTTTATCATTTACCTACTCGAGGACGAGAAGGAATTAAGCTTGGGGATGCTTGATACGTCTCCAATGTATCTATATAATTTTTGATTGTTCCATGCTATTATATTTGATGTTTTGGATGTTTAATGGGCTTTATTATACACTTTTATATTATTTTTGGGACTAACCTCTTAACCCAAAGGCCCAGTCCAGATTGTTGTTTTTTTTGCCTATTTTAGGGTTTTACAGAAAAGGAATATCAAACGGAGTGCAAACGGAATAAAACCTTCGGGAGAGTTATTTTTGGAACGATATCTTCACAAGAGACTTGAGAACCAAGACAGAGGGGACACGTGGTGCCCACGAGGGTCGAGGGCGCGCCCCATCCCCCTAGGCGCGCCGCCACCCTCGTGGGCCCCATGTTGCTCCACCGACGTACTCCTTCCTCCTATATATACCCATGTACCCTAAAAACATCGAAGCAACAGAGAAAACCCTAATTCCACCACCGCAACCATCTGTTCCCGTGAGATCCCATCTTGGGGCCTGTTCCGGAGCTCCGCCGGAGGGGGGATCTTCCACGAAGTGCTTCTACATCAACACCATCGCCTTACCATAGACCTTCGGGTCCATAGTTAGTACCTAGATGGCTTCTTCTCTCTTTTTGGATCTCAATACCAAGTTCTCCTCGGTCTTCGAGGAGATCTATTCGATGTAATCTTTTTGCGGTGTGTTTGTCGAGATCCGATGAATTGTGGGTTTATGATCAAGATTATCTATGAGAAATATTAGGTTCTTTTCTGAATTCTTTTATGTATGATTATATTATCCTTGCTAGTCTCTTCAAATTATTGGTTTGGTATGGCCTACTAGATCTATTGTTCTTGCAATGGGAGAAGTGCTTGTCTTTGGGTTCAATCTTGCGGTGTCCTTTCCCAGTGACAGCAGGGGCAGCAAGGCACGTATTGTATTGTTGCCATTGAGGATAAAAAGATGGGGTTTATATCATATTGCTTGAGTTTATCCCTCTACATCATATCATCTTGCTTAAAGAATTATTCTGTTGTTATGAACTTAATACTCTAGATGCATGCTAGATAGCGGTCGATGTGTGGAGTAGTAGTAGTAGATGCAGAATCGTTTAGGTCTACTTGTCGCAGACGTGATGCCTATATACAATGATCATGCCTAGACATTCTCATAATTATTCACTTTTCTATCAATTGCTCGACAGTAATTCGTTCACCCACCGTAGAATTCTGCTATCATGAGAGAAGCCACTAGTGAAACCTATGCCCCCCGAGTCTATTCACAACATATCAATCTATAATCTACTTTACTTTGGTGTTTTTACTTTCTGTTCTTATATCCAAAAATATCAAAAATATCAAACTATCCTATCTATCAGATCTCACTTTCGTAAGTGACCGTAAAGGGATTGACAACCCCTTATCGCATTTGGCTGCGAAGTTCTTATTTGTTTGTGCAGGTGCGAGGGACTCGCGTGTGGTATCCTACTGGATTGATACCTTGGTTCTCAAAAACTGAGGGAAATACTTACGCTACTGTGCTGCATCACCCTTTCCTCTTCGAGGGAATACAACGCAAGCTCTTGAAGTAGCACATAGCTTGTCATTGTTGCTACAACTGTCGATACATTTACTTGTTATCCTAAAATGCTTAGTATAGGTTGGTTAGTGATCCATCAGTGACCCCCACCTTGTACCAGTTGCCTCTCTTTATGTTTGATGACTCGATCAACGTGATCGACGTCCAGGCCCGACACCGCACATCACCCCCTTAGTTATACGACTCTGCAGAATTACTATCGAGTGCTGAGGGTGATACCTCGTCATCACTTCTGATGTTAACCCATTAGTGTTGCTATCTAGTCGTGGTCATCGAGGGTGATTCCTCGTTCACCACTCCCGATAACGTCTCTGTTGTGAAACCTCTCAAGTGTGGACCATCGAGGGTGATTCCTCCAAGTCCACCTTGACGATTACATCGAGTGGGAAACCATCGAGGGTGATTCCTCGGGTTACCCTCCCTTGCTATTTTGGACACGCGGTCTTTGACTTACCACAGAACTATGGTGACTAAAGTCGGGTCGGCTCTTAGAGTACTCGTAGGTGATTCACGGAGTGGAGGCCAGCGGGACAGGTGGCTCCATCCAGGTAGTGGTTGGCCGGGTTCCTGACGGCCCCGAGTGATTCTTTGTGGCAGAGCGACATGACAGGTTGAGAAACCGAGGAGAGAAGTGGCCTGGGCCCTGGTTGTTGTCCTGGGTTATTTCATAATAACACGCTTAATGAGTTTAGATATTTGATATGAGTCTGGCCACTGGCCTATACGCACTAACCAACTACGTGGGAACAATTATGGGCACTCGACGTCGTGGTATCAGCCGAAGCTTTCTTGACGTGAGCGACTGAGCGGCATACGCCGGATTGGACTGGAACGCCTGCTCCGGGATTAGGAAAGGCTAGGTTTGCTTACCGGCTGCGCACACAACGTGCAGGTGTGCAATGGGCGATGGGCCTAGACCCCTGTGCGCTTAGGATTTAGACCGACGGGCTGACCTCTCTGTTGTGCCTAGGTAGGGTTGCGACATGTTGATCTTCGGAGGCCGGACATGACCCATGAAAGTGTGACCGGTCGGAGGGGATCGAGCGTGTTGGGTAATGTGGTGCACCCCTAGAGGGAAGTAATCGATTCGAATAGCCTTGTCCACAGTAACAGGATGACCGGAGTTGTATTTCGACCTCATGACAACTACAACCTGATACTTAATAAAACACACTCTGTCAAGTGCCAGATACAACCCGTTGATCGCTTTCCCACGCGGCGATGAGGGGAGGATCGCCGGGTAGGGCTATGCTATACGATGTTACTTGGTGAACTCTCCAGCTACTCAGGACGGAGGCTGCCAGAAGCATTGATACTTGTTACTATTCCAGCTACTCTCTTTTACTGCTGCAAGATGGAGGCTGCCAGAAGTGTAGTCTTCGATAGGCCTAGCTTTCCCCCTCTTATTCTAGCATTCTGCAGTCTAGCCCACATACATTTCCCCTTTACACATATACCATTGCATATGTAGTGTAGATCCATGCTTGCGAGTACTTTGGATGAGTACTCACGGTTGCTTCCCCCCCCCTTTTCCTTTCTTCTTGGACGATGCAACCAGATGGTGGAGTCCAGGAGCCAGAGGATCCCGAGGATGTTTCTACGTGGAGTTCAGCTTCGAGAAGTAGTTAGGAGGTCCCAGGCAGGAGGCCTTGCCTTTTCGATCGTTGCTACTTTTGTGCTAGTCATCTTATGGCACCTTGTTTAACTTATGTATGTACTCAGATATTTTTGCTTCCACTGACTCTTGAGATTTTGAGCTTATGTATTCGAGCCCTCGAGGCCCTTGGCTTGTACTATAAATCTTGAATTATTTTGATTTGTGTCTAGAGTTGTGTTGTGATGTCTTCCCGTGAGTCCTTGATCTTGCTCATACACATTTGCGTGCATGATTAGTGTACGATCAAATCGGGGGCGTCACATCCACCAAGCTTGGGGGAGGTGCACCAGTACCGTATCATCCCCACTATCCTTTTACTTTTACATATTTTAGTTCGATCTTTTGCTTTAGAATGAATAAAAGTTATTTCAATCCTTTCTTTTCGAGAGTTTGCTTAGTGATCTATCCTTGTAATAGTGTGCGAGATATATAATAAAGTTTAGTCTGATTTTTTGCTTTATTTACTTGTTGCAATAAAAACAAAAGTTATAAGAAAATAAATAAAAGGAAGGAAATAAATTAAGAAGATCATATGCTAATCTTATGGTAGGTGATCGCACCACAGAAGGAAAAGTATAAGTAGAAAATTTTATTAGAGATTGACAAACATAGCATTGGTCAATGATGCAACTCATGAAAGAATTAATAAGGGAAGATAAGATTCACATATAAATATACTATCCTAGAAATCTTTTGTGATTGTGAGCCCCCATCAATATATTATATGCCAAAATTGTTGACGTTGGACAAGGAAGACAACTTAATGATTTATGTTTGTTCATATTCACATAGAAGTCATACTGTCATAGATCCTGTAACATGTGGTGCTTCCTCAATATCTTTTCCTGCCAAAAAATTCCGCACTAAGTAGAGATACTACTTTTGCATCCAAATATTTTTTGAGAGTCCACCATACCTACCTATGGATTGAGTAAGATCCCTCAACTAAGTTGTCATCGGTGCAATAAGGCAATAAAAATGTCTTCTAAATGTGTGAGATCATTTAGTGTAAGAGAAAATTGAGCGTTGCACGAACTCGTGATGGTGGAGAATAAAAGCGACAGCCTGCATAATAAAGGTTGCTATCACAAGGGGAAGTGCAACGTGACGTTCATTTGCACTATGGGGTTGAGCATACAAACAAATAAGCGCATGGCAACCTCTGCTTCCCTCTGCGAAGGGCCTATGTTTTACTTTTATGCAAAGAGTCAAAGTTTTCTCTCTATTCCTTTTTATTTTATCCTTTGGCAAGAACCATGTGGTGAGGAAAGATCTAGGCACATATGTCCAGTTGAATATGGGTGGCAAGAGTTATTATTGTGGACATCACCCTTAAGGTGAGTACGTTGGGAGGCAAAACTATATGCCCCTATCTTTCTATGTGTCTGGTTGAAACATTTTGCTCATGTGTATGCGGTGAGTGTTAGCAATCATAGAAGACTATATGATGGTTGAGTATGTGGACTTGCCTAAAGGCTTCGATACGTGACCCTTCCTGAAAAGGTGATGAATTGTGGTTGCAAAGTTGACTGAGAACATAGTTTGTTGGTTTCTAATAGAGTTTATGCTTTATATTTCGGTTGTGTGTGATGAACTGTTACGTGTTCATGATAAGTCTATGATAAAAGTCTTATGTCTAAATTTGTTGCTGTTACATGATGCTTCTATGGCCGTATTTTTGTTTTTATCGACACCTCTCTCTCAAAGCATGTGGACATGTTTTTCGATTTCGGTTTCGCTTGAGGACAAGCGAGGACTAAGCTTGGGGGAGTTGACACGTCCATTTTGAATCATGTTTTCTTACTGTTATTTATGACGTTTTTATGTATAATAATGCTTTTGGAGTAATTCTAATGCCTTTTCTCTCATAATTTTCAAGGTATGCACCAAGAGGGAGAATTCCGGTAGCTGGAAATCTGGACCTAAAAAAACTATGCCAGGACACCTATTCTGCACAACTCCAAACAAGTTGAAACTTCACAGAGATTTTTTATGAATTATTTGAAGAATATTGGAGCAAAGAAGTACTAGAGGGGGCCCACCAGGTGGGCACAACCCACATGGGCGCGCCAGGGAGCCCAGGCGCGCCCTGGTGGGTAGTGCTCACCCAGGCCCACCTCTGGTGCCCATCTTCAGGTATATAAGCTATTCTGACCTAGAAAAAAATAAGGAGAAGACTTTCGGGACGGAGCGCCGCCGTCTCGAGGCGAAACTTGGGCAGGAGCACTTTTGCCCTCCCGCGGAGCGATTCCGCCGGGGGAACTTCCCTCCCGGAGGGGGAAATCATCCTCATCATCATCACCAACAACTCTCCCATCTTCGGGAGGGATATCTCCATTAACATCTTCAACAACACCATCTCATCTCAAACCCTACTTCATCTCTTGTGACCGGAACTATAGATTGGTGCTTGTGGGTGACTAGTAGTGCTGTTTACATCTTGTAGTTGATTACTATATGGTTTATTTAGTGGAAGATTATTTGTTAAGATCCAATATGCTATTCAATACCCCTCTGATCTTGAGCATGCTTATCATTTGTGAGTAGTTACCTTTGTTCTTGAGGTCACGGGAGAAGTTGTGTTGCAAGTAATCATGTGAATTTGATATGTGCTCGATATTTTGATAGTATGTATGTTGTGATTCCCTTTGTGGTGTCATGTGAACGTCGACTACATGACACTTCACCATATTTGGGCCTAAGGGAATGCATTGTGGAGTAGTAATTAGATGCTCTACAAAAAAATACACTTCCGTGATGATACATGTTTGTCACAGTAGGTCACGTTTTTTGTCATACATGTACATCCATGACAAATTTATGAAAGAATCAAGATAGTCATACCTGTTCTGTCGTAGAAGTGTTCCATGACATTACCAAAATTATCATCACGGAAGTGTCCACTTCCATGACGATAAATCGCGCGTCACAGAAGTGCTTTCGTCCAGGGTGACCGACACGTGGCATCCACCGTAACGGAACACCGTTAAGCTATCGGGTCCAGTTTTGGATCCGATAACCCGCTAACAGCCCCGACCAATGGGGATTTTCCACGTGTAAAATCATCATTGGCTGGAGGAAACACGTGTCGGCTCACCGTTGGGACAGATTTCATCCACTCATTGGACCCAAAGCGCCTATGATACGTCGACACGTGGCACGACCCAATAGAGGCCCATTCCTGTGAAAAGGCCGGCCCGTTTGACTTGGTTAAAAGGTGGCGGGCCGGCCCACGGCAAGCCTGTTAACGGCTGGTTCGCATATAGCCCATTTACAGCCCGTTAACCCAGGGCCCGTTTACGGCCTATCCGAATTAGGCCCAGTAGCATCATCTGGGCCGTCCAATATAATTCCAGCCCGTTTTAACTTCCTGCCCATGTATGGCCCCATGACGTCTTTCGGCCCATATGAGGCCCTTATTACTCTCGGCCTAGTAACGGCCCGTGGTAAAACTGGCTTGTAATGAACAGTGTATCACCCATTAACGGCACGTGGTGAAACTGGCCCGTAATGAACAGTGTATCACTTTATACCCATTAACGGCCCATTATTCCGTTGGGCCATTTCCAGACCATGTTATCTTTCGGCCTTCTCGGGGCCCATTTATTCTTGGGCTCATTTCCACATTCGTTTACTTACGGCACGTTAATGTCATTTTCTGCTTGTGGGCCAAATTCAGCCCGTGGTTATAGTCGGCCCGTTTGTGGCCCGTTAGTACGCTAGCCCATGAATGGACGATTTCAACTCTAGCCCATTTACGACCATAATGTGGTCTATTATTGGCCCATGTTTGGCCAACCGATCATACGGCCCGTAGAAGGCCCATTGATGATACGACCCATAGAAGGCCCATTGTGTCTACAGCCCGTATAAGGCCCATTGTTTCTACGCCACGTAGAAGGCCCATTGTTTTTCTGAAAGAAAGAAGGCTCATTGTTTCTACAGCCCTTAGAAGGCCCATTGTTTCTACGGCCCGTAGGAGGCCCATGTTAACCACAGCCGGTGGGCATCAAAGTTCGCCACTAGTGCAAATATAGGGAACACCTTACACTATACAAAATGGCTTGCTGTTTCCTTCAGCCGGTGGCTGTACGTTAAGAACAAATTTTGTATCGCACCAAAACAAATTACAACTATAAAACAAAAGGAAGGTTGGCATAAAATTTAACAGTCTAGCAGATAAATGCACCACCAGAAGGTCAGAACCTCAGTTCATTTGACCTCACTATTACGTTTTCATGCTGTATTGTCCGATGGAGCACCATGACCTTCGCCTTCAGTTCTCCTAGGCTCCTGAACAACATAGCAAATGTTTGATAGTCTGGTTTCAAAACCATGCATATCTTGACAACATCGAACAATGTCTCTCCTTGTTTCATAAAGGGTTTCTGTTAGGGAATGGACTTGTGTCTGGAGCGCAGATACAACATTGTTTTGAGCTTGCATATCTTGATCATGAGGCAGTTTGGACGAGATTGCCTTAACAACCAAGCTAGCATTACGTAGGAATGTGCATTTGGCACTGTTAGTGGATAGGTACTGAACCACTGCAGCAAGAGCTGACTTTGCAGTTATAGTTGCCTCGCCACCTTCAGAAGGTGGCGGTTCCACAATTTTTTCCATTGCTCGCTGAACAGTTGAGGTTTTACATTAGTAGTACCAGAACAGAAGATATTAAGGAGGCAGCAAAACCAAACAAAATAGCTTTGATCTATATACAGAACTTATTCTGGTGAACCCATGTAAAATAATAGTTGTATTTTATTGCAAAGTACATAATAAAACCAGGTTCCAAACATATGACCATGTACCATCGCTAATGTATTGTCTATTTCTTCACATTGTATTAAGGGCTAAGGATAAAGAGACAAAGTTTATAATACGGTAAGCATAGTATGACATCATTCATATCACAAAACAACTGAGAACAGACAAACATGCAATTGTAACGTTGTGTGGGAAAGTCCAGCACGGAACTAGATTACAGGTCAAGATCAAAGGAACATCACTCCTCTCTTTTAAACCTTGTAAGGTGCAATGATACGCTAAGACAATTGTGTATAAAATTGAAAAGAGTAATAGATATTGGCTGCAAACCATGCAGTTCAAGGCACAAGTTAGAGTAAGTAGTAGTTAAAAGGCATGAGAATTAAGGACTTACAACAACGGCTTTGACTGGTGTAGTCATGCCCTTCTTCTTGCTGGTGTGACAGTCCTTGAAAATTTCCACAACATTTGGTTCAAGTACTTTTTGGTCCTTGCGGGCTTTCCTATGCATTTGGAACAAGTCAATATAGTTTTGATAATATGGTACATCGAAAAGAGTGAAACTGTAGCAAATTACAAGAGCTCGCAGTGTGCAATATAGCTACGAGATCCTGTCGTCTGTGAAATTTCACTTTCGTATGGTTGGCCTTATTCTTTGAACAGTTCACCTACAAGAAGATAGATTTGTGTGGCACATGCGTAAATAGGACTTCAACATGTGATCTAATCACATATATATAATGTACCTGATAATTCGGATCGGGCCAGTGTTTAACGAGGCCTCTCCAGTCTTCATCAGATATATTTTCCACCGGAGATGTTTGGGCAAGTTCACTGTTAGCCTTGCCTTCAAAGTGAGTTTTCCTCAAGTTATACCGATAGTGTCGCAGAGTAGACTTGAAAACATGGGTGCAAGCTTGTCTGGTTGCATCATCTTGGCTATCCAACTTGAACCTCATCTGTTGAAAATTATGGGAGTCTCATTATCAGCAACCTAGAAAGTATTGGACAGAGCAAGACGATATTACCAGTTCCCATACATAACTATACTTACAGATAAATGGTCGAGGAAGGTGTTGAACTGGGTTTCGTCTTTGTCATTCGTGTACTGAATCCATGTTGGGAGAATACGTACATGACACCTAACAACAACCGCTGCCTCTGATACTAACTTGGCTGACTCTGTAGCATCTCATGGCCTTTTTAAACCCGCCTCAAAACGGATCTCCATTCTTCCTCCTCTAGATTTAGTTAACCTATCGAGCATTATCCCTGATGTTTGTTTCCTCTTGCGCCTAGGTGCTAGTCCAACAACAAACATAGGAAGTGTTAGTGTACATCAGACTGTGAGACTACATATAAAGAAGCATGCATCTGTAACTTGACTCCAGCAACTACCTTCTTGCTGTTGAAGCTCACAAAGTTCATCTGATCTTGCCAACTAATCTTGTGTCAAGAGTGCTTCGGAAGTAGTGTCAGGTGGCAAGGGAGCTTGGGAACGTGCTGCTAGCTGAGTTGACCAACGAGTAAATCGTGCAGCTGGTGGTACCGTGGAAGGTGTTGCAACAACTAGGGTTGTCTCTGCTTGTTTGGTGGCAGCTAGTTGTTTCTGTTTGGCTTGTTCTGCAGCTCATGTAGCACGGGATACCCTGTCGGTACAATTTTCCGCTGGACTTTGACCTTCTATTGCACCATCAGTACGAGTAGAATCTGCAGGATTGTTCCGCTTCCGTTTCCCTATCATTCTATCTAGCTTCCTCTTGCTCTGTGCCATGTTAAGTCAAGCCGACAAGAAAAACGAATATCAATTTAGTTCTTTAGAAAAAATGTACTTTGATGTAAGAACATGGTGTGATAGACAGATATTGTATGTTCTAGAAATGGGAACACATGTCTTAGTCACAAGTATAATGTGTAAAGTAAGCAGATGAAATTCAACAAAATTAGAAGCAATACAAGCTAGAAATCATACATAACATGCAACCACATATAACAGTGCCAAGTTAGAGGGAGCACCTGTGATGTTGCACTAGAGGAGACATGCTCATCACCAACACAGCTACATTGAGTGTCTATGCATGTGTTGTCTTGGAAATCATCTTGGGGGGATGGAGGAGTAGAATCTGTAAGGCCCTCCATTTGGAAGGAGCACCTTCATCCGCCGCCTTGCTAACTTCCTTCCGATTTATTGATTTTGAATTGTCAAGTAAAACCGACAAGAAAAGGCAATAAAATTCACTCTTCAGAACTCATTTGTACATGATACTGACAATCACTACTTTGATGTAAGGCAAACACATGATTCTAGGATGGAATAATACGAAAAAAGGACGACATGGCATATTCACAACTGTTTGTGTAAACTAAGCAGAAACCATTTCACCAAATAAGAAGCAATGCAAGCTAGACACCACGTGAAAGATGCAACCAATATGACTCTGCCAAGTTAAAAGTGTCCCATCATAAATGGCATTTCAAGAAATTAGAAGCAACGCATGCTATAAATCATATCAAAGATGCAACTAATATCACACTACATATACTGAAGGTGTCTCGTCATATTGGTTTATGCGGGATACAAAAAACAATAGTTTTATGTGAGGACATGCTTAATAGACAGATGTACTATGTACTAAATATAGGAAGGCATGTCACATTAACAGGTATAATGTATAAGCTAAGAAGAATAGCACATGCAGTTTAACCAGATTGGAAAAATTACAATCTAGACACCATATGCAACATGCAACCACATATCACGCTGCCAAGTTAGAGCAAGCACCTGCGATGCTAGTGTATGGGAAATGCGGTAATCAACTACAGAGGTACGTTCACTATCTTCATCCAGCCTTGCTGTTTCTTGAGAATCATGTCGGGAGGCTAACGCTGCATTCTTTAAAGGAGGAGTAATCGACTTGCCTGACTGCCTCATCATAAGTGATTGATGAGGGATACACAAGAACATTAGTTTGTTGTAAGAACATGGTTAATACACATATGTACTAGTATGTACCAAAAACAGAAAGGCATGTCATATTCAAAGGTATAATGTGTAAGCTAAGCAGATGTAATTTAACCAAATTGGAAGCAATACAAGCTAGACATCCGGCTGGAGTGGTGAGCATGGTCACCTAGGACCTGAGAGCCTGGTGGGAGGCGGGCTGCTTCGCCACCATCGCGGCTTTTTAGTTGGCTTCCAGGTGATGCCTCTCTTTGCTGGGCTTGTCACTGGCTCGGCTAGTGCCCTGACTAGCTATTTGTCTTCTGGTGCTCACGAGATGGTGGTTCATGTAAAAAATATCTTTCCTTATCTTAATAAAGACCAACCTTTGGCTTTTCGAATACAAGCTAGACACCATATGGAACATGCAACCACAGATGACACCGCGAAGTTAAAGCAAGCACCTGGGATGGTGGTTCATTGCGAGCAAGGTCATCAACTTCAGAGCTATGTTTACCGTCTCCATCTGCTGACACTACAGCTATTATAAGGCTTAAATGTGTCTGGCCTATCCGCCTACGACGCTGGAGCGACTTCTCTCTTTTCTTTTTTGCTTCTCTCATAGCAGCAGAGTCTGAAATACCCTTGCATAAAAACACAATAGTGAGAGTATGGGTGAAGTGTGTGCAGAACTAGTGCACTGTAAAAGTAGCAGATAACAGGTGGCTGAAAAATAAATGACAGGAGACTTATGATAGATCTACAACATTGCATGGCCAACAAAATTAGATTCTACTCCGTATGATTTTGTAATATATGAGCACAGGAAATGCAGGTACTCCACCAGCACACCACCACATGTGGTCATATCAAGATAACAGTCGACTGAAAATAAATAGGTCAGTCGATTTTTTAATGAACCGTCTGATCTATAAGGAACGGGCAGATGGCCTTTGTCTACCTCCCGCCAGTCACTGTTGACGATCTTTCTCGAACCGCCAGCGGCCACCCGCCCAGACCCCTGCCTCCGCCGCCCCGCCCTCCCCTCGACCTCACACCACCGCCGTGCTTGGCAGCGCCCCCAGGCCATCCTTTTAATCCGGGCCGACCTCCAGATCGGGCGCCAATAGCTCTAGGCCCCACACGCCCCTAAGATAAACACCGATGCGCTGCTTCCCCGGCGTAATAGGCGGACTAGCGCTTGTTACACTGGGGAATGCTTCTGTTAATTGGGAATCAACTGACCAGGAATTGAAATTCAGGGGGGCGACAGACCTCTAGCTAAGGTGAAATAGTATATGAGGAGAAACCTTGTGCATCGCGAGTTGCTAGGTACATCTAGTATCAAGAAGAAGCGGTCAACTAGTGTCTTCTATGGGATGAATACCGTGCAAGCAGACATGTAAGATTTGCACGAATAAGGGAAGAGGAGTACCATTTTTGGTTGCCAGTGTGGTCGCCTCCACATGTCGCGCCGATCTTCTTCTTTCTGCCGGGGAAACCGATGTTCTGGAGGAGGGTGCAGGCTTGGATGAACCCATGGCCAAATTGTTGACTGTGTTGCCGTGGTCGTATGCCGGCAAAGGGGAAGCAGATCCGAGGCGGTGAAGGACGGCCTAGTAGGAACAACTTCGGTGCGGTGGAGGGTGGCGCAGTTGGAGTGGCAGAGGTGAGGCGCAGGACGGCGTGGTTGAACTGGCTCGGGTACGGACGGCTCGGCCTCGGCTTCAACTACTAGCCGTGGAGGGCGTTCAGTTGAGGTTGTGGTGGGCAACGACATCGAGGTATCGGCTCCGGCATGATGGAGGAGGGCAGCGGTTGATGCGTGGAATGGGGTGGCAGACGGAGGACGCCGGGGTTTCGCGGCTGGTGGATAGGTAGTTTTCGCGTCCATGGAGTACGAATGGGGAATCAGACGGCTGGGCAGGGGGAGGGGGAGAACCATGTTTCGGGTCTGGGATGCCCTTGTTTTTGGCTTTTTTGAACAGAAGATGGGACACGCTTGTTTGAAATTTGTGGAAAGTACAAACTTTGCCCCCCACTTAAATTTCGGACCTACTGCGGGTCGGGGGTAGGATGGTAATCCCAGGTGTCCCAAATAGTGGGCGGGAGCGATTTCGGCCGCGCACATGTGTGCTTAGGCGGTCATTGTGTATGAATGTTTTTCGGAGGCGGTTGCGTGGCGTCTAGATGAAGCTATAAACTTACCCCGGTCTAGACCTTTGGACGTCGGGCCGGCATGTTTCACGGGTTGGAGTTATTAGAAAAGTAATTTCCTTGTACTACCAAACATTGGTCTCACGCGGTTTCAGGCGAGTAGAGGTTCTTTTGGCTCTTCGTTCAAAATTTTGAAACACAAGCATTCACGTTTAGAGTACTCTTGAACTTTGAGGATTGACCTAAATAGACAACGCTAAATTTGACCTCGTATGTTTGAAAATCTCATTAAATTATCCGCTTCTTTTTGAAGATTTGACACTTGAAAATCCTATAACTACGATTATTTTGGAATGGAGGAGCTAAATTAGAATCTATTTTGTACATGACTACATATGCTATTATGTACAAAATCAGAGCAAAGATTGGTGCCCCCATAATTTAGGTATGATTTACAAATGCCATGATATCAAATTCAAATAATTGAATGGACTTCATGTTGAATTTAATTTTTTAAACCACCTTAAGTTGAATTCAAATGTATGCTAGTTCATAGGTAGCTATTTATAATGTTCATTGTGTAACGTTCGTAGGTATAATGTGCTTTACACACACAACATGAACTATACTCACGTTTATATTCGATTGCTAAAGCGATGCATTGTCTCGAGTTCAAAATACTAACTATGTGGATCAATTGTGTCGAATAATAACATAGACATGCTCAAATTTGATAGAATCTAGATGTCTGATGGATCAATGATTGTTCCTTACGCGAATTGAAAATATCATGATCCCATCCTAATATTTGGATACTATTTATATCTTTAATCAATGTGTACAGCAGTCTTGTACGTGTAGGTTTACTCTCCATCGGTGGTCTCTCACACATGCTCACACACTCTCTCCCGAGGTGTCTTTCTCGCACACATGCTCTCGATATAACCCTCCCCCCTCTCGTTACCATTTACGACTATTTTCACTAACATTTATCACAATCACTCGCCCTCTCGCAAGCATACACACGCACAATCCCCATCGACCCTTTCTATATACATAGACCTGTCTACGTGTCTCATGTACGCACATTACCTTAGTCCGAGAACCTAGGGTTACAAATCCTAGCCGGCTTTGTCAGTGGACATAGAGTCCTTCACAATTATGCTATCTTTTTCTTGTACGACTAGTCATCCATGGGTCTCCCTAAATGCGTCACGGGCCGACCAATGTGGCGCAGGACGGAACCAAACGAAGGGCCTCACCTCGACCCACCGAACCTCACGCGGTGACACACCCTCTGCCCCCACGTACCAACACAGACACCACACACACAAAAATATGCTCCTGGTGCCTCTATCCACTCCCCCTTGCATATACGCACTCAAGGGAATCTCTTGCTGTGACGTCATATTCGTCTCTCTCTCTCTAGACCACTCTCATTTCTCGTGTTATCTCTCCCACGCCCCCGTGTCGGCCCCTCTATCCATGCCTCTCTCGAATACGTAATACTCACACATACCTATCTAGGCCTTGCCAAATGCATCAACTACACATTCACACATGTTACATCACGTACCCCATTGATCTAAAAAGCCCTCTCTTCACGTTTATTTCGCATAGAACATTCCTTTTGAATAAAGTGTGGCCAAAAAATATTGTAGAATTTCTACATATATACAACATTACAAAGTTATATGGAGGAGTATGAACGCTTGCATTGCATCGTGCCCACAATGATATTTATTCCGCACTGTGAATTTGTATATTTTTATACTATATATAAAGTTAGTCATAATAAAGAGAAACGAAGAGCATCTCTCTCTCCATCGCATACCCCCCCCCCCTCTATGCCCCTTTCACGTACGCACACAAACTATCTGTAGGTCCTCTAAAAGTAAGCCCCCAACACATTCACGCATGATTCATCTTTCTCTCGCGATATATACAGTGACGATCAATGTATTTGAAGCGAAAGCACGATACGTACATTGGACTTCAGAATCCACTCATTACAGTCACCATTTACGTTTTGGGGTTATTATACAGTCACGGGCTCACCGTTCAACTCTGTATTTGCTCAAGACATGACTAGTTGACCAGTTAAACGCTCCATGTGGCACCTCCAGTGTTGCATCACATTATCTCACTACCATCGGGCCCACCTGTTGGCTTGTATATACTCTACATCTAAACTCTTATAAAATACTAGCAAGATGCCCATGCGTTGCACGGAACATCAAGATGCATTTGTATGAGTAGTTTATCTTGTGGGAGAAAAGGATGAACAAGGGAAGGCCTTATTTGCAAGTGTGGAGAGGGGTGTGGGTATCTTTTTGCAAAATTGCCATAGTTTCCTTCCTATCCGTTAGATATAGATCGGACGGCCTATATTGCAGGATGGCAGGCACATGATCATCACCGACTATGCTTTTTATAAGAGTAGGGATAAAATACACTCTTATAAAAAACATAGTTGGTGATGATGGTGTGCCTGCCATCCTGCAATATAGGCCGTCCGATTTATATCTGACGGATAGGAAAGAAACTATGACAATTTTGCAAAAAGGTACCCACCCACCTCTCCACATTTGCAAATAAGGCCTTCCCTCGTTCATCCTTTTTTCTCACAAGATAAACTAGTCATACAAATGCATCTTGATGTTACGTGCAACACACGGGCATCTTGCTAGTAAGAATGAAAACAAATGACAAAAAAATATTGGACGGTGGTTCGAAGTCATGACCGCGGGCACAGCAGACAAGGTGGCCTTGTATTGGTATGCTGAGCCGTCTGTTTTAACACACAGGAGCTGGTGTGGTGATTATAAACACACACGCACGCATGCACACGAACTACACACACACAACACTCACATGAACACATGCACCCACGCACGCACGCAACACTCACACGTACACACGCAACCACGCACGCACGCAACACTCACACGCACACACGCACGCATGCATGCACACACCAGTACACCACACGACCAACGCACACTCTCACGCTCAAGTGCTCAACCTACACGTGCATGCGCACACATCAGGCCCTGACAGACACATACACAACCAGGTGATTCCCGCGCACGGGGTGGAGTCTTGTCGCGCCTGTGTAAATTTGTGTTTATCTGACCTTTTCCCTATGCAAACCGACAGGTGGGACCCACTAGGAACGTGGTCAATTTAACTAGTCAACATGGTGCCACACAGACTATTTGGCCGGTCAACAGAGTGCAATCCGATGCTGAACCATGAGCAAGTGACCGTATAATCACCGCAAAATGTATATAGTGACCGTAATCAGCTTATTCTGAAGTTCGGTGAATGTATTACGCTTTTCTCTCTATAGGCCCTCCAAAACTACATCTCTACACGTTCTCGCATGTTACATCTAACAACTATGCAATACAGCACTACTACTACACTCTAACACAATAAATCATATGTGTTTTTAGTTTTACTAGATATAATATTGTTACTTAATTATTCAGTTTGCATACATTAAAATTGCCTTTGAAATGTATGGCCAGTATCATATACCGCGCGGAAAAAATCCCGCCCTTTCCTGTTTAATCGGGTTTGTATCGATGGATCGTGCGAAACAACAAAACTATAATACTATATACAGTACAAGCGACAGTTCACTGGGCCGTCATGTCGTGTACTCCTCCGTCGTAAGAGTAGAGCGCTCGCTTTCATAAATTTTCTAGTCCCTTTCGCCGACATGTGGGGCATCAAGCTATCGCGTCCATGTGCCATACCGGAATACAGTGCAGAGCAGCCAGGGTGAAGCACCCAGTCATGGCGCCAGCGTAGTAATGAGCAATGAGGCGTCAAATCACAAAGCTGCACCTTTCCCACAGTTAAGTTGGAGGGACGAAGTAATAATGCTAAAAAATAAGAAGTTGGAGGGACGAAGCAGCCATCATTTCACTCGTTGCTGAATCCGCTTCTCCCTCATCTTCTTCAAGTTATCCACGTGTTGTTTCTGCCGTTGTTCTACCTCATGTGGGAAGCGGATCGGCTTGGTGAAGCACTGACACGTGGGACCGCATGTTAGCAAACCGCCAGGACAACGTCCTCTAAA